>CM059450.1:1399536-1409536 GCA_030390025.1 Squalus acanthias
GACCCCTGGGTGTTGCTTCTGGACTGATGTATTAATGAGAATCATTAACACCCAGAGACAGCCTGTAACCCAGAGCCAGGATTGCAGGTTCCTCCAGTTAAGAATTATAAACTGCCTTCTGTCAGACTCCTTTCTTACACAGGGGTTACCCAATGGCTGATCGTCACTGGGGACAGGTCTGTGAAAGGGTTAACCCACAGGCTCCTCCCATTGTGGCGATGTCATTTGCAGGTCCTTTTCTGATTGAACGAAGCTGACGAACTCTCAGCATATTTCCTGTATTTATGTTGTGCAATCAGTTTGTGCTCAATTAGTTAATGCTTTCATAGACGATGAAAGGTCACTGCTGATAGTGGTGGCTGATGTAAGGAGTGAACTTGTATTTTTGTTTAGTTTTACTGTGAATTGTGTTTAAGTTCAGGAAGTGCAGTCATGTTTGGGATGATAAGAAACTCGCTGTTCAGTGGGACTGAGAACAGACCTTGTCAGATCCTCAACTCAGAAACCAAGGTAAGCTGGTGCAGCAGGCTGCAAATGTTCAGCTTCTATGTGGCAGTTTACTGACCCCTCGCACAGTGACTGTGGGCAAACTCCAAACCTTCAGTAACTCTCAGACCTACAGTGTCGGATACACCCAAACCTCCAGACAACCTGCTTCACAGCCTCTCAGTACTGGGATATGCCTGGAATTGTTGCTGAGTTCATTGTCCTCCCCCCATTCTGTGCTCTCCACTCATGGACAGCGAGGGTTGAGAATGGGTCAGTCTGCCCTCCCCTCACTTCACCAAGTGGCCACACTGTGTGAGTGCAGGCAGCGAGTGGCAGAAGGCTATTCGTTGGGTGACACCAGAGTCTGATCTTGTCCTGCCTTATTCTGCCCCTCCCGACTTTTACAAAATTCCTTATCTCAGTGACCAGATGTGCTGGGGCGAAATCCTCGAGCAGGCGTGTGGTTTCAGGAACTCTTCTCCGGCCGGTGCTGATCAGCAGAAGCTACAGTTGGCCTCAGCACCTCTGAGATAAGGAGGGAGAAATAGGCCAGCGCCCCTCTCGTGATCATCAGACAGTGACCTGCACTGGAAAAAGTCTGTGTGTGTGTGTGAGAATGTATGTGTGCATGTGCTTGTCTACATGTGTGTGTGTGTCTGCATGTATCTGTGTGTATGTGTGTGAATGCATGTATGTTTGCACTCTGCACTGAATCCTTTACTGATATGATTTGTGCTTTGAAGAATGCCAGAGATAAAGTTTGCAGAGTTAATTATTAAACATAAGAAATAGGAGTAGGCCATACGGCCCCTCGAGCCTGCTCCACCATTCAATAAGATCATGACTGACCTTCTACTTCAACTCCACTTTCTCACCTGATCTCCATATCCCTTGAGTCATAGAGTTATACAGCACAGAAAGAGGCCCTTCGGCCCATCGTGTCCGCACCGGCCATCAAGCCCTGTCTATTCTAATCCCATTTTCCAGCACTTGGTCCGTAGCCTTGTATGCTATGGTGTTTCAAGTGCTCATCTAAATGCTTCTTGAATGTTGTGAGGGTTCCTGCCTCTACCACCCTTTCAGGCAGTGAGTTCCAGATTCATAGAAACATAGAAACATAGAATC
Organism: Squalus acanthias; assembly: GCA_030390025.1. NCBI lineage: Eukaryota > Metazoa > Chordata > Chondrichthyes > Squaliformes > Squalidae > Squalus > Squalus acanthias. Next base: position 1,401,151 of record CM059450.1, read on the forward strand.
TAGGAGCAGGAGTAGGCCATTCAGCCCGTCGAGCCTGCTCCGCCATTCAATACGATCATGGCTGATCATCCAAATCCAGTACCCTGTCCCTGCTTTAATCCCCACAGTACACATATCCCACCCTACCCCCGTAACCCCACGTATTTAATTCCCCCTAACATATCCCATCCTATCCTATCCCCATAACCCCACATATTTAATCCCCCCTAACATTAAGGGTCAATTTATCATAGCCAAATCAACCTAACCCACGCATTTTTGGACTGTGGGAGGAAACCGGAGCACCCGGAGGAAACCCACGCAGACACGGGGAGAATGCGCAAACTCCACACAGACAGTCACCCGAGGTCAGATTCGAACCCGGGTCTCTGGCGCTGTGAGGCACCAGTGCTAACCACTATGCCACTGTGTTGCCCGTCACCCTCTGGGTGAAAAAGTTCTTCCTCAAATCCCCTCTAAACCTCCTGCCCCTTACCTTGAAACTATGCCCCCTAGTTATTGACCCCTCTACTAAGGGGAAAAGTTTCTTTCTATCTACCCTATCTATGCCCCTCATAATTTTGTACACCTCAATCAGGTCCCCCCTCAGCCTTCTCTGCTCTAAGGAAAACAACCCCAGCCTGTCCAGTCTCCATAGCTGAAGTGCTCCAGCCCAAGTAACATCCTGGTGAATCTCCTCTGCACCCTCTCCAATGCAATCACATCCCTCCTATAGTGTGGCGACCAGAACTGCACACAGTATTCCAGCTGTGGCCTAACTAGCGTTTTGTACAGCTCCATCATAACCTCCCTGCTCTTATATTCTATGCCTCGGCTAATGAAGGCAAGTATCCCATATGCCTATTTAACCACCTTATCTACCTGTCCTGCTGCCTTCAGGGATCTATGTACATGCACACCAAGGTCCCTCTGATCCTCTGTCCTTCCTAGGGTCCTACCATTCATTGTGTATTCCCTTGCCTTGTTAGTCCTCCCACAATGCATCACCTCACACTTTTCAGGGTTAAATTCCATTTGCCACTGTTCTGCCCATCTGACCATCCCGTCTATATCGTCCTGTAGCCTGAGGCTTCCCTCCTCGCTATTTACCACTCCACCAATTTTTGTGTCATCTGCGAACTTACTGATCATACCTCCTACATTCATATCTAAATCATTAATGTACACTACAAACAGCAAAGGACCCAGCACCGATCCTTGAGGTACACCACTGGACACAGGCTTCCAGTCACAAAAACAACCTTCGACCATCACCCTCTGCCTCCTGTCACTAAGCCAATTTTGGATCCAATGTGCCAAATTGCCCTGGATCCCATGGGCTCTTACATTCTTGACCAGTCTCCCATGCAGGACTTTGTCAAAAGCCTTACTGAAGTCCATGTAGACTACATCAACTGCACTACCCTCATCCACACACCTAGTCACCCCCTTGCAAAATTCAATCAAATTGGTCAGACATGATCTCCCCCTGACAAAGCCATGCTGACTATCCTTGATTAATCCTTGCCTCTCCAAGTGAAGACTAATTCTGTCCCTCAGAAGTTTTTCCAATAATTTCCCTACCACTGATGTTAGGCTCACTGGCCTGTAATTCCCTGGTTTATCCCTACTACCCTTCTTGAACAATGGTACTACGTTAGCTGTTCTCCAGTCCTCTGGCACCTCCCCTGTGGCCAGAGAGGTTCTGAAAATTTGTGTCAGAGCCCCTGCAATCTCCTCCTTACATAGAAACATAGAATCTAGGAGCAGGAGTAGGCCATTCGGCCCATCGAGCCTGCTCCGCCATTCAATATGATCATGGCTGATCATCCAAATCCAGTACCCTGTCCCTGCTTTAATCCCCACAGTACACATATCCCACCCTACCCCCGTAACCCCACGTATTTAATTCCCCCTAACATATCCCATCCTATCCCCATAACCCCACATATTTAATCCCCCCTAACACTAAGGGTCAATTTATCATAGCCAAATCAACCTAACCCACACATTTTTGGACTGTGGGAGGAAACCGGAGCACCCGGAGGAAACCCACGCAGACACGGGGAGAATGTGCAAACTCCACACAGACAGTCACCCGAGGTCAGATTCGAACCCGGGTCTCTGGCGCTGTGAGGCACCAGTGCTAACCACTATGCCACCGTGTTGCCCTCACACAGCAGCTTGTGATACATCTCGTCAGGGCCTGGGGATTTATCCACTTTTAAGCCTGCTAAAACCGCTAGTACCTCCTCCCTCTCAATACTAATTTGTTCAAGTATATCATAATCCCCCTGTCTGATTTTTATGCCTACATCGTCCTTCTCCACAGTGAACACAGATGCAAAATATTCATTTAAAACCTCACCTACATCTTCCGGCTCTACACACAGATTGCCACTTTGATCCCTAATGGGCCCTACTCTTTCCCTGGTTATCCTCTTGCCCTTAATATACTTATAAAACACCTTGGGATTTTCCTTTATTTTGCTCACCAGTGTTTTTTCATGCCCCCACTTCGCTCTCCTAATTTTTTTTTTTAAGTACCCCCCTGCACTTTCTATACTCCTCTAGGGCTTCCACTGTTTTTAGTCCTTTGTATCTGCCAAAAGCCTCCCTTTTTTTCCTAATCCATTCTTGTATATCCCTTGTCATCCAGGGTTCCCTGGGCTTGTTGGTCCCACCCTTGACCTTTACGGGAACATGTTGGCGTTGTACTCTCTCTATTTCCTTTCTGAAAGACTCCCACTGCTCTGATGTGGATTTTCCTACAAGTAGCTGATCCCAGTCCACTTTGGCCAGATCCTGCCTTATCATATTAAAATCGGCCTTCCCCCAATTTAGAACCTTTATTTCTGGTCCATCTTTGTCCTTTTCCATGACTACCTTAAATCTCACCGAATTATGGTCACTGTCACCAAAATGCTCTCCTACTGACACTTCTACCACTTGCCTGGCTACATTCCCTAGAATTAGGTCCAGTACTGCCCCCTCTCTTGTAGGACTTTCTACATGCTGGCTCAAAAAGCTCTCCTGGATGCACTTTAAGAATTCCGCACCCTCTAAGCCTTTCACACTTTGACTATTCCAGTTAATATTGGGGAAGTTGAAATCCCCTACTATTATTACCCTATTATTTCTACACTTCTGAGATTTGCCTACATATTTGTTCCTCTATCTCCCCCTGACTGTTTGGGGGCCTATAGTACACTCCCAGAAAAGTGCTTGCCCCCTTTTTGTTTTTAAGTTCTACCCATATGGCCTCATTAGAGGAACCTGCTAAGATATCATCCCTCTTCACTGCAGTAATTGACTCCTTGATTAATATTGCAACACCCCCTCCTCTTTTACACCCCCCTCTGTCTCGCCTGAAGATTCTATACCCTGGAATATTGAGCTGCCAGTCCTGCCCCTCCCTCAACCATGTCTCTGTGATAGCAACAATATCATACACCCGTGCGTTCATCAACACCTTCAATTCATCTGCCTTACTCGCAAGACTCCTTGCATTAAAATAAATGCCATCCAGCCTTGCCATACTCCCTTGTGCCGTTACATATTTGCTCTGCCTTCCAGGCTGACTTGTTCTTTCCTCTATATTTGGCTGTGCATCACGCCCTACTATAGCTCCACTCCGTATCCCATCCCCCTGCCAAGTTAGTTTAAACCCCCCCCCCCACCCCCCAACAGTACTAGCAAACCTTGATTCCCCATGAGTCCAAAAATCTATTGATCTCTGTCTTGAATATACTCAAAGACTCAGCATTCACAGCCCTCTGGGGCAGAGAATTCCAAAGATTCACCACCCTCTGTGAAGAAAATCCTCCTCATCTCAGTCTTAAATGGCCTACCCCTTATCCTGAGACTATGCCCCCTAGTTCTAGACACTCCAGCCAGGGGAAACAACCTCTCAGCATCTACCCTGTCAATCCCCTTCAGAATCCTGTATGTTTCAATGAGATCACCTCTCATTCTTCCAAACTCCAGAGAGTATAGGCCCATTCTACACAATCTCTCATCATAGGACAGCCCTCTCATCCCAGGGATCAATCTAATGAACCTTCGTTGCACCACCTCCAAGGCAAGTATATACTTCCTTCGATAAGGAGACCAAAACTGTGCACAGTACTCCAGGTGTGGTCTCACCAAGGCCCTGTACAATTGTAGCAAGACCTCCTTACTCTTATACTCCAACCCCCCGTGCAATAAAGGCCAACATGCCATTTGCATTCCTTATTGCTTGCTGTACCTGCATGCTAGCTTTCTGTGTTTCTTGCACGAGGACTAACTGGCCTGTAGTTCTCTGTTTTCTCTCTCCCTCCTTTCTTGAATAGTGGTGTTACATTTGCTACCTTCCAATCTGCTGGGACCATTCTAGAATCTAGGGAATTTTGGAAGATCAAAACCAATGCATCCATTATCTCGTCAGCCACCTCTTTTAAAACCCTAGGATGTAGGTCCAGGGGATTTGTTGGCTTTTAATCCCATTAGTTTCTCTAGTACATTGTCTCTACTGATATTAATTATGTTAGGTTACTCACCCTCATTAGACCCTTGGTTCCTCACCATTTTGGTATGTGGTCTCCTCTACATTGGGGAGACCAAACGCAGATTGGGTGACCGCTTTGCGGAACACCTCCGTTCAGTCCGTAAGGGGGACCCCGAGCTCCCGGTGGCCTGTCACTTTAATTCTCCGCTCCATTCCAACTCTGACCTCACCGTCCTCGGCCTCTTACCTTGTTCCACGGAAGCGCAGCATAAGCTCGAGGAACAGCACCTCATCTTTCATTTAGGTACGCTACAGCCCTCTGGACTCAACATCGAGTTCAACAATTTTAGATCATAACCTCGGCCCCAATCACATTTATATTTTATTTTTTCATCCACCCTTTTATTTGCTCCCCCCTTTTTTTCCCCCCAGAAGCTGGCAGCTGTCCTTCATTCTGCCAGTGGATTTCACACTTCTTTTAGCCTCAACCTGTTACATCAACACCTCCTCTTGCCTTGATTATCTCTTAATGTCTCTTAATCTCTCCTTTTGTTCTTTCATCCCCTCCCCCTTTTCCCAGCTTTATACTTGCTTTAAATCTATTTCATTTCCTGCTTTTTTTCCAGTTCTGATGAAAGGTCTTCGACCTGAAACGTTAACTCTGTTTCTCTCTCCACGGATGCTGCCTGGCCTGCTGAATTTTTCCAGCGTTTTCTGTTGTTATTTTGGTATGAGAAGGTATTGATTTATACTGGGGAGATGTTATTACTAACAAGTGTCCACAGGGGACAGCAGAGCTCCATAGAATATTCCACTCCAGGCCTGTTAGAGGATACTGACCCCTCACTCTCTCCATACCTGGTGCTGACCCCTCGCTCTCTCCATACCTGGTGCTGACCCCTCGCTCTCTCCATACCTGGTGCTGACCCCTCGCTCTCCCCCAGTCCTGGTGCGGACCCCTCGCTCTCCCCCAGTCCTGGTGCGGACCCCTCGCTCTCCCCCAGTCCTGGTGCGGACCCCTCGCTCTCCCCCAGTCCTGGTGCGGACCCCTCGCTCTCCCCCAGTCCTGGTGCGGACCCCTCGCTCTCCCCCAGTCCTGGTGCGGACCCCTCGCTCTCCCCCAGTCCTGGTGCGGACCCCTCGCTCTCCCCCAGTCCTGGTGCGGACCCCTCGCTCTCCCCCAGTCCTGGTGCGGACCCCTCGCTCTCCCCCAGTCCTGGTGCGGACCCCTCGCTCTCCCCCAGTCCTGGTGCGGACCCCTCGCTCTCCCCCAGTCCTGGTGCGGACCCCTCGCTCTCCCCCAGTCCTGGTGCGGACCCCTCGCTCTCCCCCAGTCCTGGTGCGGACCCCTCGCTCTCCCCCAGTCCTGGTGCGGACCCCTCGCTCTCCCCCAGTCCTGGTGCGGACCCCTCGCTCTCCCCCAGTCCTGGTGCGGACCCCTCGCTCTCCCCCAGTCCTGGTGCGGACCCCTCGCTCTCCCCCAGTCCTGGTGCGGACCCCTCGCTCTCCCCCAGTCCTGGTGCGGACCCCTCGCTCTCCCCCAGTCCTGGTGCGGACCCCTCGCTCTCCCCCAGTCCTGGTGCGGACCCCTCGCTCTCCCCCAGTCCTGGTGCGGACCCCTCGCTCTCCCCCCAGTCCTGGTGCGGACCCCTCGCTCTCCCCCAGTCCTGGTGCGGACCCCTCGCTCTCCCCCAGTCCTGGTGCGGACCCCTCGCTCTCCCCCAGTCCTGGTGCGGACCCTCGCTCTCCCCCAGTCCTGGTGCGGACCCCTCGCTCTCCCCCAGTCCTGGTGCGGACCCCTCGCTCTCCCCCAGTCCTGGTGCGGACCCCTCGCTCTCCCCCAGTCCTGGTGCGGACCCCTCGCTCTCCCCCAGTCCTGGTGCGGACCCCTCGCTCTCCCCCAGTCCTGGTGCGGACCCCTCGCTCTCCCCCAGTCCTGGTGCGGACCCCTCGCTCTCCCCCAGTCCTGGTGCGGACCCCTCGCTCTCCCCCAGTCCTGGTGCGGACCCCTCGCTCTCCCCCAGTCCCACGGGCTCCAGGTGCAGGTGGCCTTTTAAATCTGTGACTACTTGGACAGTGAGTGTTGCCCTCGGGCGCTCTCCGGCAGCCTCACTGGTTAACGATCAGGAGCAGCCTGTCTGGCCGATCTTCCTCATGCTATTTCAGGTGCTGAAGCCAATTGCAGTCCTGGGACCAGACTCGGCACAGACTGGGGTTGAATTACTTTATTGCAGCCTCGATGAGGTAGGACCCCCAACACACCCCGAATCCCACCCGAGTGGAGCAGTCAACACTGGGCAGATCCCGGGGGAAAGATTTACTGTTGCGAAGCCCCCCAACTCCTCCACCCCCCCCCCCCAAAGGAAGACCCTCACTGGGACCTGTATTACCGTATTTAATGGTGAATTGGAAGTATAAGCTGAGTCTCTTTGGCCTGTCCCATCTCTACCGGCATTCTATTCCGCCCTTGGATTTCCTCACAGGGAGACATGACCTACGAGGAGCGGAAATACGAGCCGGGTAAATACGGCAGCGTAACCATCAGCGGGAAACCGTTCGATGAGGGCTCGGGCGAAGGAGCCGTGAAACTGCTCAAATACGTTGGAGGAAGCAACGAGCAAGGTATCGAGGGTTCTGTGTCAGATTAAAGTATAAGAATCAGGAAAGGGTGTGAGGGGTTGGGCTTGGCCAGTTGTAGGCCTGAGATCAGCGAACTCACCAGATCCTGGTGAGGAAATGCAACGATCCACACCAGACAACAACAACTTGCATTTCTATAGCACCTTTAACGGAGTAAAACGCCCTGCGGCGCTTCTCAGGAGCGATTATCAGACAAAATTTGACACCGAGCCACAGAAGGAGATATTAGGACAGGTGAATGAAAGCTTGGTCAAAGAGGGAGGTTTTAAGGAGCGTCTTAAAGGAGGAGAGCGAGGCGGAGAGGTTTAGGGAGGAAATTCCAGAGCTTAGGGCCCAGGCAGCTGAAGGCACGGCCGCCAATGGTGGAGCGATTATAATCGGGGGAAGCTCAAGAGGGCAGAATTAGAGGAGCGCAGAGATCTCGGGGGGGCGGGGCGGGGGGTTGTGGGGTTGGAGGAGATTACAGAGATAGGGAGCGGCGAGGGCCATGGAGGGATTTGAAAACAAGGATGAGAATTTTAAAATCGAGGTGTTGCCGGACCGGGAGCCAATGTAGGTCAGCGAGCACAGGGGTGATGGGTGAATGAGACTTGGTGCGAGTTAGGACACAGGCAGCCATTGAGGCCATGTTGGGCTGCCTCTGTCCAAGGGTTAGAGGGGAAAGGGTGGAGTTCTACATATGTCTCTTTCCCAGCTGTGGGGGCTCTCTTGCTAACATTTGCTGCTTTTTTGCAGGTGTCCTGATGGGTATGACTGCCCCGGTCAGCATGACTGTTGAACCAGGTGAGGGTGACAGCTTGCTGCCCAAGGTCGAGGTTCAAATCCGCATCCCCAGCAACTTCCAGGAGAACGTTCCCAAACCAACAGATGAGAGCATCGAGATCAAACATCAGGATGGGTTCACAGTCTACTCCACGTAAGTGCATGTGAATCCAGCGAGAGGTTGAAGCCTGCGATGTTTCCCAAGCTCAGACCAGACTCCAATCGCCAGTGAGTAACGGAACCACGTAAAAAGTCCATGGTCTCGGCATCGCCGGAGTTAGCCGTTCCCAGCTGGACTGCCAGTAGAGTGAGTGGCCTTGGGGTAGAAATCAGCCAGCAGTCCCATCACCCTCGTGTGCTGCTGCTGGTCAATGTGTGGCTGTTGGGTGAGAATGGGATCGGACTGACCCTCGGGATCCTCACCCCAGTGCCAGGAATTTAGGGGCGAGTTGGCAGATAATTCAATCCTGTCCACTCGATATCCACACTCACTTTCCAGTGGGCTTCACTGGAGAC
>CM059450.1:1414536-1738932 GCA_030390025.1 Squalus acanthias
CCTTAGAGCCATCTCACACGACCTCATCGACAGTGATTGAGCATGAAGTGCAGTGAATATTGTTATGGCTGCCATTTTGTGCAAAGCAAGATCCCTCAAATGCAGGTGATGAGTTAATCTGCTTTAGGTGGTGTTGGTTGCGAGAGCAATGTTGGTCAGGGCACTGGGAAAACTCCCTGCTCTTCGAATGATGCCATGGGACCTTTTTATATCCACCTGAATAGGGGCTCATTTTAACGTCTTGTGAAGGGTGACTCCTCAGACAGGGCGGCACTTCCTCAGTGCTTCTCAGAGTGTCAGGCAGGGAGTGTGGGCTCTCTCCTAACTTGAAAAGTGAAGTTTTTGAATGTGATTTTGTACCAGGGTGTGGTCACCTGGGTCGATGCCCCTGGGCTTCAGAGGGACCAATCTGACTTCACTGACCTGAAGCCCAAGTTATACTACCGCTTGTGTGTCGCTACGCAGCCAACATCGTAGTCAAAGAAGCTCCTGCAACGGCTTCTCTTCCTGCTTCTGCACCGTTACCTCTGGGGTCCCCCAAGGATCTATCCTTGGCCCCCTCCTATTTCACATCTACATGCTGCCCCTTGGCGACATCATATGAAAACAAAACGTCAGGTTCCACATGTATGCTGACGACACCCAGCTCTACCTCACCACCAACTCTCTCGACCCCTCCACTGTCTCTGATTTGTCACGCTGCTTGTCCGACATCCAGTTCTGGATGAGCAAAAAATTCCTCCAACTAAATATTGGGAAGACTGAAGCCATTCTCTTCGGTCCCCGCCACAAACTCCATTCGCCAACCATTGACTCATCCCTCTCCCTGGCATCTGTCTGAGGATGAACCACACCGTTTGCACGTTTCGCACCCTATTTGACTCTGAGATGAGCTTCCGACAACATATCCGTTGCATTACCAAGACCGCCTATTTCCACCTCCGTAATATCGCCCGTCTCTGCCTCAGCTCATCTGCTGCTGAAACCCTCATCCGTGCCTTTGTTACCTCCAGACTCGACTATTCCAACGCACTCTCGGCCGGCCTCCCATCTTTCACCCTCCGTAAACTTGAGCTCATCCAAAACTCGGCTGCCCGTGTCCTAACTCTCACCAAGTCCCGTTCACCCATCACCCCTGTGCTTGTTGACCTACATTGGCTCCCGGTCCTGCAACGCCTCGATTTTAAAATTATAACCCTTGTTTTCAAATCTCTCCATGGCCTCGCCCCTCCTTATCTCTGTAGCCTTCTCCAGCCCCACAACCCGCCGAGATCTCTGCGCTGCTCTAATTCTGGCTTCTTGAGCATCCCCGATTTTAATCCCTCCACCACTGGCGGCCGTGCCTTCAGCTGCCTGGGCCCTGAGCTCTGGAATTCCCTCCCTAAACCTCTCCGCCTCTCCACATCTCTCTCCTACTTTAAGACGCTCCTTAACATCTACCTTTTTGACCAAGTGTGAGGCGATGCATCTTGGTAGGAAGAATGAGGAGAGACAATACATGCTAAATGGTGCAATTTTATAAGAGGTGCATGAAGAGAGAGACCTGGGGTATTTGTGCACAAATCTTTGAAGGCAGGACAGGTTAATAAAGCATATGGGATCCTGGGCTTTATAAATAGTGGCATAGAGAACAAAAGGCAGGAAGTTATGATGAACCTTTATAAAACACATTTTGGCCCCAGCTGGAGTATTGTGTCCAATTCTGGGAACCACACTTTAAGAATGGCGTGACAACTTTGGTGAGGATACAAAAGAGATTTACTAGAATGCTTCCAGGAATGAGGGACTTCAGTTACGTGGATAGACTGGAGAAGCTGGGGTTGTTCTCCTTAAAGCAGAGAAGGCTAAGAGGAGATTTGATAGAGGTGTTCAAAATCATGAATGGTTTAGATAGAGTAAATAGAGAAACTGTTCCCAGTGGCTGAAGGGTCGATAACGAGAGGCCACAGATTTAAGGTGATTGTCAAAAGAACCAGAGGCGACATGAGGAAAAACCTTTTTACGCAGCGAGTGGTTAGGATTGGGAATGCACTGGCTGATAGGGCGGTGGAGGCAGATTCAATAGTAGCTTTCAAAAGGGAATTGGATAAATACTTGAAGGAAAAAAAATGCAGGGATATGGGGAAAGAGTGGGGAAGTGGGACTAACTGGATTGCTCTTCGAAAGAGCCGGCGTAGACTCGATGGGCTGAATGGCCTCCTTCTGTGCTGTACTCTTCTATAACTCTATGATCTGTCCAAATATCTTCTTATGTGGCTCGATGTTAAATTTTGCTTGATAATCGCACCTGTGAAACGCCCTGGGACATTAAAGGCGCTATATAAATGCAAATTGTTGTCGTTCGTTTAGACCCAAAATTGGGAATTTAACAAAAACATTCAAATTCCCAAATTGGGTGAATTCCGCTGCTTTGTGGAACGGTGCATTTCACAGCGGCAGAATTGTAAAGGTGGGTTAATGCTGGGGTGGAGGCAAGGGTTACAGATCTTCACTGACACAATCCTCCAACAGCCACACTTTAAATCTTCTTGAAGCGCCTGATCATTGACCGTCTCCTGCCCACTGGTTTCCTCCTCCGGATCGGGGTCCGGATCGGGGTCCGGATCGGGGTCTGGTACGGGGTCCGGATCGGGGTCCGGATCGGGGTCTGGTACGGGGTCCGGTACGGGGTCCGGTTCGGGGTCTGGTACGGGGTCTGGTACGGGGTCTGGATAGGGGTCTTCCTCGGCACCTTCTTCATCACTACACGTTTGATCTTCACCGGTTTTCCGTATCCCACTTGGGTGAAAACTTTCTCCAGTCCCGTCAGACTCTCGGTCAAAACTCCAAGTCGCTTCTTCAGAGCCCGAACTTCTTTGAACAAATCGTCCAGAGCCTCAGAGAGCGGCTGGATCCTGGAGAGTGAGAGAGGACAGGGATCAGTGGCCGGGAACAGGGATCAGTGACCGGAGAACATTCCCTCTCCTTCTCTCTTGACAGTGGGGTCTCTGGGGGTCAGATTGTCCTCCAGTACGTCGCCTGAATGGCCATTCTTTCCATGTGATGCCAGAGAGGGTGATTTTCCTGCCCGGGGCACTGAGGCCAATTGTAGCCCCTCCCCCAACCCCAACAACCCTCGCTGTGATCAGTTAACTCCCCGCAGAGAGGGCTTTGAACCAATGACCTTCTGGTCTGTGTGGCTCAGTGTAGAGCACCTCTCCCAAATGAGCTATCGAGAATGGATTTATCTGTTTGTGTCCATGTGTACGTGTGTCTATTTACCCATATATCTGTACCTGTGTCTCCCTTTCCCTCTGTCTCTCTCCCTCTCCCACTATCTCTCTCTCCCTCTGTCTCTCTCTCCCTCTGTCTCCCCCTCCCTCTGTATCTATCTCTCTCCCTCTCTCTGTCTCCCTCTGTCACTCTGTCTCTCTCTCTCCCTCTATGTTTATCTCTCTCCCTCTCTCTGTCTCTCTCTCTCATCCTCTCTCTGTCTCTCCCTCCCTCTGTCTCTCTCTCTCACCCTCTCTCTCTCCCCCTCTCTCTCTGTCCCTCTGCCTCTCTCTCTCTCCCTCTTTCTCTCTACCTGGAGTAGTCCGGCAGTACATCCTGTGGTTTGCTGATCATCGTGTCCTTCACTTGTTTGAAGATCCTGTTTCCCCAGTGATCCAGTAGACGGGTTACACTGCGCACCCCGTTAATATTCACCATGTCAGCTAGAAACAAGAGCAAGTTACACAGTGAACATAGGGAACTGTACCTCAACATAAATTAACCCCAACATTAACCGTCCCAACATTATCGCACCCCAACATTGACCAACATTAACAGCAGCCTAACATTGACCAACATTAACAGCAGCCTAACATTGACCAACATTAACAGCAGCCTAACATTACCGCACCCACTGCTGACGAGGCTGAGGGGGACAGTGCCGAGCGATGGAACTGCTCAGCTTTTGGTTTCCAGGGTTATTGATAGCAGAGTGAAGACCCTGCTCTCCTCTCTTCTCGTCTCCAATCCCCTAAACCAACCTTCCCCGAGCAGCTCCTTCCCCACTGCCCACATCAATCAGCAAGCTGCCCCCTCGGAATGAGCCTGTTCCCACTGGGAGCTGGGTGGAGGCTGTGGACTTGCTACGCTGTACAAACCTCCCTTCACACTCACATTAACGACCAGGAGGGGCGAGTGGCCCCTGGGTAGCTCAGGACAGGAAGGGGAAGGAGGAGAAGGGGGAGGGGGAGAAGGGGGTGGGGGAGGGGAAAGGAGGAGAGATGAGGGGCTTTGGGAGGAGGGGGAGGGGAGGAGGGGGGAAGGAAACAAACCCAGTGCCCGGGCCCATCCTACCTCCGTCCCGGTAGTTCCACCTCCAGCGCTCGCTGGTTTGCTGTTTCTTGCACTGAGCCAGAGCAAAGAGAAGCGTCAACAATCCCAGAGGCAGATTCATCTTGAGCCCAGGGAAACCTACAGGAGCAGAAACAAATGGATTACACTGCTCCCACCAGATAGGAGAGATATGCACAACATGGCACCGACTGACAGAGAGGGGGGGTCTGTCCCGTGGAGATAGGGTCTGCCCGCAGAGAATCATAGAATCATAGAATGGTTAGAGCACAGAAGGAGGCCATTCGGCCTGTCGAGCCCATGCCGGCTCTCTGTTAGAGCACTTCAGCTAGTACCAGTCCCCCCTCCTCCTGTAGCCCTGCAAATTCTTTTCCTTCAAGTACTTATCCAATTCCCTTTTGAAAGCCATGATTGAGTCTGCCTCCACCACCCTTTCAGACATTGCATTCCAGATCCTAACCACTCGCTGCGTAAAAAAGTTTTCCCTGGTCAAGAAGGTAAGAGCCCATGGAATCCAGGGTGCCTTGGCACATTGGATACAAAACTGGCTCAGTGGCAGAAGGCAGAGGGTGATGGTCGAAGGTTGTTTTTGTGACTGGAAGCCTGTGGCCAGTGGGGTACCACAGGGATTGGTGCTGGGTCCCTTGCTGTTCGTGGTCTACATTAACGACTTGGATATGAATGTAAAAGGTATGATCAGTAAGTTCGCGGATGATACAAAAATTGGTAGGGTGGTAAATAGTGAGGAGGGTAGCCTCAGTATGCAGGACGATATAGATGGGTTGGTCAGATGGGCGGAACAGTGGCAAATGGAATTTAATCCGGAAAAGTGCGAGGTGATGCATTTTGGAGGGACTAACAAGGCAAGGGAATACACAATGAATGGTAAGACCCTAGGCAAGACAGAGGGTCAGAGGGATCTTGGTGTGCAAGTACACAGATCCCTGAAGGCGGCGGAACAGGTGGATAAGGTGGTAAAAAAGGCATATGGGATACTTGCATTCATTAGCCGAGGCATAGAATATAAGAGCAAGGAGGTTATGATGGAGCTGTATAAAACACTGGTTAGGCCACATCTGGAATACTGTGTGCAGTTCTGGTCGCCACACTACAGGAAGGATGTGATTGCTTTGGAGAGGGTGCAGAGGAGATTCACCAGAATGTTACCCGGGCTGGAGCGCTTCAGCTATGAAGAGAGACTGGGCAGATTGGGTTTGTTTTTCCTTGGAGCAGAGGAGGCTGAGGGGGGACATGATTGAGGTGTACAAAATTATGAGGGGCATAGATAGGATGGATACTAAGGAGCTTTTTCCCTTAGTAGAGGGGTCTATAACAAGGGGGCATAGATTCAAGGTAAAGGGCGGGAGGTTTAGAAGGGATTTGAGAAAGAACTTTTTCACCCAGAGGGTGGTTGGAGTCTGGAACTCACTGCCTGAAAGGGTTGTGGAGGCAGGAACCCTCACAACATTCAAGAAGCATTTGGATGAGCACTTGAAATGCCATAGCATACAAGGCTACGGACCAAATGCAGGAATATGGGATTAGATTAGACAGGGCTTGATGGCCGGCGCGGACACGATGGGCCGAAGGGCCTCTATCCGTGCTGTATAACTCTATGACTCTATGACTATGACTCATGTCGTCTTTGGTTCTTTTGCCAATCACCTTAAATCTGTGTCCTCTGGTTCTCGACCCTTCTGCCAATGGGAACAGTTTCTCTCTGTCTACTCTGTCTAGACCCCTCATGATTTTGAACACCTCTATCAAATCTCCTCTCAACCTTCTCTGCTCTAGGAGAACAATCCCAGCTTCTCCAGTCTCTCCACGTAACTGAAGTCCCTCATCCCTGGAACCATTCTCGTAAATCTTTTCTACACCTTCTCTAAGGCCTTCACATCCTTCCTAAAGTGCGGTGCCCAGAATTGGACACAATACTCCACTTGAGGCCGATACAGTTTTATAAAGGTTCATCATAACTTCCTTGCTTTTGTACTCTATGCCTCTATTCATAAAGCTAAGGCCATCCCCACGCCTCCACTACTTGCCTTCAAACAGCCGCCTAACCTCAGAAGTACCATCGTTCACAGCAAATTACCCAGCTTTCAGGATAACAGCGACCACGACACCACACAACCCTGCCACGGCAAACTCTGCAAGACATGCCAGATCATCAACACAGATACCACCATCACACGTGAGGACACTACCCACCAGGTACATGGTACATACTCATGTGACTCGGCCAACGTTGTCTACCTCATACGTTGCAGGAAAGAATGCACCGCGGCATGGTACATCGGCGAGACCATGCAGACACTGAGACAACGTATGAACGAGCACCGCGCAACAATCGCCAGGCAGGATTGTTACCTCCCAGTCGGGGAACACTTCAGCAGTCAAGGACATTCAGCCTCGGATCTGCGGGTAAGCGTTCTCCAAGGCAACCTTAGGAACACACGACAACGCAAAATCATCGAGCAGACACTGATAGCCAAGTTCCGCACTCATGAAGACGGTCTCAACCGGGATCTTGGGTTTATGTCACGATACATGACGTGATCTGGACTTGAGTCGTCGTTGGCTTGTTCACAGATGTGATTCCCAGTAAAAAAGTAAAAATTTTCCCAGTAAAAAAGTAGAATTTTTAAAGCTTATCGTTTTACATACAGACGGCAGCTTTTGACACGTTAGACCCCCTGCGACTCCACCTCATTGTCTCAGTTGTATCTTGCTATGTCTTTGATGTGGTACCTTCCTGGCTGACCTGATTAACTTTATCACAGCTCGGCAGATAGTCAGGATGATTTAATTTAGTTGTCTGCAATTGTAAGGTACACATGCATTGTTCTCTATCTATATATGCTTTGGCGATTCTGTATCTTTTTACTTCACCCGACGAAGGAGTAGCAAGCTCCGAAAGCTTGTGATTTCAAATAAAACTGTTGGACTATAACCTGGTGTTGTACGACCTCTCAATTCTATTCATAAAGCCCAGGATCCTGTAAGCTTTTTTAACCGCTTTCTCAGCCTGCCCTGCCACCTTCAACGATTTGTGCACATATACCCCCAGGTCGCTCTGTTCATGCACCCCCTTTAGAATTGTACCCTTTAGTTTATATTGCCTCTCCTTGTTCTTCCTACCAAAATGTATCACTTTGCACTTTTCTGCGTTAAATTTCATCTGCTACATGTCCGCCCATTCCACCAGCCTGTCTATGTTTTCTTGAAGTCTATCACTATCCTCCTCACTGTTTAGTATACTTCCAAGTTCTGTATCATCTGCAAATTTTGAAATTGTGCGCTGTACTCCCAAGTCTATGTCCTTAATATATATCAAGAAAAGCAGTGGTCCTAGTACCGACCCCTGGGGAACACCATTATATACCTTCCTCCAGTCTGAAAAACAACCGTTCACCACTATTCTCTGTTTCCTGTCACTTAGCCAATTTTGTATCCATGCTGCCACTGTCCATTTTATTCCATGGGCTTCAACTTTGCTGGCAAGCCTATTATGTGGCACTTTATCAAACACCTTTTGGAAGTCCATGTATACCACATCAACCGCATTTCCCTCATCAACCCTCTCTGTTACCTCATCAAAAAACTCAATCAAGTTAGTTAAACACGATTTGCCTTTAACAAATCTATGCTGGCTTTCCTTAATTAATCCACACTTGTCCAAGTGACTGTTAATTTTGTCCCGGATTATCATTTCTAAAAGCTTCCCCGCCACCTGACTGGCCTGTAGTTGCTGGGTTTATCCTTATACCCTTTTTTGAACAAGGGTTCATTTGTAATTCTCCAATCCTCTGGTACCACCCCCATATCTAAGAAGGATTGGAAAATTATGGCCAGTACCTCCTCAATTTCCACCTTTACTTCCCTCAGCATCCTTGGATGCATCTCATCCGGTCCTGGTGACTTATCTACTTTAAGTACAGCCAGCCTTTCTCGTACCTCCTCCTTATCAATTTTTAGCCCTCCAGCATCTCAACTACCTCCTCTTTCACTATGACTTTGGCAGCATCTTCTTCCTTGGTAAAGACAGATGCAAAGTACTCATTTAGTACCTCAGCCATGTCCTCTTTCTCCATGCGTAGTTCTCCTTTTTGGTCCCTAATCGGCCCCACCCCTCCTCTTACTA
Source organism: Squalus acanthias (assembly GCA_030390025.1). Taxonomy (NCBI): domain Eukaryota; kingdom Metazoa; phylum Chordata; class Chondrichthyes; order Squaliformes; family Squalidae; genus Squalus; species Squalus acanthias. The sequence continues at coordinate 1,423,004 of CM059450.1, forward strand.
CCCATTTACTATTTATATGAAAGGAAGACTTGCATTTATATAGCACCTTTCACGACCATCCCAAAGCACTTTACAGCCAATGAAGTACTTTTTGAAGTGTAGTCACTGTTGTAATGTGGGAAAGCCTATAGAAGGCTTTTGAATTCCCTTTTATGTTAGCTGCCAATCTATTCTCATATTCTCTCTTTGCCCCTCTTATTTTCTTTTTCACCTCCCCTCTGAACCTTCTATATTCAGCCTGATTCTCACTTGTTTTCTCAACCTGACATCTGTCATACGCCCCTTTTTCTGCTTCATCTTACTCTCTATCTCTTTCGTCATCCAGGGAGCTCTGACTTTGGTTGCCCTACCTTTTCCCCCTCATGGGAATGTACCTCGACTGTACCCGAACCATCTCCTCTTTACAAGCAGCCCATTGTTCAATTACAGGTTTGCCTGCCAATCTTTACCCGGGCCAGATCCGCTCACAAGCCACTGAAATTGGCCTTCCTCCAATTAAGTATTTTTACTCTAGATTGCTCCCCGTCCTTTTCCACAGCTAATCTAAACCTTATGGTATTATGATCACTGTTCCCTATATGTTCCCCTACTGACACTTGCTCCACTTGACCCACCTCATTCCTCAGAACCAGATCCAGCAAAGCCTCCTTCCTCATTGGGCCGGAAATTTATGGAAACGAGAGGGGGGGCGGGGCGGTCTGTCACAGGGAGAGGGGGTTTGTCCTGGGGAGAGGGGTTTTGTCTCGGGGAGAGGGGCGGGGGTGTCCCGGGGAGAGGGGTTTTGTCTCGGGGAGAGGGGTGGGGGTGTCCCGGGGAGAGTGGGGGGGGGGTTGTCCCGGGGAGAAGGGGGGGTGTCCCGGGGAGAGGGGAGGTGTCCCGGGGAGAGTGGGGGGGGTGTCCCGGGGAGAGGGGGGTGTCCCGGGGAGAGGGGGGGGGGGGGGGTGTCCCGGGGAGAGGGGGGGTGACCCAGGGAGAGTGGGGGTGGGGGTGTCCCGGGGAGAGTGGGGGGGGGTGTCCCGGGGAGAGGTGGGGTGTCCCGGGGAGACAGGGGTGTCCCGGGGAGAGGGGGTCTGTCCCGGGGAGGGGCTCTGTCCCGGGGAGGGGGTCTGTCCCAGGGAGGGGAGGGGAGGGAGGTATCCCGGGGAGGGGGGTGTCCCGGGGAGGGGGGTGTCCCGGGGAGAGGGGGGTGTCCCGGGGAGGGGGGTGTCCCGGGGAGGGGGGTTGTCCCGGGGAGAGGGGGTGTCCCGGGGAGGGGGGTGTCCCGGGGGGAGGGGGGTGTCCCGGGAGGGGGGTGTCCCGGGGAGGGGGTCTGTCCCAAGGAGGGGAGGGGGGTGTCCCGGGGAGGGGAGGGAGGTATCCCGGGGAGGGGGGTGTCCCGGGGAGGGGGGTGTCCCGGGGAGGGGGGTGTCCCGGGGAGGGGAGGGAGGTGTCCCGGGGAGGGGGGTGTCTCGGGGAGGGGGGTGTCCCGGGGAGGGGGGTGTCCCGGGGAGGGGGTCTGTCCCAAGGAGGGGAGGGGGGTGTCCCGGGGAGGGGAGGGGGTTGTCCCGGGGAGGGGAGGGGGGTGTCCCGGGGAGGGGGGTGTCCCGGGGAGGGGGTCTGTCCCAATGAGGGGAGGGGGGTGTCCCGGGGAGGGGAGGGTGTCCAGCGAGAGGGGGGTGTCCCGGGGAGGGGGGTGTCCCGGGGAGGGGAGGGGGGTGTCCGGCGAGAGGGGGGTGTCCCGGGGAGGGGGGTGTCCCAGGGAGGGGGGGTGTCCCGGGGAGGGGGTCTGTCCCAAGGAGGGGAGGGGGGTGTCTCGGGGAGGGGGGTGTCCCGGGGAGGGGGGTGTCCCGGGGAGGGGGGTGTCCTGGGGAGAGGGGGTGTCCCGGGGAGGGGGGTGTCCCGGGGAGGGGGGTGTCCCGGGGAGAGGGGGTGTCCCGGGGAGGGGGGTGTCCCGGGGAGAGGGGGTGTCCCGGGGAGAGGGGGTGTCCCGGGGAGGGGGGGTGTCCCGGCGAGAGGGGGGTGTCCCGGGGAGGGGGGTGTCCCGGCGAGAGGGGGGTGTCCCGGGGAGGGGGGTGTCCCGGCGAGAGGGGGGTGTCCCGGGGAGGGGGGTGTCCCGGGGAGGGGGGTGTCCCGGGGAGAGGGGGTGTCCCGGGGAGGGGAGGGTGTCCGGCGAGAGGGGGGTGTCCCGGGGAGGGGGGGTGTCCCGGGGAGGGGGGGTGTCCCGGGGAGGGGGGGTGTCCTGGGGAGAGGGGGTCTGTCCCAGGCTGTTTTCTGGTGTTGATTTCCCCAGGATCAGGCTTGTCTCCAGGGCGGTGAGTACGGCTCCGCTCGCTCCCTCGGGATGATAGTTGGATTGTGGGATGTTGGAGTCTGTCCCAGGGAGAGCCGGGAAACCTTTACAAACCCTCTGAGAATATAAACTGATTGAACAGAAAATATATCAGATCAACACAAAGAAGGAAAAACGGGACTTAAAGTTAAAAAGAGAAATCGGAAAGGCAGAGAGAGTTCAGGGAGCGGAGAACAAGACGGGGTGAACAGGTCCAGATCCAGAGACACAAAAATATTAAACAAATGGGAAACAGGAAATGCATTGGTTTGAAATAGCGACAGGCGGAATCTGTACTCCGGCTCTAAGACGCAAGTGTGGCGGATGTTTTAGCCCAGGTCTGACCCAGTCGAATTAAGCTGGTTAAAGGGGCAATAGCAAAATACTGCGGATGCTGGAAATCCGAAATAACAACAGAAAACGCTGGAAAAACTCAGCAGGCCAGGCAGCATCGTGGAGAGAGAAACAGAGTTACCGTTTCAGGTCAAAGACCTTTCGTCAGAACTGGAAAAAAGCAGGAAATGGAATAGATTTTAAACCAGGTTTAGGGGCTGGGAAATGGGGGAGGGGATGAAAGAACAAAAGGGAAGGTCAGTGATAGGATAGAAAGCAGGAGAGATTAAGAGACATTAAGAGATATTGAAGGCAAGAGGAGGTGGAAATGGGACGGGTTGAGGAACAAAGGATGGCTCTCGATGAAGTGTGAATTGCGCTGGCAGAATGAAGGACAGCTGCCATGTGGGAGGGAAGAAAAAAGGCCAAACAAAAAGTGTGGAAAAATATATATATAAATATGTGATAGGGGCCGAGGTTATGATCTGAAATTGTTGAACAAATGTTGAGTCCAGAAGGCTGTAGGGTGCCTAATCGAAAGATGAGGTGCTGTTCCTCGAGCTTACGCTAAGCTTCTGTGGAACAATGCAAGAGGCCGAGGACGGTGAGGTCAGAGTGGGAGTGAAGCGGTGAATTAAAGTGACAGGCCACCGGGAGCTCGGGGTCCCCCTTACGGACTGAACGGAGGTGTTCCGCAAAGCGGTCACCCAATCTGCGTTTGGTCTCCCCAATGTAGAGGAGACCACATCGTGAGCAGCGAATACAGTATACTAAATTGCAAGAAGTACAAGTAAATCACTGTTTCACCTGGAAGGGGTGTTTGGGGCCCTGGACAGTGGGAAGGGGGGAGGTATAAGGGCATGTGTTGCATCTCCTGTGCTTGCACGGGAAGGTGCCGGGCGAAGGGGAAGGGGTGCTGGGGGTGATAGAGGAGTGGACTTGGGTGTCGCGGAGGGAACAGTCCCTACGGAATGCTGAAAGGGGAGGTGAGGGGAAGATGCGTTTGGTGGTGGGATCACGCTGGAGGTGGCGGAAATGGCGGAGGATGATCCGTTGAATGTGGAGGCTGGTGGGGTGAAAAGTAAGGACAAGGGGAACTCTATCGTGGTTCCGGGAGGGAGGGGCAGGGGCGAGGGCAGAAGTGTGGGAAATGGAACGGACACGGTCAAGGGCCGTGTCTACCTCTGTAGAGGGGAATCCTCGGTTGAGGAAAAAGGAAGACATGTCGGAAGCACTGGTATGGAAGGTGGCATCGTCAGAGCAGATGCGGCGGAGACAGAGAAACTGGGAGAATGGAATAGAGTCCTTACAGGAAGCGGGGTGGGAGGAAGTGTAGTCCAGGTAGCTGTGGGAGTCAGTGGGCTTGTAGTGAATGTTTGTCAATAACCTATCCCCAGAGATGGAGACGGAGAAGTCGAGGAAGGGAAGGGAAGAGTCGGAGATGGACCATGTGAAGGTGAGGGAAGGGTGGAAATTGGAAGCAAAGTGAATGAAATTTTCTAGTTCAGGGCAAGAGCAGGAGACGGCACCGATACAGTCATCAATGTACCGGAAAAAGAGGTGAGGGAGGGGACCCGAGTAGGACTGGAACAAAGAGTGTTCCACATATCCCACAAAAAGGCAGGCATAGCTAGGACCCATGCGGGTACCCATAGCAACACCTTTGATTTGGAGGGAATGAGTGGAGTCAAAGGAGAAGTTGTTAAAGGGGCAGACAGGGAATATCACCCGAAGCCAGAGATTGGGGACTCCCCCCACACCCTCCCCAGTCTGAGGCGCTGCTTTGTTGCACCAATTTTAAATATTATGCCAAACTATTAATATTTATTGTAAACATTGAAAGTTCGCAGATTGATCTGTGAATAAAGAGAAGAGAGAATGTGCTGAAACTGACAGACTGAAGGTCACCTCCGCACTGGGAATAATCCTTTCACTTAAGAAGCATTACACTGAGGCTGAGTGTGAGACTGAGTGTGAGACTGAGTGTGAAAGTGAGTGTGAGATTGAGTGTGAGAGTGAGAGTGAAGGTGAGTGTGAGAGTGAGAGTGAGTGTGAGATTGAGTATGAGAGTGAGAGTGAGTGTGAGTGAGAATGAGTGTGAGGCTGAGTGTGAGAGTGAGTGTGAGGCTGAGAGTGAGTGTGAGAGTGAGTGTGAGAGTGAGAGTGAGTGTGAGGCTGAGTGTGAGGCTGAGTGTGAGTGTGAGAGTGAGTGTGAGAGTGAGAGTGAGGCTGAGAGTGAGAGTGAGTGTGAGAGTGAGGCTGAGTGTGAGAGTGAGAGAGAGTGTGAGAGTGAGAGAGAGTGTGAGAGTGAGAGTGAGTGTGAGGCTGAGAGTGAGGCTGAGAGTGAGTGTGAGGCTGAGAGTGAGTGTGAGGCTGAGAGTGAGTGTGAGAGTGAGTGTGAGAGTGAGAGTGAGAGTGAGTGTGAGGCTGAGTGTGAGTGTGAGAGTGAGGCTGAGAGTGAGTGTGAGAGTGAGTGTGAGAGTGGGTGTGAGGCTGAGTGTGAGGCTGAGAGTGAGTGTGAGAGTGAGTGTGAGAGTGAGTGTGAGGCTGAGTGTGAGAGTGAGAGTGAGTGTGAGAGTGAGAGTGAGAGTGAGAGTGAGTGTGAGTGTGAGGCTGAGTGTGAGGCTGAGAGTGAGGCTGAGAGTGAGGCTGAGAGTGAGTGTGAGAGTGAGTGTGAGAGTGAGAGTGAGTGTGAGAGTGAGTGTGAGTGTGAGGCTGAGCGTGAGTGTGAGAGTGAGTGTGAGTGGGAGGCTGAGAGTGAGGCTGAGAGTGAGGCTGAGAGTGAGTGTGAGAGTGAGTGTGAGAGTGAGTATGAGTGTGAGGCTGAGAGTAAGGCTGAGTGTGAGGCTGAGTGTGAGAGTGAGAGTGAGTGTGAGTGTGAGGCTGAGAGTGAGTGTGAGTGTGAGAGTGAGTGTGAGAGTGAGAGTGAGGCTGAGAGTGAGAGTGAGTGTGAGAGTGAGGCTGAGTGTGAGAGTGAGAGAGAGTGTGAGAGTGAGAGAGAGTGTGAGAGTGAGAGTGAGTGTGAGGCTGAGAGTGAGGCTGAGAGTGAGTGTGAGGCTGAGAGTGAGTGTGAGGCTGAGTGTGAGGCTGAGAGTGAGTGTGAGAGTGAGTGTGAGAGTGAGAGTGAGAGTGAGAGTGAGTGTGAGTGTGAGTGTGAGAGTGAGGCTGAGAGTGAGTGTGAGAGTGAGTGTGAGGCTGAGAGTGAGGCTGAGAGTGAGTGTGAGGCTGAGAGTGAGTGTGAGGCTGAGTGTGAGGCTGAGAGTGAGTGTGAGAGTGAGAGTGAGAGTGAGAGTGAGAGTGAGTGTGAGTGTGAGAGTGAGGCTGAGAGTGAGTGTGAGAGTGAGTGTGAGAGTGGGTGTGAGGCTGAGTGTGAGAGTGAGAGTGAGTGTGAGAGTGAGAGTGAGAGTGAGTGTGAAGTGTGAGGCTGAGTGTGAGGCTGAGAGTGAGGCTGAGAGTGAGTGTGAGAGTGAGTGTGAGAGTGAGAGTGAGTGTGAGAGTGAGTGTGAGTGTGAGGCTGAGAGTGAGTGTGAGAGTGAGTGTGAGTGTGAGGCTGAGAGTGAGGCTGAGAGTGAGTGTGAGAGTGAGTGTGAGAGTGAGTATGAGTGTGAGGCTGAGAGTAAGGCTGAGTGTGAGGCTGAGTGTGAGAGTGAGAGTGAGTGTGAGAGTGAGTGTGAGGCTGAGTGTGAGAGTGAGAGTGAGTGTGAGAGTGAGTGTGAGGCTGAGAGTGAGTGTGAGGCTGAGTGTGAGGCTGAGAGTGAGGCTGAGTGTGAGAGTGAGTGTGAGAGTGAGTGTGAGTGTGAGAGTGAGTGTGAGTGTGAGAGTGAGTGTGAGTGTGAGTGTGAGTGTGAGAGTGAGTGTGAGTGTGAGGCTGAGAGTGAGGCTGAGAGTGAGTGTGAGAGTGAGTGTGAGAGTGAGTATGAGTGTGAGGCTGAGAGTAAGGCTGAGTGTGAGGCTGAGTGTGAGAGTGAGAGTGAGTGTGAGAGTGAGTGTGAGGCTGAGTGAGAGTGAGAGTGAGTGTGAGAGTGAGTGTGAGGCTGAGAGTGAGGCTGAGTGTGAGAGTGATTGTGAGTGTGAGGCTGAGTGTGAGGCTGAGTGTGAGGCTGAGTGTGAGAGTGAGTGTGAGGCTGAGTGTGAGAGTGAGAGTGAGTGTGAGAGTGAGAGTGAGTGTGAGGCTGAGAGTGTGGCTGAGTGTGAGAGTGAGTGTGAGTGTGAGAGTGAGTGTGAGAGTGAGTGTGAGTGTGAGAGTGAGCGTGAGAGTGAGTGTGAGAGTGAGTGTGAGTGTGAGAGTGAGTGTGAGGCTGAGAGTGAGGCTGAGTGTGAGAGTGAGTGTGAGTGTGAGAGTGAGTGTGAGAGTGAGTGTGAGTGTGAGAGTGAGTGTGAGTGTGAGTGTGAGAGTGAGAGTGAGAGTGAGAGTGAGTGTGAGTGTGAGTGTGAGAGTGAGAGTGAGAGTGAGTGTGAGAGTGAGTGTGAGGCTGAGAGTGAGGCTGAGAGTGAGTGTGAGGCTGAGAGTGAGTGTGAGGCTGAGTGTGAGGCTGAGAGTGAGTGTGAGAGTGAGAGTGAGAGTGAGAGTGAGAGTGAGTGTGAGTGTGAGAGTGAGGCTGAGAGTGAGTGTGAGAGTGAGTGTGAGAGTGGATGTGAGGCTGAGTGTGAGAGTGAGAGTGAGTGTGAGAGTGAGAGTGAGTGTGAAGTGTGAGGCTGAGTGTGAGGCTGAGAGTGAGGCTGAGAGTGAGTGTGAGAGTGAGTGTGAGAGTGAGAGTGAGTGTGAGAGTGAGAGTGAGTGTGAGGCTGAGAGTGAGTGTGAGAGTGAGTGTGAGTGTGAGGCTGAGAGTGAGGCTGAGAGTGAGTGTGAGAGTGAGTGTGAGAGTGAGTATGAGTGTGAGGCTGAGAGTAAGGCTGAGTGTGAGGCTGAGTGTGAGAGTGAGAGTGAGTTTGAGAGTGAGTGTGAGGGTGAGTGTGAGTGTGAGAGTGAGTGTGAGAGTGAGTGTGAGGCTGAGAGTGAGTGTGAGGCTGAGTGTGAGGCTGAGAGTGAGCTGAGTGTGAGAGTGAGTGTGAGAGTGAGTGTGAGTGTGAGAGTGAGTGTGAGTGTGAGAGTGAGTGTGAGTGTGAGTGTGAGTGTGAGAGTGAGTGTGAGTGTGAGCTGAGAGTGAGGCTGAGAGTGAGTGTGAGAGTGAGTGTGAGTGAGTATGAGTGTGAGCTGAGAGTAAGGCTGAGTGTGAGGCTGAGTGTGAGAGTGAGAGTGAGTGTGAGAGTGAGTGTGAGGCTGAGTGAGAGTGAGAGTGAGTGTGAGAGTGAGTGTGAGGCTGAGAGTGAGGCTGAGTGTGAGAGTGATTGTGAGTGTGAGGCTGAGTGTGAGGCTGAGTGTGAGCTGAGTGTGAGAGTGAGTGTGAGTGTGAGGCTGAGTGTGAGAGTGAGAGTGAGTGTGAGAGTGAGAGTGAGTGTGAGGCTGAGAGTGTGGCTGAGTGTGAGAGTGAGTGTGAGTGTGAGAGTGAGTGTGAGAGTGAGTGTGAGTGTGAGAGTGAGCGTGAGAGTGAGTGTGAGTGTGAGAGTGAGTGTGAGGCTGAGAGTGAGGCTGAGTGTGAGAGTGAGTGTGAGAGTGAGTGTGAGTGTGAGAGTGAGTGTGAGTGTGAGTGTGAGTGTGAGAGTGAGAGTGAGTGTGAGAGTGAGTGTGACCTGAGCGGCCCCGCTAGCAGAGAGTGGGATCAACAGGACAGATTCAATGCGACCCATTACCCGGGGAGCCGCCAATAAACGGCTAAAATCTAATTTCATTCGCGCTGTAAAATGTCACCGTTTACTGCGGTCTAAGTAACATTTTATTGGTCAAAAATGACCATTTTTTTTAGAGAATGAAAGTTTAATTTAATGCCCTCTCTCAGTGACACCGTCACCTCTTAAACTCTAACCCGAGGCTTCAGATTCACCAGTGCATAAAGACATCTCCTATTTAAACTGTAAAATTATATTATATAAAGGTACTTATGCTAAATAAAAACTCGACTTTTGATGTTATCCAGTTAGTAAAGTTTTGACCAGTTTGATCATTTTACCTTTTAATTCTTTGCTTTCTGGGTCTGTTTAGAATAATTTCTGTTCACTGGATCCAGTTGTCCCCAGACAGAACGTGTCTCCTCTCCTAGATCCGGCTCTCTCTCTCCCTCCGAAAGTTTGTTGTCAGTTTGTTCAAAGTTCCTCCACTTTTTTATTGCCAGTGACGTGTGGTCCAGTCTTCACTCTAAACTCCAGATGGTAAAAAGATGTGATTGTTCAAGGCAGTTGGAAACTGAAATGAAAGAGTTTTAAGATACAGACTGGAGCAAATCTGTGAATTGTTTTTAAGGTACAGTTATTTTATTTTTTATTAAAACTCTCATCAGTGTATTTTGCTCAGTGTTGTGCCGTGATTATCTGAACCTGGGACCTGGCCTGTACGCTGAAGGCCACAGTAAACAGTCCCTTTACTGGTAGAGCCATTGATGACATTAGCCGGTGTTCCTTGTGTTTTTAGTTCTCTGCGACATTCTGTAGGAATTATGCCATCAATAACTTGGAGACCAACCATTACTACAATTACTAATTACACTGAGCTCACAGCCACAGAAAGCACAGAGGGAACAGCCTCCATTGGGTGACACTTGTTGCAAAGCCCACCCCTCATCCAGATTCCCCTGTGTGCCCCTCCCAGGGTCTCACAGCACCACCCCCCCCCCCCCTCCTTCCCCACACTCGCCCCTGACATCCTGCTAAAGGAGGGTGTACCTGGAAGTGTGAGTCCACACACTTCAGTCTCGGTGAGCGATTGGTTTCCATGTATAAAGAAACCTCAAGACCTTCTACACAAAGTAAGTGAGGAGCAGCAGGTGCTGGAGGCCCATCTCCCTGTTGGATGGGGTTGACTGGGTTGGGATTTGCAGCTGGCCTCCTTGATCTGACCAGATGTTATGACTGAGCACTGACTAGAATCTTTCACAACATCATTCATGTGTTACCTTATCAAACTCCCTGCACTAGCTTCCTCTGAGTTGCTTCTCTCTCTCTCTCCCTCCAGTTCTTCTCTCCTTTTTCTTCTTCTGTTTTTCTCTTTTCTTCCATCACAGCGCGTTCCTCAGGAATTCAAACTGTTATTTCCACTTTGGCATTTGGGAATTGGCGGTTCTGCTGGAAATGCCTCTTGAAACAACTGTCAACCCAGCGCTGCCCTGATGGTTCAGAGCTGTCCCGATGGTCAGAGTTGTCCCGATGGTCAGAGCGGGCCCGATGGTCAGAGAGGGCCCGATGGTCAGAGCGGGCCCGATGGTCAGAGTTGTCCCGATGGTCAGAGCGGGCCCGATGGTCAGAGTTGTCCCAATGGTCAGAGTTGTCCCGATGGTCAGAGTGGGCCCGATGGTCTGAGTTGTCCCGATGGTCAGAGCGGGCCCGATGGTCAGAGTTGTCCCGATGGTCAGAGCGGGCCCGATGGTCAGAGAGGGCCCGATGGTCAGAGTTGTCCCGATGGTCAGAGAGGGCCCAATGGTCAGAGTTGTCCCGATGGTCAGAGTTGTCCCGATGGTCAGAGCGGGCCCGATGGTCAGAGAGGGCCCGATGGTCAGAGTTGTCCCGATGGTCAGAGCGGGCCCGATGGTCAGAGTTGTCCCGATGGTCAGAGCGGGCCCAATGGTCAGAGAGGGCCCGATGGTCAGAGTGGTCCCGATGGTCAGAGTTGTCCCGATGGTCAGAGCGGGCCCGATGGTCAGAGTTGTCCCGATGGTCAGAGCGGGCCCGATGGTCAGAGTTGTCCCGATGGTCAGAGCGGGCCCGATGGTCAGAGAGGGCCCGATGGTCAGAGTTGTCCCGATGGTCAGAGCGGGCCCGATGGTCAGAGTTGTCCCGATGGTCAGAGCGGGCCCAATGGTCAGAGAGGGCCCGATGGTCAGAGTGGTCCCGATGGTCAGAGTTGTCCCGATGGTCAGAGCGGGCCCGATGGTCAGAGTTGTCCCGATGGTCAGAGCGGGCCCGATGGTCAGAGTTGTCCCGATGGTCAGAGCGGGCCTGATGGTCAGAGCGGGCCCGATGGTCAGAGTTGTCCCGATGGTCAGAGTTGTCCCGATGGTCAGAGCTGTCCCGATGGTCAGAGCGGGCCCGATGGTCAGAGTTGTCCCGATGGTCAGAGTTGTCCCGATGGTCAGAGCGGGCCCGATGGTCAGAGTTGTCCCGATGGTCAGAGTTGTCCCATTGGTCAGAGCGGGCCCGATGGTCAGAGCTGTCCCGATGGTCAGAGCTGTCCCGATGGTCAGAGTTGTCCCGATGGTCAGAGAGGGCCCGATGGTCAGAGTTGTCCCGATGGTCAGAGTTGTCCCGATGGTCAGAGCGGGCCCGATGGTCAGAGCGGGCCCGATGGTCAGAGCGGGCCCGATGGTCAGAGTTGTCCTGATGGTCAGAGCGGGCCCGATGATCAGAGTTGTCCCGATGGTCAGAGCGGGCCCGATGGTCAGAGAGGGCCCGATGGTCAGAGAGGGCCCGATGGTCAGAGCGGGCCCGATGGTCAGAGTTGTCCCGATGGTCAGAGTTGTCCCGATGGTCAGAGTTGTCCCGATGGTCAGAGCGGGCCCGATGGTCAGAGAGGGCCCGATGGTCAGAGAGGGCCCAATGGTCAGAGAGGGCCCGATGGTCAGAGCGGGCCCGATGGTCAGAGAGGGCCCGATGGTCAGAGCTGTCCCGATGGTCAGAGCTGTCCCGATGGTCAGAGCTGTCCCGAGAGCGGGCACAACTCCAACATCGGGGGAGAATGTTTATTTATGTCTAACATAGTGGGGAGGTTCAGAATTGATGCCATGCGGTGTCACAGGATATTCTGTGTACCTGTCATAGGAGAGATATTGTGCATATCACAATTTATACCATGTGCGTGTGTCAGTGTGTGTGTCACAGTTTGTGTCACAGTGTGTGTCAGTGTGTGTCAGTGTGTGTCACAGTGTGTGTCACAGTGTGTGTGTCAGTGTGTGTCAGTGCGTGTCACAGTGTGTGTCAGTGTGTGTCAGTGCGTGTCACAGTGTGTGTCAGTGTGTGTCAGTGCGTGTCACAGTGCGTGTCAGTGTGTGTCAGTGCATGTCACATTGCGTGTCACAGTGTGTGTCAGTGCGTGTCACAGTGTGTGTCAGTGTGTGTCAGTGTGTGTCACAGTGTGTCACAGTGTGTGTCAGTGTGTGTCAGTGTGTGTCACAGTGCGTGTGTCAGTGTGTGTCAGTGTGTGTGTCAGTTTGTGTGTCAGTTTGTGTCAGTGTGTGTCAGTGTGTGTCACAGTGTGTGTGTCAGTGTGTGTGTCAGTTTGTATCACAGTTTGTGTCACAATTTGTGTCAGTGTGTGTCAGTTTGTGTCAGTGTGTGTCACAGTGTGTGTCAGTGTGTGTGTCACAGTGTGTGTCAGTGTGTGTCAGTGTGTGTGTCAGTGTGTCAGTGTCTGTGTCAGTGTGTGTGTCAGTGTGTGTGTCAGTGTGTGTCAGTGCGTGTCACAGTGTGTGTCAGTGTGTGTCAGTGTGTGTGTCAGTGTGTGTGTCAGTGTGTGTCAGTGTGTGTGTCAGTGTGTGTCAGTGTGTGTGTCAGTGTGTGTGTCTGTGTGTCAGTGTGTGTCAGTGTGTGTCACAGTGTGTGTCAGTGTGTGTCAGTGTGTGTGTCAGTGTGTGTGTCAGTGTGTGTCAGTGTGTGTGTCAGTGTGTGTGTCAGTGTGTGTCAGTGCGTGTCACAGTGTGTGTCAGTTTGTGTCACAGTGTGTGTCACAGTGTGTGTGTCACAGTGTGTGTCAGTGTGTGTGTCAGTGTGTGTCACAGTGTGTGTGTCAGTGTGTGTGTCAGTTTGTGCCAGTTTGTGTCAGTGTGTGTCAGTGTGTGTGTCAGTGTGTGTCAGTGTCTGTGTCAGTGTGTGTGTCAGTGTGTGTCAGTGTGTGTGTCAGTGTGTGTCACAGTGTGTGTGTTAGTGTGTGTGCCAGTGTGTGTCAGTGTGTGTGTCAGTGGGTCAGTGTGTGTGTCAGTGTGTGTCAGTGTGTGTGTCAGTGTGTGTCAGTGTGTGTCACAGTGTGTGTGTCAGTGTGTGTCACAGTGTGTGTCAGTGTGTGTGTCAGTGTGTGTCACAGTGTGTGTGTCAGTGTGTGTCACCATGTGTGTGTCAGTGTGTGTGTCAGTTTGTGCCAGTTTGTGTCAGTGTGTGTCAGTGTCTGTGTCAGTGTGTGTGTCTGTGTGTGTGTCAGTGTGTGTCACAGTGTGTGTGTCAGTGTGTGTGCCAGTGTGTGTCAGTGTGTGTGTCAGTGTGTGTCAGTGTGTGTGTCAGTGTGTGTGTCAGTGTGTGTCAATGTGTGTGTCAGTTTGTGTCAGTGTGTGTGTCAGTGTGTCAGTGTGTGTGTCAGTGTGTGTGTCAGTGTGTGTGTCAGTTTGTGTCAGTGTGTGTGTCACAGTGTGTGTGTCAGTGTGTGTGTCAGTGTGTGTGTCAGTTTATGTCAGTGTGTGTGTCACAGTGTGTGTGTCAGTGTGTGTCAGTGTGTGTCACAGTGTGTGTCAGTGAGTGTGTCAGTGTGTGCCAGTGTGTGTGTCAGTGTGTGTCAGTGTGTGTCACAGTGTGTGTCAGTGTGTGTGTCAGTGTGTGTGTCAGTGTGTGTCAGTGTATGTCACAGTGTGTGTGTCAGTGTGTGTCAGTGTGTGTGTCAGTGTGTGTGTCAGTTTGTGTGTCAGTTTGTGTCAGTGTGTGTCACAGTGTGTGTGTCAGTGTGTGTCAGTGTATGTCACAGTGTGTGTGTCAGTGTGTGTCAGTTTGTGTCAGTGTGTGTCACAGTGTGTGTCAGTGTGTGTCACAGTGTGTGTCAGTGTGTGTCAGTGTGTGTGTCAGTGTGTGTCACAGAGTGTGTATCAGTGTGTGTCAGTGTGTGTGTCAGTGTGTGTCACAGTGTGTGTGTCAGTGTGTGTCAGTGTCTGTGTCAGTGTGTGTGTCAGTGTGTGTCACAGAGTGTGTGTCAGTGTGTGTCACGTGTGTGTCACTGTGTGTGTCAGTGAGTGTCACAGTGTGTGTCAGTGTGTGTCAGTGTGGTGTGTCAGTGTGTGTCACAGAGTGTGTATCAGTGTGTGTCAGTGTGTGTGTCAGTGTGTGTCACAGTGTGTGTGTCAGTGTGTGTCAGTGTCTGTGTCAGTGTGTGTGTCAGTGTGTGTCACAGAGTGTGTGTCAGTGTGTGTCAGTGTGTGTGTCAGTGTGTGTCAGTGTGTGTGTCAGTGTGTGTCAGTGTGTGTGTCAGTGTGTGTCACAGTGTGTGTCAGTGTGTGTGTCAGTGTGTGTCAGTGTGTGTCAGTGTGTGTGTCAGTGTGTGTGTCAGTGTGTGTCAGTGTGTGTGTCAGTGTGTGTGTCAGTGTGTGTCACAGTGTGTGTGTCAGTGTGTGTGTCAGTGTGTGCTTGGTCGGTGAGCTATACCTGTCACTGAGGTGAGGTATTAGATCAGTGAATGGGGCAGATGGGACAGCGGGTGCAGACTCGATAGGCCGAATACCCTCCTGCTGTGCTGTGATATTCTATGATGCTGGGTACAGCGCAGATCTCTACCTGTACTGAGGTCAGGTGCATGCACTCCGTCCTGTCCTTTGTAATTTCTCAACTCAATCACCAAATTTTCAGGAATCTAGAACCTTCCTCAGCATCATTCAGGTAGAATCTGGGCTGAGTGATGGGGGCTGATTATTAATATTAAGGCACGGCAAAATTAATTGGAAGCCTTTAGTTGAATGTTTTTAACTATTGAGAAGCGAGTGTTGGGGAGTGGCTGCCCTCTGGTACCTCGGGCAAGGACCGATCCTTCCTCAAGTGTAAATGTCAGCAGACTGTGGTCAGATCACAACCTGATCCAGATCACAATCTGATCCAGATCACAATCTGATCCTGATCACAATCTGATCCTGATCACAACCTGATCCAGATCACAATCTGATCCAGATCACAACCTGATCCTGATCACAATCTGATCCAGATCACAACCTGATCCTGATCACAATCTGATCCAGATCACAACCTGATCCAGATCACAAGCTGATCCAGATCACAATCTGATCCAGATCACAACCTGATCCTGATCACAACCTGATCCAGATCACAACCTGATCACAACCTGATCCAGATCACAACCTGATCCTGATCACAACCTGATCACAATCTGATCCTGATCACAACCTGATCCTGATCACACCTGATCCAGATCACAAGCTGATCCTGATCACAACCTGATCCTGATCACAATCTGATCCTGATCACACCTGATCCAGATCACAAGCTGATCCTGATCACAACCTGATCCAGATCACAATCTGATCCTGATCACAACCTGATCCAGATCACAAGCTGATCCTGATCACAACCTGATCCAGATCACAAGCTGATCCTGATCACAACCTGATCCTGATCACAATCTGATCCTGACCCCATCTGATCCTGATCCTGATCCCATTCTCACCTGGTGTCTCCTCAAGCTGGGGTTGCCGGGCTGTAACAAGTAGCAGATTTTCCATGTCCCTAACCCGGGGGTCTGGGGACCACAGCAGCCTTGGCTGGGCTCCGTCAGTCAGTCAGAACAATCCGGGAGTGGAAGCCGGGGTTTGTGTGGGGCTCAGTACCAGCCCAGACGGTGCAGCTGCTTAATTTAGCAATTTTTTTTGCAGCATGAGCCTTGCTTCTGGCAACATGTGTGTTGAGATTAACAAACAGCCGAAGAGATGCCAGGGGTTGTCTCATCACAGAGTCATTTTGGCCAGTTTGCATGGAATCATGCTATTTTTATATATTGGGTAATAATGACAAATTGAAGACAGACAGTCTGTGAAAAACAGGACCAAGAAACATCAATGGATCAAATAAACAGGACAGATGTTGTTTACAGGCAGGCAGTATAATTGGGACAATGTTATTTGTTATTATTCACCGCCCATTATACACCCCACCCGTTATAAACCTCTCAATTGACTTCATATCCGATTCGATATCCTCCGTTTTACACTATTGTTAAATGTTAAAAGTGACCGGCGGTGAGTCTCACTGCAGACTGAATCACTGCAGCAAAGGTGCAAAATGTTCCCAGATGCTGACGGCAACAGATGGACTTGATTAGGTGCAAATTCCTGGCTTTATTGAGTGAATTTGTAGATAAATTATGTCGTCTCCTCTTTACAGAATGCTGATCATATGTTGCCGTGATATATGCCCCTTTAGATGAGAAACATTCCGACATGTGTTGCACAGGTGGTGGATCAGTCAGGTCAATGGTCGGACAATCGCCGACTCCTGGCTCTCTGTGATTTTGAGAATGGCGTGTCTGTTCAACACACGGAAAACTCGGACAGCTCTGTAACATTAAAGAGTGGTCCCAGCAGCAGGAGGGTCCCAGCAGGAGGGTCCCATCAGCACGACTCCTGTAGACTCTTTCTGTCAGGACCCCTATTGGGCTCCCACTGTTACAAATTGAGAAATTCAGACCATAACCCCCCCCCCCCGGTAAGACGATGGTTACTGGTCGATGCCCGTCATGTGGTACCTGCGGGAACCTGCACCCGAGTCTCACTCTGGTAATCTGCACCGAAACATTGCCGCCTGGTAAAGCACGGTGCGGGCAAAGCCCAAGGCTTCACAAGGGACATGAGATTGGAATCCTCCATATTCCTATTGAAGTCCATAAGGTGGAGAATTCAGGGATTGAATTTCCTCCATTTCTACCGTCAAATTCAGCGCAGCCTGATCCGCTCAGTGTCAGTGGCGGAAATGTGCCTGCTTTTCCATTTGTGGACGACTGCGGTTTAATTCGACCCCCTCACCCACCCACCCAGCAACCCCCTCACCCACCGACACCCCCCTCACCCAGTGACCCCCTCACCCAGCAACTCGCTCACCCCCCTCACCCAGCGACCCCTGCACCCACTCTCTCACCCACCCCCTCACCCACCCACTCCCTTACCCAGCGACTCGCTCACCCAGCGACTCGCTCACCCACCGACACCCAGCGACTCGCTCACCCCCTCACCCAGCGACTCGCTCACCCCCTCACCCAGCGACTCGCTCACCCCCTCACCCAGCGACTCGCTCACCCCCTCACCCAGCGACTCGCTCACCCAGCGACTCGCTCACCCAGCGACCCCCTCACCCCCTCACCCCCTCACCCCCTCACCCAGCGACCCCCTCACCCAGCGACCCCCTCACCCCCTCACCCAGCGACCCCCTCACCCCCTCACCCAGCGACCCCCTCACCCCCTCACCCAGCGACTCGCTCACCCCCTCACTCAGCGACCCCCTCACCCAGCGACCCCCTCACCCAGCGACCCCCTCACCCCCTCACCCCCTCACCCAGCGACTCGCTCACCCCCTCACCCAGCGACTCGCTCACCCCCTCACCCAGCGACCCCCTCAACCAGCGACCCCCTCACCCCCCTCACCCAGCGACCCCCTCACCCAGCGACCCCCTCACCCCCCTCACCCAGCGACCCCCTCACCCAGCGACCCCCTCACCCCCCTCACCCAGCGACCCCCTCACCCCCCTCACCCAGCGACCCCCTCACCCCCCTCACCCAGCGACCCCTCACCCACCCACTCCCTCACCCACTCCCTCCCTCACCCACGACTCCCTCACCTACTACCCCCTCACCCACCACCCCCTCCCTCTCTGAGCAATTTGCTCTTCTTGCAGCTCACAAACCAGTTCTGTTGCCCCCATCACCCTCCTCTTGAGCAGACAGGACACAGAAGGCTACCTTGGTTTGGACCTGTTCCAATAACCTGTCCTCATGATACAATAACTCCATGGGCTCAGACTGCCTTTAGAGATCAATGATCTCTGGTGTAGGGTTATTAGCTCCTGAGCTTCTAGCAGTGGAAAGGAATAGTTTCCGGAGTGTATAACCTCGGCCAAACCGGTACTGCCCGGGACCACCAAGGTTGAAAGTTTGGCCCATTGGGGTTGATTTTGACTTTTGGGTGACCGGGCACACACACACACACCGGGCACACACACACACACCGGGCACACACACACACACCGGGCACACACACACACACACACACACACACCGGGCACACACACACACACACACACACACCGGGCACACACACACACACACACCGGGCACACACACACACACACACACACACCGGGCACACACACACACACACACACACACCGGGCACACACACACACACACACCGGACACACACACACACACACACCGGGCACACACACCGGGCACACACACCGGGCACACACACACACCGGGCACACACACACACACACACACACACCGGGCACACACACACACACACAGGGCACACACACACACACACACCGGGCACACACACCGGGCACACACACACACACCGGGCACACACACACACACACACCGGGCACACACACACACACCGGGCACACACACACACACCGGGCACACACACACACACCGGGCACACACACACACACCGGGCACACACGACATGTACAGGGAACAGGCTTTTGTTGTAATTTTGGACTGTTTATGGAAAGTGTGAACAGAAGACAGGAAGCTCAAATTGTAACAAAAGGTACTTTTATTTATTGGTTTATTCTTTCCTCCTCCATCCTAAAGTCTTTTTCTCAGTTATTTACACGATTAAGCACTCCCTGCCTTATTTAATAGGGTGGATTTATATATTTTTTTATATAGTTTTCCCCACTCTCTAATCACCATACTGTGAACAGATTGACGGAACCCGGAGCCGATTCTCAGGCTGGCTCTGGTTAGAATGTCTGAGGTCAGCATCAAAGAACTTCAAATAACTCCCTCCTGTTCCAAGCATGTTAAATCCCCTCAACATCACCAGGGAAACCTCACCCCAAACACATGGTGGCTCCAAACTTTAACTTAATAAACGGCATAAACTGCAGAAAAAATGAAATTTTTTTACTTTTGATTCATTTTCTGTCTCTCACACTTTGCTGTTGTCATTTGTCACGTGGTCTGGTTGTTGTTTTCTGGGTGTTGCATTTCCACAGGAGGAGGGTGAATACTGCAACTCTCACGATAAATCTTTCTCACTCAGAATTAGTGAACAAATCCCCAAGAAATTTACAATTAGAGACTGAAGGAAAATATTAGACAATGAGCGACAGGAACGCCATGCAGAAAGGCAGGTGAGGCCATCTGAGGTCTGCGAGGACCGTTCTTGGGTCACAGGTCCTTCGTTTCGAGCTGTATCACAGAGTAAGGACTGTCTTCCTTTCTTGTGTGTAGCTCTGGTCTATATAAAGCGGTTTCGTAGAGGTTGGCGTAAGTATGACTGCTTTGCTGACCAAGGTGATCCCTTTCCTGAAATCAAAAAAAACATTGTTGTCCCTGCTCTATTACAGCATGTGGAAATGTCCAGGATTCAGCTACACCTATTGGGGGTGGAATTGGCTGAGGGATAGGAGGCAGAGAGTAATAGTGAACAGATGTTTTTCTGACTGGAGCGAAGTATGGAGTGGCATCCCCCAGGGGTTGATATTAGGACCATTGCTTTTCTTGTTATGTAGAAATGACCTGGAGTGGGAGGGAGTACAATTTCAAAGTTTGCGGATGATACAAAACTTGGTAATGTAGTAAATAGTGAGCAGGATAGTAGCAGACTTCAGGAGGACACAGACTGGTGAAATGGGCAGACACATGGCAGATACAATTTAATGCGGTTAAGTATAATAGGGAGAAACAACATGGAGAGGCAGGATAATCTCAATGGTAGTATTTTGAGGGGGGTGCAAGAGCAGAGGGACCTGGGGGTGCATATTCACAAATCTTTGAAGGTGGCAGGGCAAGTCGATAAGGTGGTTAAGCAAGCGTATGGGGTACTAGGCTTTGTAAATAGGGCCATTGAATACAAAAACAAGGAAGTTACGCTAAACCTTTATAAAACACTGGTTAGGCCTCAGCTGGAATATGGTGTACAATTCTGGACACCACATTTTAGAAATGATGTCAAGGCCTTGGAGAGGGTGCAGAGGAGGTTTATCAGGATGATACCAGGGATGAGGGACTTCAGTTATGTGGAAGAGACTAGAGAATCTGAGGTTGTTCTCCTTAGAGCAGAGAAGGTTAAGGGGAGATTTAATAGAGATGTTCTAAATAATGAGGGGTTTTGATCGAGCAAGTAGGGAAAACCTGTTTCCTCTCACACACTGACTTCCTGTCTCTGGCTCTCTCTCACGCACAGACTTGGGAGATTTGCAACAAACGGTCTTTAACTCTGAGCTGCAGCAGCAGTGGTTCTGGGGATTTCTACAGCAAAATACTGAAAAAGTATTTTAATTATATGTCTTGAAATTTTTTGCAAAGTGATGATTTTTTTGATACTGGATAGAAAGCTCTCAGTAACATCCTTACCAAATGTAGACCAGCCTGGTCATAAAACACCAACTGCTCAGTAGGCAATGCTAACTAAAGCAGCCTGGTGTCCCTCAGTGAATCTCTGCTATTCACCCACAGGGAGGGTTGATGCCTCAGATATGAGTTGAATCGCAAATTACTATTATTTTACTGGGAGGTGTTAGGGGCACCAGGGAGAGTGAGGCGAGGGAGGGAGTGGGGCTTTATCGGAGGGTGTCCGCCTGCTCTCATAAGCCTGCTAATGCTCAGTCACAGCGTGGCACTGGGCCATTGGCCAGGAGAATGCACCCTATCTGCACTGGCTCACTGTGTTCAGGAGCAGAGAATGGGAACATACCTCTGCAGGTGAGCCACGTGGAAACCTCAGTAGGTCATCTGAAAAACAAGATCCACCTTTAGAACATTGATTTTTTTTTCATTAAAAATATCAGGTCAGCACTTGATTCACTTGCAGAGTTTCAATCGGCCGACATTTATTCTCTGAAAATATCTGGAAAGACACCCAGGTGAATTTCCACGGTGATTCTCCCGCCCGTTCCCTGTAATTTCCAGGGTTTGCACCGCTCTTCCGCTTAAGTTACAAGCCAGAGAATCCCCTCCCCGCGGAAATTCACCCAATCCTGCATAAATCTCTAATTTCTCTGTCTTTCTGATTATGTTTCCCTTTCCCCCTCGAGTCTCTCTGTTTCTCTCTCTAGAGGGCTAGAAATTAGTCTCGGGCGGTGGAGCAAAGCGGGCGGTGTGGAATCAGGCCGCACGTTATACGCAGAGCCTGATATTCAGTTCCATTGCAGTCAATGGGCGGCCGATCAGATAGCGCCCTGCTTTGCCCCACTGCCCACAAGATGAATTTCTAGGCCATTTTCGTCCGATTATTCTCTGCAAGGAGTTAAATTGATCGGCGGCAGTTGCGCAAAACAGCAGAGAGCGAATCGGCAATCCATTAAAGTCAAAGAAAAGGCGGTGTAAAGCAAGCTGCCAATTCGCTGTCAGCCAGTTTGACCAATTTCACCCCGTCTCTCCCCTCTCTGTGTCTGTTTGTCTCTATTCCTTTCTGCTTGTTGTCTTTCTCTGCCTTTTCTCTCTCTCTCTATCTCCTTCTCTGTTTCCCCTTTTTCTATCCTTTCTTTTTCTGTCTCTGTGTCCCTCTCTGCCCCTTCGCTCTCCGTTTTTCTGTCCTTTCTTGCCTGAATCTATTCTGTCTCTCAATAAGAGCCAATGTGACTCTTGCTGTTTCTCAATCAGGGAGGTGATTGTTTTCCCATCAGCCCTCAGCAGGGATCCAATCGTCATCTGGGGTCTCAGACACCAACCCACGTCCGACCTTCCACGGTGACGCACAGAGGCAGTGCCTTTATACTTCCTAATGATCGACATTTCAAAGTCCCTCAGCGCTCTGTAACTATGGGGACTCTGCAAGTTATTTAACATTTATTCTCGGGATGTGGGCATTGCTGGCAAAACTGGCATTTATTGCCCATCCCTAGTAGCCCTGAGAAGGTGGTGGTAGGCCTTCTTCTTGAGTGACTTACTCGGCCACTTCAGGGGGCA
Source organism: Squalus acanthias (assembly GCA_030390025.1). Taxonomy (NCBI): domain Eukaryota; kingdom Metazoa; phylum Chordata; class Chondrichthyes; order Squaliformes; family Squalidae; genus Squalus; species Squalus acanthias. The sequence continues at coordinate 1,444,565 of CM059450.1, forward strand.
GCTTAGAGTCAAACACATTGGTGCGGGACTGGAGTCACATATAGGCCCAGACCGGGTAAGGACGGTGGGTTTCCTTCCCTAAAAAGGACATCAGTGAAGCAGTTGGGTTATTATGACAATCCGACAGCTTCACGGTCACTTTTACTGATCCCAGCATCTTATTTGCAGATTTTAAAAATTGAATTCAAATTCTCCAACTGCCTATGGTGGGATTTGAACTCTTGCTCTCTGGATTTCTAGTCCAGAAACAGAACTACAACACGACCATACCAGAAAGTGTGTAAAACAACTTACAGATGGTGATGGCGCTGTACCATCCTTCGTTCTCATTGAAGCATTCTCTGAAAACCAAGGAGAAACTTTTATTTTGATCTACAGTCGTTCCAGCTGGGACCTCCCCCAGGAATGGTTTGTATTTTGCCCCATTTTTGCTCCTCTCCGTGCAGTGCTCCTGGGTCCCTGTCCCTGCCTCTGGGGGCTGGGCTGATCATTCTTCATCGTCACTGGGTCAATACCCTGGAATTCCCAACCTGATCTCACCCAGATGCTACAACTGGCCTCAGCACTGCTGGTGGAGGGAGGATAATGTTAATTGTATTCAGGTGGAGGGTATTAATTGGGGACTCTCTTGTGTTCATATATATGGGAGCAGGCTCAGGAAGGAGGCAAACTTTCCTTGGGGTGCACGATATGCCATGTGTGTCTCTGTAAACCTTCACCTGAGGAAGGAGCAGCGCTCTGAAAGCTTGTGATTTCAAATAAAACTGTTGGACTATAACCTGGTGTTGTGCGACTTCTCACATCTGTAAATAAAGGCTTGTAAGCGACTGAAAACTAGGCTCGAGTATTCTATCCTTCACCACCTGGCTATCTGACTTCTACAGGTAACTCTCAGGCAGTGACCCCTCTCCATAATCGCTACACAGTGACTCGTGCTGGAAAGTCAACCTAGGTTACTGTGGGAGGGCAACAAGATCAGGCTGGGATGTGATGCCCCTGCTAGTCCAACAGCCGACCAATACGCGCAGTTCAGACTCACGTGTAAACAATCACTACTTGGGCGAGGCACCTGTGGGATCTGCATCCCAGCAACAAGCTTGTGAGGAGCATAAATGCTGGCATGGAGCAGTTGGGCCGAATGGCCTGTTTCTTGTTATGTACATTTTATGTCATTCTGTGTAAGAGAGGAGAGAAGCCACACTGGCAGAACAAAAGAGGGGGAAAATGGGAAGAATCCCGACCTTACCGTCCTTCATCCTGCCTTTCAATGACTCTTACTAAAAAGAGAAAGAGAGGGGGAGAGGGTATTAGAACAGTGCACTACATTAAGTACATACATGAGTCACACAGGAATTGCATGGCCTCGCTTTACCTTCCACTCAAGTGGGTTTGGCCATTTTGCCACGATCTCGTGTAGTTGAAGAATAATCACCGTCACCCACAGCCCCCGGGTTACAGCCCAACGAGCTCACATTGCCTTTCAGCCCAGTTCCCTCCTCTTCCCACCCCACTGACTGGTTCCACTGCAGCTTGCAAGTGCTCAGCATTGACCCAGTGCTGGGATTTGGCGAGGGGTTTGACCATGAGAAGGGCATCCAAGCTAAGCCGAGTCTGGACCTCTCTCAATGTCATCACCAAAAATAAAGGTGAGTAGCGGCCAGGGTTTATACCAGAGGCATGATTTGAACAACCTGCAGGAAGCATTGTCCTGTGTCGATGGGAAGATGTCAACATATTGGAAGAAAATTGCAGACTCAGAGGAGAGAGTGAGACACGTGACATTTGAGAGAGGTTACCCAGGGAACCAGCAAATGTCAGTATGTTCAGGAGAAGAGGAGTGAAGATTAAAGGGGAAAAGGTGCAGTGAAGAGTGAGAGCAAAGGTCATGCCGAGGCACTGCAGTCTGAAATGACCTGAAGCACCTGCTTGGTCAGTGCCCCATACTGCACTGCGTCCTGGATATTCTAATGCTCGCTGTAGGTAATGTTTAGCTCTTCCCAAGAGATGGATTTTTCCCCTCACCTTTCTTGGATAAGCAGAAGCACAAACTGAAACCCAGGAGGAAGAGAATCAGAAGGACGGCACTGCAGATCCCGGTTATGGCCAGAGCGCTGTACCTGGGAACAGCTTCTAGACAGGGGGCAATAAGAAACAGGTTCAATGTGAGACTGGGGAATTCCATTAGCCCTCAGATATATATAATATATGTGTGTATCTCAGCCTTTAAACCCTTAAACATGGTGTCAGCTAATCACTACCCCAATTGGCCTCCTCTTCTCTCTACTCATTTTTTAAATTTGGAGATGTCTTGCACTTTAGGCCCTGTCGCCTTACCCAGGGTTCTCTAAAGTTCTTACAGCGTAGAACCTGACACTAAAGTATATCAGACTGTGCAGTTCCTTAGAGAGAGATTCTACACAAACATTTAGGAATAAGCAACGCACTTATTAGTTCACTGGTGCCTTGCCCAAGTGGCTATTCTTTATGTATGAGTCAATGGGCTGTTCAACCATGAGGGGATATCACAGCCTGATCTCGACTACTCCTGATGTCCACACACAACATTTTTCAGCGCCATCTGCTGGACAAGAATCAGGACAACTTCCCCGAGCTACATTTGGAACTCGGTCCTGATGCAGGAGGAACATGATCAGTTTCTGAATCGGACAGTTGATTGTGGGAAGGCAAGGATTCTTCCAAACCCTCCACCTCCACGGAGGACGAGGGCAGCAGGCGCATGGGAACACCATCACCTGCAAGTTCCCCTCCGAGTCTCACACCGAAGCTCGAGGAACAGCACCTCATTTTCCGATTAGGCACTTTACAGCCTTCTGGACTCAACATTGAGTTCAACAATTTCCAATCATACCCTCTGCCTCCATTTATTTGGATGGCAGCTGTTGATGATTCTGCTATTCCCATTTACACCTCCTCTCGACCCATCTTTTGTTTCTTTACTTGTCCAATTACCATCCCCTTTTGCTTTACGCCATCATCCCTTTTGTCATTCAATCTCTCCTGCCTTCCACCCTATCACAGACCTTCCCTTTTGTTCTTTCTTCCCCTCCCCCCTTTCCCTGGCTCTGTACTTGTTTAAAACCTGTTACATCTCCAACTTCTTACAGTTCTGATGAAAGGTCACCAACTTGAATCATAGAAAAATTACGACACAGAAGGAGGCCATTCAGCTCATTGTGTCCATGCTGGTCGGAAAAGAGCTGCCCAGCCTAATCCCACCTTCCAGCACTAGGTCTGTAGCCCTGTAGGTTACAGCTCTTCAAGTGCACATCCAAGTACTTTTAAATGTGGTGAGGGTTTCTGCCTCTACCACCCTTTCAGGCAGTGAGTTCCAGACCCCCACCACCGTCTGGGTGAATTTTTTTTTCCTCATCTCCCCTCTAATTCTTCTACCAACTACTTTAAATCTATGCCCCCTGGTTATTGACCCCTCTGCTAAGGGAAATAGTGTCCTAGGCCCAACTATCTTCAGCTGCTTCATCAATGACCTTCCCTCCAACATAAGGTCAGAAATGGGGATGTTCGCTGAAGACTGCACAGTGTTCAGTGCCATTCACAACTCCTCAGCTAATGAAGCAGTCCATGCCCGCATGCAACAAGACCTGGATGACGTTCAGGCTTGGGCTGGTAAGTGGCAGGTAACATTCGCGCCACAGAAGTGCCAGGCAATGACTATCTCCAACAAGCGAGAGTCTAAACACCGCCCCTTGACATTCAATGTCTTTACCATCACCGAATCCCCCACCATCAACATCCTGGGGGTAACCATTGACCAGAAACTTAACTGGACCAGCCACATAAATACTGTGGCAACAAGAGCAGGTCAGAGGCTAGGTATTCTGCGGCGAGTGTCTCACCTCCTGACTCCCCAAAGCCTTTCTACCATCTACAAGGCACAAGTAAGGAGTGTGATGGAATACTCTCCACTTGCCTGGATGAGTGCAGCTCCAACAACATTCAAGAAGCTCGACACCATCCACCAAAGCAGCTCGCTTGATTGGCACCCCCTCTACCACCTTAAACATCCACTCCCTCCATCACCGGCGTACCGTGGCTGCAGTGTGTACCATCTACAAGATGCACTGCAGCAACTCGCCAAGGCTTCTTCAGCAGCACCTCCCAAACCCGCGACCTCTTCCACCTAGAAGGACAAGGGCAGCAGGCGCATGGGAACACCACCACCTCCAAGTTCCCCTCCAAGTCACACATCATCTTAACTTAGAAGTATATCGCCGATCCTTCATCGTCGCTGGGTCAAAATCTTGGAACTCCCTCCCTAACAGCACTGTGGGAGTACCTTCACCACACGGACTGCAGCGGTTCAAGAAGGCGGCTCACCACCACCTTCTCAAGGGCAATTAGGGATGGGCAATAAATGCTGGCTTTGCCAGCGACACCCACATCCCATTAAAAAAAAATGAAAAAACAAATTCCTATCCACTCTATCTAGGCCCCTCATAATTTTATACACCTCAATTAAATCTCCCCTCAGCCTCCTCTGTTCCAAGGAAAACAACCCCAGCCTATCCAGTCTTTCCTCATAGCTAAAGTTTTCCAGTCCTGGCAACATCCTCATAAATCTCCTCTGCACCCTCTCCAGTGTAATCACATTTTTCCTATAATGTGGTGACCAGAACTGCAGGCAGTACTCAAGCTGTGGCCTAACCAGTGTTGTACAGTATATGGCTCTAGCATAACTTCCCTGCTCTTATATTCTATGATGTGGAGATGCCGGTGTTGGACTGGGGTGGACAAATGTGAGAAGTCGCACAACACCAGGTTATCGTCCAACAGCTTTATTTGAAATCACAAGCTTTCGGAGCGCTGCTCCTTCGTCAGGTGACCTGGCAGCACCTCCCAAACCCGCGACCTCTTCCACCTAGAAGGACAAGGGCAGCAGGCGCATGGGAACACCACCACTAGAGTCACTTCACCTGACGAAGGAGCAGCGCTCTGAAAGCTTGTGATTTCAAATAAAGCTGTTGGACTTTAACCTGGTGTTGTGCGACTTCTCACACTTATATTCTATGCCTCGGCTAATAAAGGAAAGCATTCCGTATGCCTTTTTAACTACTTTATCGACCTGTCCTGCTACCTTTAAGGATCTGTGGACAAACACTCCAAGGTCCCTCTGTTCCTCCACACCTCTCAGTATTCTCCCAATAATAGTGTATTCTCTTGTCTTGTTGCCCCTCCCCAAATGCATTACTTCACACTTTTCCGGATTGAATTCCATTTGCCACTTTTCTGCCCACCTGACCAGTCCATTGATATCTTCCTGCAGTCTACAGCTTTCCTCCTCACTATCAACCACACGGCCAATTTTTGTATCATCTGCAAATTTCTTTATCATGCCCCCTACATTTAAGTCTAAATCATTAATATATACTACAAAAAGTAAGGGACCGAGTACTGAGCCCTGTGGAAGCCCACTGGAAACAGCCTTTCAGTCGCAAAAACTCCCCTCAACCATTACCCTTTGCTTCCTGCCACTGAGCCAATTTTGGATCCAATTTGCCATTCTCCCTTGGATCCCATGGGCTTTTACTTTTTTGATCAGCCTGCCATGTGGGACCTTGTCAAAAGCCTTGCTAAAATCCATGTAGGCTACATCAACTGCACTGCCCTCATCGACCCTCCTTGTTACCTCCTCAAAGAATTCAATCAAGTTAGTTAGACACGACCTTCCCTTAACAAAACCATGCTGACTGTCCTTGATTAATCTATGTCTTTCTAAATGAAGGTTTATACTGTCCCTCAGAATTGATTTCAGTAATTTGCCCACCATCGAGGTTAAACTAAATGGCCTGTAATTGCTCGGTTTATCCCTTCCTCCCTTTTTGAACACTGGTACAACGTTAGCAGTTCTCCAATCCTCCGGCACCACTCCTGTAGCCGGGGAGGATTGGAAAATGATGGTCAGAGTCTCCGCAATTTCCTCACTTGCTTCTTTTAATAGCCTCGGATATATTTCATCCGGCCCTGGTGATTTATCTACTTTCAAGAATGCTAAACCCCTTAATACTTCCTCTCTTACTATGTTTATCCCGTCCAATATTTCATTATCTTCTTCCTTAACTTCAACGTCAGCTCGTCCCCTCTCTTTTGTGAAGACAGCTGCAAAGTATTCATTAAGTACCTTACCCACATCCTCCGCCTCCACACATAGATCACCATTTTGCTCCCTGATAGGCCCTACTCTTTCCTTAGTTATCTTCTTGCTCTTTATGTAATTATAAAAGATCTTTGGGTTTTCTTTGATTTTACTTGCTAGTATTTTTTCATGCCCTCTTTTTGCTTTCCTAATTTCCTTCTTAATTTCACCCCTACACTTTCTATACTCTTCTAGGCTTTCTGCAGTATTGAGCTCACGCTATCTGATATAGGCTTCCCTTTTCTGCCTTATCTTACTCTGTAAGCACCTTGTCATCCAGGGGGCTCTAAATTGAAATGTTAACTCGGTTTCTCTCTCAGATGCTGCCTGACCTGCTGAGTATTTCCAGCATTTTCCGTTTTTATTACAGCAAACTTTATGCCCAGCTAGTGTAATGATCACTGAATGCTTCCGAATTAGGTGCAAGCTAGAGTGAGATAGATGCATAGAAAGTCAGTGCTATCAAGTCACTCATTTCTATTTTGCGTCCACTGGCTCACCTCTCAGTCGGACATACATTGCCACTGGCTCACCTCTCAGTCGGACATACACTGCCACTGGCTCACCTCTCAGTTGGACATACACTGCCATTGGCTCACCTCTCAGTTGGACATACACTGCCATTGGCTCACCTCTCAGTCGGACATACACTGCCATTGGCTCACCTCTCAGTTGGACATACACTGCCATTGGCTCACTCAGGTTGGACCTTTCATTTGTCAGTGCCTCATTTACACAGCTGTAGTTTCCCTGATTCGACGCGGTCACTCCTTCAATCTTCAAATTTCCATAATTTGCTTCTGTCTGGATGGTTTTGAGAAACTCTCCATCTTTGTAAAAATGAAACTTGATGCTTTTACTTGCAGGAATGCAGGAAAGGAAAATAGTGTCTCCTTCGGTACAGTTAGCACACGATGAGAAGATCAGAGGCTTCGGTAGAATTTCTGCAGTAAACAGGAACCCGGTTAATCAGAACTTAAAAGATTGGACTAAATAAAACATAATTCATTCACAAATAACAAATAATGCCTTGGGCATCTGGGAGATGTGATTTAGCTGTAATAGCAGAGCATTCACCACAGTTAGGGGACTGTGGAGCCTCCTGGTTCATGCAGAGTGCAGTATAACTGTAGGCTGACAGCACCAAGCCTGGCATTACACACACATCAACCCAACCTGATACACTGAACAGGGCCAGACAGGCAGAGTACCACTGTGCCATGGCCAGGGTAGGGTTGGATTGTTTGGGTAGGGTCAGGTCGGGTTAGGTAAGGTAGGGTAGGGTAAGGTAGGGTTGGATTATATTGGGTCGGGTAGGGTAGGGTTGGGTGGAGTTGGGTAGGGTGGGGTTGGATTGGGTGGGGTTGGATTGGGTCGGGTTGGGTGGCGTAGGGTCAGGTCGGGTGAGGTAGTGTTGGGTAAGGTAGTGTAGGATAGAGAGTACCTGTAGGATTTAGTAAACATTGTTAAATTTTGTAACCATTATTAAATAACTATAATATGTGAAATTGTATGTTAAGAACCTAAAAAGCCTGTATAAAATGGCGAATGGCTGAGACCAAAGCAGGATGGGAAAATTATGCCAACCTGACTAAACTGTTAGAAATTGATGTAATTCTGTAAAATGGTCTGTTAAGTAAACAAGGAGATAGTGGGGAACAAGAAATTCAGCAACATTGCAAAAGAAGATGAGGGCTGGAGACAGTCACCACTGACTGTCTTCTCAAAAATGCAGAACCGGCTAAACAATGAGCTAATTAAAAAGCAAAAAGACATCTGTGAGCACTTAGTGTGAAGGTTATTCTCAGATAAGGATAGTTTGCTTATTAACTGCCACGTAGGCAAAATGGAGGAAAAAAAATATATAAATGAACAGCTATTGAACACCGAAAGCAGTGCTAAACCAGAGGTTGAGAAGCTTCAGTCAACAGAACACAGCAGGAGAATAAAGAGGCAGCGCCACAGTCACTCGGAAGGAACGCCGGGGTTCGATGAACAGACTGCGACTATCTTCTTGTTAAGTATTACTTCTTTGTACTGGCTGTTTAATGCTTAATAAACCTGTTTTATTGATGCACAATATACCTGGACCCAGAGTGGTTTGTGTAGTCACGGACCAATTATTGTAAAGAGCTTTTATAAGCTACAGTAGGGTTGGGTTGGGTGAGGTAGTGTTGGGTAGGGTGAGGTAGTCTTGGATAGGGTAGGGTCGGGTGGGGTCGGGTCGGGTGGGGTCGGGTCGGGTCGGGTGGGGTCGGGTGGGGTCGGGTGGGGTCGGGTCGGGTGGGGTCGGGTCGGGTGGGGTCGGGTCGGGTGGGGTAGGGTCAGGTGGGGTCGGGTCGGGTCGCCCAGTGGTTATGGTTAGGAGTTCAAATCCCACCAGGGAACGCAACAAATCTGGTAATTTGTGGCTTATAAAAACCCAACTGATTCACTGAGGAAACTTGCTACCCCTGTCTGGTCTGTGATACTTATAATCCCTCAGGGCAACAAGGGATGGGCAACAGTATCACCCACATTCCAAGAACTATTAAAAAGTGAACAAGTGACGTTCAGGTGACTGTTGCCCTCTCCTTCCTCAGGGTGAAGAGGGGACTTCACTCTTCCACTGTGGGCTTCTTGAGCAGCTTCTGGTCAAACTCATCTCACGCACCAGCTCAGAAAAAGGGAAGGAACATGTTGTAATGAGGGGACTTCCTCTTTGCACCATCGACAGTCTGTACAAAGACAGCTGGAACCTTCTTGGTTTTGCCTTTTGTCCAGCTCCGGATTTAAAGATGCTGTTGCGATAACCGAATGTGCTAGGTGTGGATATTGGGGAGGGGACATTTCCCCACATGTTAACGCCAGATGCAAGCACTCTGCCACCTTACTGTGGAAACCGTCCATCGACCTTGTAGAGCTGGTTAATGGGAGCAGTGCTCCAGCCTTTAAAGAAAGTATTCCCAAGTGTAAGGTGAAGACTGCAGGCAAAGCTGGGGTTCAGCAGAGGAAGGGAGAAGGGGTGCAAAGGAGGCAGTGTGCTGAGCACACATGCTCGCCTGTAGGGCTGCGAAGGGTAGGAACGGGCGAAGCCACCGAGGGATTGGTAAATCAGATTAGCGTTGTTGGATTGAGTGCAGTGCGGATGGGGGTGTAAGTCAGTGAGGAGAGTGGGATAGGTGAGCGGGGCTTGGGGCGGGAGAAAATGTGGACGGTGGATCTTAGAGGAGCCATTGATGTAGGATGGAACTTGAGAGAAAATGTACAGGAAGAGGTTCCAGCAGTGGTGACAGTCAAGTAAGGAGGAGGTGAGCAACGTTTTGCAGGTGATTGGTTGGGTACTTGAAGACCAGCCCAGGGTCAAAGAGGACACTGAATGTGTCTACTTTCCATTTCAGCCCACGTCCCCTACCCAAGAGGGGTTGGAATTGGAGACTAGGGAGCAAACTTCTGTAGGTTAGCGCCCCTAGTTAGCGCCTGGTGGGGGCACTAACAGGGTACACAGGCAGTAGCGCCACGGCGGGGTGAATTCCGCGCCGCATGACAAATTCGCTGGCCCTGTAGCGCTGGCGATAACAGTTAACGCCTCGGTCCCATTCGCCATGCAGATCGTGACATCAGTGAGTGTGCAACGCTGGCTGGGCGTCCGATCTGCAAACTTCAGTAGTGCCCCCTGCCTTACGCCAACAGCGCCAGGGAGCGGAGGCGTGAACCAGCCAGCTGGCGGGGCGCTACTTAAAGGGATGCACCCCAGCTGTCAAGGAACTTCCGTTCCAAAGGTCAGTGATGAGCGACAGAGAGCGCAGGATGTATCTGCAGCCAAATAAAGGCTGCTTAGTCCCCAGAGTGTTGCGGGTCATCAAAGCACTTTGCATTTCATCTCACAGCATATCGCCGTCCTGCACTCCCCGAATCATTGGGGGCTGGTGTGCAGACTCCAGTGACCCTCCCCTTTAATGGCTGGAAGGCGCCTGCGCCAATGCTCACTTCCGATTACACAACACCTCATATTCAGTATCGCTTGGAGCCTGACGCCATTAGTGCCTGATTTAGTGCTCCCCTGCATTCTTTGAGTGTTGAGACTGAATTTAGCGGACAGTGAGATTGATTAGCGCCTGGCGCTAAACTTTCAACTTCTCAAAAGTTAGCGTCCCAACCGGGATGATAGCGAATTTCTCCCTCTAGGATTGTTATCAGGAACCAAATCGGATAGCTTGGGTGAGGCTGATGTTGGAGAAAGTTCTGCCCCATTCGCAGAGTGATATTAGACAGTCAGACAGAACCGTGGTGGGAAAGGTAGAGCTGGGAGTGTGGATCAAGAGTTGAGAAACAAGTGTATTACTCTCTGATGTTAGACTGCCGCAGTGTGCATGATTCACGGGGGTAGTTCTTAGACAGGTATATTTATATCAAGGATACACTAAAAAATGTTTACCTATAAACACACTAATGAAATGTTAACTCCAAACATTTCCGGCAGGGTAGGGGCTCCCAGATCCCTCTACAAAATCTATCCTAGAAATGATCTACATTTGCAACTAGTTCTAAAATTACAGACACCACGTGGCACATAATTCAAGCTGGTTTGAGACAGTTTCTGGGGTCTGTTGGCGACCCCACACTCTGCAAACCGGAGCAGAGTTAGTCCATGTCGGTCAGAGTGTGACGAATTCCTGCCGCCCCTTTACCGATCACGTACGTTCGCTTTGCGCCAACACAGAGGCGTGGCCGAGAGCTCCTTCGTTGCGACAGGAATATGAGTCACAGCCCGTGGTATAGCTGCATTCTATGAACAGCCCCCTGCAGCAACTGGTCACCGAGACCTGTTGAGCCAAATGGCCTCTTTCTGTGCTGTAAATTCTATGCAGTAGCACAATATAACCTCAGCCTTCTCAAGAGCAGCCCAACCATTCCCTACTAACCCCCAAACCGTCTCAGAGCCGAGAATGGACAGGGATTGGGTGAATACTCCCGTTAGTTGGTTGGGCTTCGCTCTTTCCAACTCTCCCTCAGTTTAACTAGTTTGAATAAGACGAACAACCTCCTCACATACTAACCTGTTGCAGACCGATGTTCAGTAACTTGAACTGTAACAGAAAGTATGTGATTAATATAATATCGCTGTAAAAATCAGACCAACATAGATCAGAGTATCTTTACCACAGGAATTTCTCAGCAAAGGATTGTCTGTGTGATTATTCAATAAACTTCTAAGAAAAAGTTTTCTGTGTTCAGTGCCATTCGCAACTCCTCAGATAATGAAGCAGTCCATGTCTGCATGCAGCAAGACCTGGATGACATTCAGGCTTGGGCTGATAAGTGGCAGGTAACATTTGCATCACCCAAGTGCCAGGCAATGACTATCTCCAACAAGAGAGAGTCTAACCACCGCCCCTTGACATTCAACGGCATTACCATCGTCAAATCCCCCACCATCAACATCCTGGGGGTCATCATTGACCAGAAACTTAACTGGACCAGCCACATAAATACTGTGGCAACAAGAGCAGGTCAGAGGCTGGGTATTCTGCGGTGAGTGTCTGGAACTCCCTCCCTAACAGCACTGTGGGAGTACCTTCACCACACAGACTGCAGCGGTCCAAGAAGGCGGCTCACCACCACCTTCTCAAGGGCAACTAGGGATGGGCAATAAATGCTGGCATTGCCAGCGACGCCCACATCCCATGAACGAATATAAAAAAAAACAATCTGGCTTGACATTGAGGTCTGCTGTGTACCCGGGTCCGGCAGGAGGGTGGGGAATCCTGCTGGGATTAGCAGCCCAGGGCTGCCCCTCTTCCTATGAGATCCCTCTGTCTGCTACTTTAGGAGTTCTGAGCAGAAAGGGGCTGTGTTAAAATGTTGGACGGGGAAGTCCTAGCTGACGGCCCCTCATTTTCAGTCTATAATATTGTGAATGTTCCGTTAAACTGGACGGCGAACCAGCGAGCACAGCTGGGGGAGAAACTCTCACCAGAAGTCTCGCATCAACCCCAGGCAGGAGTGAGCACAAGGAGCCTCTCCATTTATTTGAAACATATATTTTGTGTTTTACTTTTTGATCCATTTCTGCTGTCCTTCGGTTGTTAATTGTGTAATTGCCCAGTGATCGAAACCACAATGACTGCACTCAATATATCCCATGTATCAGTCCAGATGGGGCAGTGCTCAGTAGCAGGAGTTCCCCACTTTACCCATGACCGGATTACACTTGGTTACAATGCTGAACTCCCCTCTTAACCAACACTCGACATCTGTCTACATCTGGTTCAAGAAGAAGCGCCAAGAACCTCAGTCTACCGCCTGGTCCATCCCAGACTGCGCAAACCATCAATGTTTTTGATCATTGCTTCCATGTAAGTGATCTCATGTCACACAGTAAGAGGTACTCACCAACCAGAAGAAGAATCATCAGAATCATTGTTAGAAGAAAGTTGAACAAGAAGAAAAAGTCTCCAAGTTTCAGTTTCAGAACTAACACTGAAATGACTGGGATAGCAGAGTTGTGCACAGTTAATAATTGGATTTCATCATCACCCCAACGGATACGCTAATGCAATAATTTCCAACACTTCCTCTTTCATCATCTCCCCCTGATGGCAGTGGTTCCAGGATCTTACCAACTCAACATTCTCCACGTGGCCAGGGTGGGGAGGGAGTGACCGTTGAGACTTAATCTGTCCTCACTCATATCTACATACACCATGAGCCCGTGTACATCAGGGCCCCATGAGACGATTGAGCAGTTATCAGGTATAGTGATGATGATTAAGGAATACATGTTGGGCCAGGGCACTGGGAGAACTTCCCTGCTCTTCTTCCAATGGTGTCAAGACATCTTCTACATCCACCTGAACAGACAGATGCGGCCTCTGCTTATTTAGGCAAAGCAGCAGCCATTTTGTATAGAAACATCACACAAACAGCAAGGAAATGTCTGTTTTTGGTGGTAAGAACATAGGAAATAGGAGCAGGAGTCGGCCACACGGCCCCTCGAGCCTGCTCCACCATTCAATAAGATCATGGCTGATCATCGATCTCAACTCCACTTTCCCGCCTGATCCCCATATCCCTTGATTCTCTTAGTGTCCAAAAAGCTATCGATCTCTGTCTTGAATATACTCAGCGACTGAGCCTCCACAGCCCTCTGGGGTAGAGAATTCCAAAGATTCACCACCCTCTGAGTGAAGAAATTTCTCCTCATCTCAGTCCTAAATGGCTGATCCCTTATCTTGAGACTATGACCCCTGGTTCTAGACTCTCCAGCCAGGGGGAAACAGCCTCTCAGCATCTACCTTGTCAAGCCCTCTAAGAATTTTATACATTTCAATGAGATCACCTCTCATTCTTCTAGTATAGGCCCAATCTACTCAAACTCTCCTCATAGGACAGCCCTCTCCTCTCAGGAATCAATCTAGTGAACCTTTGTTGCAGCATCTCTAAGGCAAGTAGATCCTTCCTTAGGTAAGGAGACAAAACTGTACACAGTACTCCAGCTGTAGTCTCACTAAAGCCCTATATAATTGCAGCAAGACATCCTTACTTTAATACTCCAACCCCCTTGTAATAAAGCTAACATACCATTTGCCTTCCTAATTTGCTTGCTGTACCTGCAAGTTAACTTTCTGTGATTCGTGTACAAGGACACCCAAATCCCTCTGAATACCAACATTTAATAGTCTCTCACCTTTTAATAGATATTCTGCTTTTCTATTCTTCCTACCAAAGCAGATAACTTCACACTTCCCCACATTATACTCCATCTGCCACCTTCTTGCCCAATCACTTAACTGTTCTATATCCCTTTGCAGCCTCTTTGCATCCTCCTCACAGCTTACTTTCCCACCTAGCTTGGTATCATCAGCTAACTTGCATATATTACACTCGGTACCCTCATCTAAGTCATTGATATAGATTGTAAATTGCTGAGGCCCAATACTCATAAGAACATAAGAAATAGGAGCTGGAGTGGGCCATTTGGCCCCTCGAGCCTACTCCGCCATTCAATAAGATCATGGCTGATCTTCTACCTCATCTCCACTTTCCTGCACTATCCCCATATCCCTTGATCCCCTTAATATTCAAAAATCTATCAATCTCTGTCTTGAATATACTCAACAACTGAGCCTCCACAGCCCTCTGGGGTAGAGAATTCCAAAGATTCAGCACCCTCTGAGTGAAGAAATTTCTCCTCACCTCATTCCTAAATGGCCGACCCCTTATTCTGAGACTGTGACCCCTGGTTCTAGACTCCCCAGCCAGTGGAAACATCCTCCCTGCATCTACCCTGTCAAGCCCCATAAGAATTTTGTATGTTTCAATGAGATCACCTCTCATTCTTCTAAACTCCAGAGAATATAGGCCTAGTCTAGTCAATCTCTCCTCATAGGACAATCCCCCCATCCCAGGAATCAGTCTGGTGAACCTTCGTTGCACTCCGTCTATGGCAAGTATATCCTTCCTTAGGTAAGGAGACCAAAACTGTACACAATACTCCAGGTGTGGTCTCCACCAGGGCCCTATATAATTGCAGCAAGTCATCTTTACTCTTATACTCAAATCCTCTTGTAATAAAGGCCAACATACCATTTGCTTTCCTAATTGCTTGCTGTACTTGCATGTTAACTTTCAGTGATTTGTGTACAAGGACACCCAGGTCCCTCTGAACACCAATGTTTCCCAATCTCTCACCATTTAAAAAATACTCTGCTTTTCTATTTTTCCTACCAAAGTGGATAATTTCACATTTCTCAACATTACATTTGCCATGTTCTCACTTAGCTTGTCTATATCCCCTTGAAGCCTCCTTGCATCCTCCTCACAACTTACATTCCCACCCAGCTTTGTATCATCAGCAAACTTGCATATATTACATTTGGTCCCCTCATCCAAATCATTGATGTAGATTGTGAATAGCTGAGGCCCAAGCACTGATCCTTGTAGTACCCCGCCAGTTACAGCCTGCCAACCCGAAAATGACCCATTTATTCCTACTCTTTGTTTTCTGTCCGTTAACCAATCTTCAATCCATGCTAATATATTACCTCCAATCCCATGAGCCCTAATTTTGTTCAATAACCTCTTGTGTGGCAGCTTATCGAATGTCTTCTGAAAATTCAAAAACACCACATCCACTGGTTCCCCCTTATCTATTCTGCTAGTTACATCCTCAAAAAACTAACAGATTCGTCAAACACAATTTCCCTTTCATAAATCCGTGTTGACTCTGCCCAATCCTATTATTATTTTCTAAGTGCCCTGTTACCACGTCCTTAATAATAGATTCTAGCATTTTCCCTACTACTGATGTCAGGCTAACTGGTCTGGAGTTCCCCGTTTTCTCTCTCCCTCCTTTCATAAATAGTGGGGTTACATTTGCTTCCTTCCAGTCCGTGGGAACTGTTCCAGAATCTATGGAATTTTGGAAAATGACAACCAATGCATCCACTATCTCTATAGCCACCTCTTTCAAAACCCTAGGATGTAGGCCATCAGGTCCAGGGGATTTATTGGCTTTCAGTCCTATTAATTTCTCCAGTACTATTTTTTTTTACTAATAACCACTTTTCCTGTGGGGTTTTTGTGCCTTAAAGGAATGTATATTTGTTGTAAATTATGTATTAATTCTTTAAATGCGAGCCATTGCTTTTCTACCATCATACCTTTAATGTAGTTTCCCAATCTACCTTAGCCAACTCACACCTCATACCAACGTGGTTTGCTTTGTTTAGATTTAAAACCCTAGTTTCAGGTTTAACTAAATCACTTTTAAACTCAATATCATATTATGGTCACTCTTCCCTAAAGGCCCTCTTACTGCAACAATATTAATTAACCCTTTCTCGTTGCACAATACTAGATCTAAAATAGCCTGTTCCCTAGTTGGTTCCTCAACATACTGATCTAGAAAACTATCTTGCATACATCCATGAATTCGTCCTCCACACTATTACTGCAAATTTGGTTTGCCCAGTCTATATGTAGATTAAAGTCCCCCATGATTACTGTATTACCCTTCTTACATGCGCCTCTAATTTCCTGATTTATACTCTGTTCTACATTACAACTACTGTTTGGGAGCCTGTAAACAACTCCCACCAATGTTTTCTGCCCCTTGCTGTTTCTTAGTTCCACCCAAACTGATTCTACTTCTTGATTTTCTGAGCTAAGATCCTTTCTCTCTACTGTCTTTATCCCATCCTTTATCATAAGAACATAAGAAATAGGAGCAGGAGTAGGCCATTCGGCCCGTCGAGCCTGCTCCGCCATTCAATGAGATCATGGCTGATCTTCTGCCTCAACTCCATTCACCGGCCCTATCGCCATATCCCTTGATGCCCTTACTAGTCATAAATTTATCGACTTCTGTTTTGAATATACCCAATGACTGAGCCTCCACAGCCCTCTGGGGTAGAGAATTCCAAAGATTCACCACCCTCTGTGTGAAGAAATTTCTTCTCATCTCAGTCCTGAATGGCCTACCTTTTATCCTGAGGCTGTGGCCCCTGGTTCTAGACTCCCTAGCCAAGGGAAACATTCTCCCAGCATCCACCCTATCAAGCCCTGTAATAATTTTGTATGCTTCAATGAGATCCCCTTTCATTCTTCTGAATTCAAGAGAATACAGGCTTAGTTTACTCAATTTCTTCTCATACGACAGTCCCGCCATCCCAGGAATCAATCTCGTGAACCTTCG
This sequence comes from Squalus acanthias, assembly GCA_030390025.1. NCBI lineage: Eukaryota > Metazoa > Chordata > Chondrichthyes > Squaliformes > Squalidae > Squalus > Squalus acanthias. The sequence goes on from CM059450.1 coordinate 1,461,415, forward strand.
TTGCACTCCCTCTATGGCAAGTATATCCTTCCTTAGGTAAGGAGACCAAAATTGTACACAGTACTCCAGGTGTGGTCTCACCAAGGCCCTATATAATTGGAGTCAGACTTCTTTACTCCTGTACTCAAATCCTCTTGTGATGAAGGCCAGCATACCATTTGCCTTCCTAATGGCTTGCTGCACCTGCACATTCACTTTCAGTGACTCATGTACAAGGACACCCAGGTCCCTTTGAGCATCTGCATTCCCCAATCTTTCACCATTTAGGAAATACTCTGCCTTTCTGTTTTTTCTACAAAAGTGGATAACTTCACATTTATCCACATTATATTCCATCTGCCATGTTCTCGCCCACACACTGAGCCTGTCGCGATCCCCTTGAAGCCTCTTCACATCCTCTTCCCAACTGACACTGCCACCTAGCTTTGTATCAGCAGCAAATTTGGAAATGTTACATTTAGTCCCCTCATCCAAATCATTGATATAGATTGTGAATAGCTGGGGCCCAAGCACCGATCCTTGCGGTACCCCACTAATCACAGCCTGCCATCCTGAAAAAGACACTCTTTTGTTTTCTGTCTGTTAACCAATTCTCAATCTATGCTAGTATATTACCCCCAATCCCACGTGCCCTAATTTTGTTCACCAACCTCTTGTGTGGGACACGGTGCTGAGCTCCTTTTCCACCGCCTTCGCCTCCGTGCCCACTTCTTTGGCCAGGAGTCTTCCCCCCGCACGGCTGACCCTTTCTCCCGCTTTCAGAATTCCCGTTCTACCTGGACCCCTCCCTCTGGCCTCTTAACCTCTCTAGATCTTTTCATTGCTAACTGCCGGCGTGACATCGGCCATCTCAATTTCTCTGCTCCCCTCTCTCACTCCAACCTACCTCCCTCTGAACTTGCAGCACTCTATTCCCTCAGATCCAACCCCGACATTGTCATTAAACCTGCTGACAAGGGTGGTGCTGTTGTTGTTTGGCGTACCGACCTCTACCTAGCGGAAGCTGAATGCCAACTCTTCGACACCTCCTCCTACCTCCACCTGGACCATGACCCCACTACCGAACATCAAGCCACCATTTCTAAGACCGTCACTGACCTCATCTCCTCTCAGACCTTCCCCCCACGGCCGCCAACCTCATAGTTCCCCAACCTCGCACAGCTCGCTTCTACCTCCTTCCCAAGATCCACAAACAGGACTGCCCCGGTAGACCCATCGTTTCAGCCTGTTCTTGCCCCACGGAACCTATCTCTTCCTATCGCGACTCTATTTTTTCCCCCCTTGTCCAGTCTCTTCCCACCTACATCCGCGACTCTTCTGACGCCCTCCGCCACTTTAACAGTTTCCAGTTTCCTGGCCCCAACCGCCTCCTTTTCACTATGGACGTACAATCCCTCTACACCTCCATTCCCCACCAGGATGGCCTGAGGGCGCTCCGCTTCTTCCTTGAACAGAGGCCCAACCAGTCCCCATCCACCACCACCCTCCTCCGCCTGGCTGAACTTGTTCTCACATTGAACAACTTCTCCTTTGACTCCACCCATTTCCTCCAAATCAAAGGTGTTGCTATGGGTACCCGCATGGGTCCTAGCTATGCCTGCCTTTTCGTGGGATATGTGGAACACTCTTTGTTCCAGTCCTACTCGGGTCCCCTCCCTCACCTCTTTTTCCAGTACATTGATGACTGTATCGGTGCCGTCTCCTGCTCTCGCCCTGAACTAGAACATTTCATTCACTATGCTTCCAATTTTCACCCTTCCCTCACCTTCACATGGTCCATCTCCGACTCTTCCCTTCCCTTCCTCGACTTCTCCGTCTCCATCTCTGGGGATAGGTTATTGACTAACATTCACTACAAGCCCACTGACTCCCACAGCTACCTGGACTACACTTCCTCCCACCCCGCCTCCTGTAAGGACTCTATTCCATTCTCCCAGTTTCTCCGTCTCCGCCGCATCTGCTCTGACGATGCCACCTTCCATACCAGTGCTTCCGACATGTCTTCCTCCACCTTGTTGCAAATGCTACGTGCATTTAGATAAAGTGCCTTCAACTTTGCCTGTTTCATATTTTTCTGCACTTTGACCCTCTTTACTGTTGGCCTTTGTTTCTGCTCCCTACTAGTTTTGCTGACTACTTTTCTAACTTGCACTTCCAGCTTTGTTTTTCTCCGTTCTGGGCCCACACTTAGGTTCCCAGCCCCGACAAACTAGTTTAAATCCTTCCCAACAGCACTAAAACCTCCCCCCCTGCGAGGATATTGGTCCTGGTTCTGCCGAGGTGTAATCCGTCCAGCTTGTACAGGTCCCACCTTCCCCAGAATTGGTCCCAATGCCTCAGGAATTTCAATCCCTCCCTCCTACACCATCTCTCCAGTCAAGCCTCCTCCTTTTCCATTTTGCCTATCTCTTCTAAAGGTTAAGTATCCTGGAATATTTAATTTCCAACCTTGGCCACATTGCAATCACGTCTCCTATTAATTTCTATCTGCGCTATTAATTCATCTATTTTGTTGCGAATGCTTCGCGCATTCAGATATAATGCCTTTAGCTTTGACTTTTCTCTATTTTTCCCTGATGTCACCTTAGTCATTGATGCCTTATTACCTTTGTTACTCTCTCTGTCCCTTCCTGACTCACTCTGCTTATTTTTACCCAAAACTCTACTCTGCTCTAGAGCCTTGCCATTTCTCTCGCTGCTTTTAATCTACTCTTTCCTGAATCCTCCCACCTCCTCCCCGCCCCCCCCCTTCATTAGTTTAAAGCCCTCTCTACTGCCCTAGTTATTCGGTTCGCCAGGACACTGGTCCCAGCCCGGTTTAAGTAGAGCCCGTCCCAACGGAACAGCTCCCTCTTTCCCCAGTACTGGTGCCAGTGCCCCATGAACTGAAACCCCTTCCTCCCACACCACTCTTTAAGCCATGCATTTAAACCTCTAATCTGTTTGTCACTATGCCAACTTGCGCGTGGCTCAGGTAACAACCCAGAAATTATTGCCTTTGAGGTTCTGCTTTTTAATTTGGATCCTAGCTCCTCAAACTCCCTCAGCCGAACCTCATTCCTAGTTCTACCTGTGTCGTTGGTTCTTACGTGGACCACTACAACTGGATCCTCCCCTTCCCACTCCAAGTTCATCTCCAGCCGCGAGGAGATGTCTTTAACCCTGGCACCGGGCAGGCAACATAACCTTCGGAACTCTCGGTCGCAGCTGCAGAGAACAGTATCTATCCCCGTGACTATACTGTCCCCTACCACAACTACATTCCCTTTCACTACCCCCACTTGAATGGCCTCCTACACCATGGTCAGCTTGCTCATCCATCCTGCAGGCTGTTCCCTCATTCACACAGGCAGCAAGAACCTTATACTTAGTGGACAAGGGCAAAGGCTGAGGTTCCTCCAGCACTGCACCTGGGGTCCCCTTATCTGCCTGAGTTGCAGTTACACCCTCCTGTCCCTGACCACTAACCAGACCTGTACCACTACCTTACCTAAGAGGTGTGACTGCCTCCTGGATCAAAGTGTCCAGGTAACTCTCCCCATCCCTGATGCCCCGCAATGTCTGCACCTCAGACTCCAGCTCAAAAGCTCTGAGCTGAAGTTCCTCAAGATGTAGGCACTTACTGCAAACGTGGTTGTCCGGGATCACAATGCTCTCCACAAACTCCCACATGCTGCAGTTGCGGCACACCACCTGTACTGCCATCCCGATATGACCTTGTTTTATTTAATTAAATTTAATTAAATTTGTAATTAGGTGACTTAGTTTACAGTGTAATTTCTTGACTACTTACTTGATCTAGATTAAGATGATCCATATCGGCCTCCTCCTGAGGTCCCCACCATGATGGAAGCCAGTCTTCAGCCAATTTGATTCACTCCATGTGATATCAAGAAACGGCTCAGCACACTGGATACAGCAAAGGCTATGGGCCCCGACAACATCCCGGCTATCGTGCTGAAGACTTGTGCTCCAGAACTAGCCGTGCCTCTAGCCAAGCTGTTCCAGCACAGCTACAACACTGGCATCTATCCGACAATGTGGAAAACTGCCCAGGTATGTCCTGTCCAAAAAAAGCAGGACAAATCCAATCCAGCCAATTACCGCCCCATCAGTCTACTCTCAATCATCAGCAAAGTGATGGAAGATGTCGTCAATAGTGCTATCAAGCAGCACTTACTCACCAATAGCCTGCTCACTGATGCCCAGTTTGGGTTCCGCCATGACCACTCGGCTCCAGACCTCATTACAGCCTTGGTCCAAACATGGACAAAGGAGCTGAATTCCAGAGGTGAAGTGAGAGTGACTGGTCTTGACATCAAGGCAGCATTTGACCGAGTGTGGCATGAAGGAGCCCGAGTAAAACTGAAGTCAATGGGAATTGGGGGGCAAATTCTCCACTGGCTGGAGTCATACCTAGCACAAAGGAGGATGGTTGTGGTGGTTGGAGGTCAATCATCATAGCCCCAGGACATCGCTGCAGGTGTTCCTCAGGGCAGTGACCTCGGCCCAACCATTTTCAGCTGCTTCATCAATGACCTTCCCTCCAACATAAGGTTAGAAATGGGGATGTTCGCTGATGACTGCACAGTGTTCAGTGCCATTCGCAACTCCTCAGATAATGAAGCAGTCCATGCCCGCATGCAACAAGACTTGGACGACATTAAGGCTTGGGCTGATAAGTGGCAGGTAACATTTGTGCCACACAAGTGCCAGGCAATAACTATCTCCAACAAGTGAGAGTCTAACCACCGCCCCTTGACATTCAACGACATTACCATCGCTGAATCCCCCATCATCAACATCCTGGGGGTTACCATTGACCAGAAACTTAATTGGACCAGCCACATAAATACTGTGGCAACAAGAGCAGGTCAGAGGCTAGGTATTCTGCAGCGAGTGTCTCACCTCCTGACTCCCCAAAGCCTTGCCACCATCTACAAGGCACAAGTAAGGAGTGCGATGGAATACTCTCCACTTGCCTGGATGAGTGCAGCTCCAACAACACTCAAGAAGTTCGACACCATCCAGGACAAAGCAGCCTGCTTGATTGGCACCCCATCCACCACCTTAAACATTCACTCCCTCCACCACCGGCGTACCGTGGCTGCAGTGTGTACCATCTACAAGATGCACTGCAGCAACTCACCAAGGCTTCTTTGGCAGCACCTCCCAAACCCGTGACCTCTACCACCTAGAAGGACAAGGGCAGCAGGCGCATGGGATCACCACCACCTCCAAGTTCCCCTCCAAGTCACACACCATCCTGACCTTGGTTTTTAGTCCCATTCATTTTGCCAGTCATTTTTTTTACTAATATTAATTACTTTAAGTTCCTCACTCGCATTAGACCCTTGATTCCTCATCATTTCCAGTAAGTGCTTTGTGTCTTCTACTGTGAAGACAGACAGAAAATATTTATTTAATGTCGCTGCCATTTTCTTATTCCTAATTATAATTTCTCCCGTCACTGCCTCTAAGGGACCCACATTTACTTTCACTAATCTCTTCTTTTTTACATACTTGTCGAAGCTCTTACAATCTGTTTTTATGTCTCTCGCTGATTTACTCTCATATTCTATTTTCTCTTTCTTTATCAATTTCTTGGTCCTCCTTTGCTGATTTTTAAAATCCTCCCAATCCTCAGGCTTACTACTCATTTTGGCAACATTGTAAGCCTCTTCTTTTAATCTAATACTATCTTTAACTTCTCTGGTGAGCCACGGCTGTACCACTTTTCTAGTGGAGTTTTTATTCCTCAAGGGAATCAATATTCATTGAGAATTATGAGCTATTTCTTTAAATGTTTGCCATTGCTTAGCTACCATCATATCTTTTAATCTAATTTCCCAATCTACTTCAGCCAACACGCCCCTCATACCTACCCAATTGGTTTTGCTTAAATTTAAGACCCTAGTTTCGGACTTAACCACATCACTCTGGAACCTAATATGAAATTCAAAATATTATGATCTTGTCGAGGGAGGAATATTGCTCAAGGACATCCGGAGAACTTCCTGCTCTTGTCCCAAAAGGATTTTTAAGCACCAACCCCGGGTTTTGGTTCTTTCCTATAAAAGCACATTGATTCCTAAATAACAACAGAAAACGCTGGAAAAACTCAGCAGGCCAGGCAGCATCCGTGGAGAGAGAAAGAGAGTTGACGTTTCAGGTCGATGACCTTTCATCAGAACTGGGAAGAGCTGGAAATCAAATAGATTTAAGGCCAGGGTAAAGCTGGGAAAAGGGGGAGGGGATAAAGGAACAAAGGAGGAGATGAAGAGACATTAAGAGACATTAAGAGATATGCAAGGCTAGAGGTGGTGTTAATGTGACAGATTAAGGCTGAATGAAGTGTGAAATCCACTGGCAGAATGGAGGACAGCTGCCAGCTTCTAGGAGGAAAAAAAAGGTGGGGGGGACAAATAAAAGGGTGGATAAAATAAAATATAAATGTGATTGGAGCTGAGGTTATGATCTAAAATTGTTGAACTCGATATTGAGTCCAGAGGGCTGTAGCGTGCCTAAACGAAAGATGAGGTGCTGTTCCTCGAGCTTACGCTGAGCTTCCGTGGAACAGTGTAATAGGCCGAGGACGGTGAGGTCAGAGTGGGAGTGAAGCGGTGAATTAAAGTGACAGGCCACCGGAAGCTCGGGGTCCCCCTTACGGACTGAACGGAGGTGTTCCGCGAAGCGGTCACCCAATCTGCGTTTGGTCTCCCCAATGTAGAGGAGTCCACATCGTGAGCAGCGAATACAGTATACTAAATTGCAGGAAGTACAAGTAAATCGCTGTTTCACCTGGAAGGGGTGTTTGGGGCCCTGGACAGTGGGAAGAGGGGAGGTATAAGGGCATGTGTTGCATCTCCTGCGCGTGCACGGGAAGGTGCCGGGCGAAGGGGAAGGGGTGCTGGGGGTGGTAGAGGAGTGGACTAGGGTGTCGCGGAGGGAGCGGTCCCTGCGGAATGCTGAAAGGGGAGGTGAGGGGAAGATGTGTTTGGTGGTGGGATCACGCTGGAGGTGGCGGAAATGGCGGAGGATGATCCGTTGAATGTGGAGGCTGGTGGGGTGAAAGGTGAGGACAAGGGGAACCCTATCGTGGTTCCGGGAGGGAGGGGCAGGGGTGAGGGCAGATGTGCGGGAGATAGAACGGACACGGTCGAGGGCCGTGTCGACCACGGTAGAGGGGAATCCTCGGTTGAGGAAAAAGGAAGACATGTCAGAAGCACTGGTATGGAAGGTGGCATCATCAGAGCAGATGCGGCGGAGACGGAGAAACTGGGAGAATGGAATAGAGTCCTTACAGGAGGCGGGGTGGGAGGAAGTGTAGTCCAGGTAGCTGTGGGAGTCGGTGGGCTTGTAGTGAATGTTAGTCAATAACCTATCCCCAGAGATGGAGATGGAGAAGTCGAGGAAGGGAAGGGAAGAGTCGGAGATGGACCATGTGAAGGTGAGGGAAGGGTTGATTCCTAACCTGCTTAAATCTGTTCGTAGGCGCTGTACCGGATTTTAAAGCAACTATTCCTTTTCCAAATGAGTAGGCAAGTATCTGGAACTTGTGTTACAGGATTTCTTGACCTGAACACCAGGCAACTTCCAAGAGGGCGCGCTTAATGGGAAATTTGTGTGACTTTAACCTTGCATGACTGGCTATTTCTGACCTTTGCTATTGGGCAATATTTATTAGGGAGAACCAACCTATCAAATACCTCTTAGAAGGCTAGACGCAATACGTCATAGAGTTTTCCACGCCTACTTAGAATTTCCCTTGCAACAAAAGTATCGGAAATTGGTTAACACAATCTCCCGTCTCTAAATCCACGTTAACTCCTGTACAGGAAGTCCTTCCTTTTACTGCCGATAATTTAATCAATCAACACTTATTCAATTTGTATCAACGCGATAGTTGTTTTATATCCTGCGATCTTAAATTAATAACGGACGATCAAATTAACCAATTAATCGAAATGTTAGCTTGAATGGGTTTGGGTTAGGGTTAGATTTTGGGCTGGATTTAGATTTAGGGTTAGATCTAGGTATAGGGTTAGGTTTAAGATTAAGTTAGAGTTAGGTTTTGGGGTAGGGTTAGGTTTAGGTCTAGGTTTAGGTTTAGGGTTAGGTTTAAGGTTATGGTTAGGTTTATGGTCAATTGAACAAGAACTGATCATCTCACGCATTTACTGAAGGTACATGAGCTCAGACAGTCTCTGTAATGATTTGTTTCGATGAATCTACAGATTTTTTTGCATGTGATACGATCACTGTTATTCTGTTACTCCCTTAGTCCTGTTTGTTCTTACGGGAAAACAAAAAGGACTAAAGTATATTTGAGAGTGGACAGTAACGGGCATAACTCATAGATTTTAAGGATTTGATTTCTTATTCGAAAGCTCTAGAGAATCGACCATGTGTTCTCTCCTCACCCAGTCTTCAAGCAGTGACTGGAAGTGCCTCTGACTCCAGCTCAGTCTCACCATTGGCGCTTCGCCTAACACTTCCCGCATGTTTTTCAAAATACAAAATCGAATTAAAAATCAGGACTTTCTGTATATTTTTTTAACAATTTCTAAGTCATAATTAAATTTTGTTTACATTAACTATTAAAACCTGAAAGGACTGAATTCATCAACAGGATGCATATTTGTTTTTAAAAAAGGCGCAAATTCTGAATTTATTTATAATTCTGCCATCGAGCGAAGGGGGAACGGGGTCCGTTTCTCGCAGCGAGCGACCTCCGTGTTGGGGAATTTCATCCACTGCTCCTGCTGAATCCCCTTTTCTCCCATCACTTGATGTTCAGATTCAGACTCGCTGAAGTAAAATGCGAATGGTGTAGCGGCGGCAGTTGATGGCCTGTGACTATCGCTGAATTATATTATTAGCCCCCAACCTTTTCCCCGGCGGCTGACTTGTCCCATTACCATCTCCTTTTGCCTTGCACCATCATCCCTTTTGTCTTTTAATCTCTCCTGCCTTCCACCCATCACAGATCTTCTCTTTTGTTCTTTCCTCTCCTCCCCCCTGTCCCTGCCCCTGCACTTGCTTAACATAAGAATATAAGAAATAGGAGCAGGAATCGGCCACTTGGCCCCGCGAGCCCGCTCCGCCATTCAATAAGATCATGGCTGATCTTGGGCTCAAAGCCAGTTCCCAGCCCGCTCCCCATAACCCTTCACTCCCTTATCTTGCAAAAATATGTCTATCTCCACCTTAAATGTATTTAATGACCCAGCCTCCACAGCTCTCTGGGGCAGAGAATTCCACAGATTTACGACCCACTGAGATAAGAAATTCCCCCTCATCTCAGTTCTAAAAGGGCAACCCTTTATTCTGAAACTATGCCCCCGAGCTCTAGATTTCCCCACGAGGGGAAACATCCTCTCTGCATCTACACAACACCAGGTTATAGTCCAACAGCTTTATTTGAAATCACAAGCTTTCGGAGCGCTGCTCCTTCGTCAGGTGAAGTGAAGAGATGCATATAGGCACAGCATATATAGTCAGAGAACACTGCCAGGTGACTACAGTTAATCTTTCTAACTGCCCTTTATCACACCTCTGAAAAAGGGCAGTTAGAAAGATTAACTGTAATCATCTGGCAGTGTTCTCTGACTATATATGCTGTGCCTATATGCATCTCTTCACTTCACCTGACGAAGGAGCAGCGCTCCGAAAGCTTGTGATTTCAAATAAAGCTGTTGGACTATAACCTGGTGTTGTGCGACTTCTCACATTTGTCCACCCCAGTCCAACACCGGCATCTCCAAATCATGGCTTATATGTTTCAATAAGATCACCTCTCATTCTCCTAAATTCCAAAGAGTATAGGCCCAGCCTGCTCAACCTTTCTTCATAAGTCAACCCCCTCATCTCAGGAATCAACCGTGTGAATCGTCTCTGAACTGCTTCCAATCCAAGTATATCCCTCCTTAAATAAGGAGACCAAAACTGTACGCAGTACTCAAGGTGTGGTCTCACCAATACCCGAAACAGTTGTAGCAGGACTTCCCTGCTTTTATACTCCAACCCCCTTGCAATAAAGGCCAACATTCCATTTGCCTTTTTGATTACTTGCTGTACCTGCATGCTAACTTTTTGTGTTTCATGCACAAGGACCCCCAGGTCCCTCTGAACTGTAGCATTTTGTAATCTCTCACCATTTAAATAATAATTTGCTTTTTTATTTTTTCTGCCAAAGTGGATAACCTCACACTTTCCCACATTATACTCCAGCTGCCAAATGTTTGCCCACTCACTTAGCCTGTCTATATCCCTTTGCAGATTATTTGATTTCTCTGCACAACTTGCTTTCCCACCCATCTTTGTATCATCCGCAAACTTGGCTACATTACACTCGGTCCCTTCATCCAAGTCATTAATGTAGATTGTAAATAGTTGGGGCCCCAGCACCGATCCCTATGGCACCCCACTAGTTACTGTTTGCCAGCCGGAAAATGACCCATTTATCCCGACTCTCTGCTTTCTGTTACTTAGCCAATTGTCTATCCATGCTAATATATTACCCCCAACTCCGTGAGCTCTTATCTTATGCAGTAACCTTTTATGTGGCACCTTATTGAATGCCTTCTGGAAATCCAAATACACCACATCCACTGGCTCACCCTTATCCACTCTGCTCGTTACATCCTCAAAGAACTCCAGCAAATTTGTTAAACATGATATCCCTTTCATAAAACCATGCTGACTCTGCTTGACTGCATTATGATTTTCCAAATGCCCTGCTACTGCTTCCTTAATGAAGGACTCCAGCATTTTCCCAATGACAGATGTTAGGCTAACTGGTCTATAGTTTCCTGCTTTCTGTCTCCCTCCTTTCTTAAATTACATTTGCGGTTTTCCAATCTGCTGGGACCTCTCCAGAGTCCAGGGAATTTTGGTATATTGCAACCAATGCATCCACTATCTCTGCAGCCACTTCTTTTAAGACCCTGGGATGCAGGCCATCTGGTCCAGGGGACTTGTCATCTTTTAGTCCCATTATTTTACCAAGTACTTTTTCCTTAGTGATAGTGATTGTCTTTAGTTCCCCACTCCCTGTGGCCCCTTGATTATCCATTATTGGGATGTTGTTAGTGTCTTCTACCATAGTTAGCCATGGATAGCGCTCCCTTCTCTTAAAATCTTTCTTTCTCATTGGAATATATTTTTGTTGAGAGTTATAAAATATCTCCTTAAATGTCCGCCACTGCATTTCAACTGTCTTACCTTTTAATTTATTTTTCCAGTCCACTTTAGCCAGTTCTGCCCTCATGCCATTGTAATTGCCTTTGTTTAAGATCAGGACACTGGTTTGAGATACAACTCTCTCACCCTCCAACTGAATTTGAAATTCAACCATGTTATGATCTCTTTCCTAGAGGATCCTTTACTATGAGATCATTTATTAATTTCTGTCTCATTACACAGTACCAGATCCAAGATAGCCTGCTCCCTGGTTGGTTCCATTACATACTGTTCTAGGAAACCATCCCGGATACACTCTATGAACTACTCCTCAAGGTTACCATGGCCAATTTGATTTGTCCAAGCAATATGGAGATTAAAATCACCCATGATTATTACCGTACCTTTTTTACAGGCCTCCATTATTTGTTGATTTATACTCTGTCCAACAGTATTGCTACAGTTTGGGGGCCTGTAGACTATGCCCACCAGAGACTTTTTCCCCTTATTATTTTTTATCTCCACTCGAACCGATTCTACATCTTGATTTTCTGAGCCAATATCACTTCTCACCACTGCACTGATCCCATCTTTTACCAACAAAGCCACCCCACCTCCCTTTCCTTTCTGTCTATCCTTCCGAATTGTCAAATACCCTGGAATATTCAGTTCCCAGCCCTGGTCACCTTGCAACCACGTCTCTGTAATGGCGATCAGATCATACCCATTTGTATCTTAAAAACCTGTTACATCTCCAACTTTTTCCAGTTCTGAGGAAGGGTCATCGACCTGAAACGTTAACTCTGTTTCTCTCTCCACAGATGCTGCCTGACCTGCTGAGTATTTCCAGCATTTTCTGTTTTTATTTCAGATTTCTAGCAGTATTTTGCTTTTGTATTATAGCTGAATTGTTGGTCCTGATACAGTGACTGAGATCTGGCGTTAGACACGTCACAGAATGACTCCGACAGAACCGCTCTGCTCCATCTTGATATTTAAGGTATGATTTCTTAAGACACTTTAGAAGTAAAGGCCGATTAGTTAGATGAACAGTTAGATGAACCTCCGACATTCGCTGTGGCAACAGTTGCACGTTCCCCTGACCAATCCCGAGTCGTGCTGCTAGTTGAAGGGCTCAGTTCCGTTCTATCAGTTTACAGTCAGTCCATTTTCTGACCAGATGTCAGATCACTGTGAAATCCAAACAGTTCAGCACTTCTTGGAAGAAAGTTACCCGTAAAAATGTTGTTTTTCGCTCTGTTCCTGGTTGGTGAGTATTGGCTCTCCATCAATAACTATCAGTGGGTTCTCGGTGAACTTCTGGTGTTACTGAAAGGTAAGCGGCAGTCAGAAGCTGAGACTATGGAGAAGAAACGCTCGAAGTGCCGAAGGGCACTTGTTAAACCACCGGAGATAATGTAGAGCTTCTTTTGACATCAGCAGACTGGTTGGTAGATATCTGTCAGTAAATGGAAGGGATCACTGGCTCTCGACATTAACATTGACTTCTGAGGGGCGTTTCATCCTAGAAACAAGCAGTAATGTTTGGCAAGAGGCACTCCTCCCAACAAGTGTTGCAGTCAATGAAATGTAGAGGAGAACGGTGTAGCAGCTACAGGTATCGAGCCCAGTATGAAATCGTGGTTTGATTTCCAATGAGAGGGAATAATCTCGCACTATCGGTAGGGTCCACCAGAATGGTTGAGAATAAGAGAAGCGGGAAGTTAATGTTGAATGTATTTGAGGGTTTTTGTGATAATAATCTACTGCTGGTACAAGCGGGTGGATGTTGAACTGTGAGAGATGAAGGTGGTTGTTGAACTGTGAGAGAGAAAGGTGGTTGTTGAACTGTGAGAGATGAAGGTAGATGTTGAACTGTGAGAGAGGAAGGTGGTTGTTGAATTGTGAGAGAGGAAGGTGGTTGTTGAACTGTGAGAGATGAAGGTAGATGTTGAACTGTGAGAGAGGAAGGTAGATGTTGAACTGTGAGAGAGGAAGGTGGTTGTTGAATTGTGAGAGAGGAAGGTGGTTGTTGAACTGTGAGAGATGAAGGTGGTTGTTGAATTGTGAGAGATGAAGGTGGTTAGAAACATAGAAACATAGAATCTAGGAGCAGGAGTAGGCCATTCGGCCCGTCGAGCCTGCTCCACCATTCAATACGATCATGGCTGATCATCCAAATCCAGTACCCTGTCCCTGCTCCAATCCCCACAGTACACATATCCCACCCGACCCCCGTAACCCCACGTATTTAATTCCCCCTAACATATCCCATCCTATCCCCATAACCCCACATATTTAAATCCCCCCTAACACTAAGGGTCAATTTATCATAGCCAAATCAACCTAACCCGCACATTTTTGGACTGTGGGAGGAAACCGGAGCACCCGGAGGAAACCCACGCAGACACGGGGAGAATGTGCAAACTCCACACAGACAGTCACCCTAGGCCAGATTTGAACCCGGGTCTCTGGCGCTGTGAGGCACCAGTGCTAACCACTATGCCACCGTGTTGGCACGTTGTTGAACTGTGAGAGATGAAGGTGGTTGTTGAATTGTGAGAGATGAAGGTGGTTGTTGAACTGTGAGAGATGAAGGTGGTTGTTGAACTGTGAGAGATGAAGGTAGATGTTGAACTGTGAGAGATGAAGGTGGTTGTTGAACTGTGAGAGAGGAAGGTGGTTGTTGTGTAAAATTGGGCACAAGTAGAAACGTCGCATTTTGCGTCATCATAATCTGAGCGCAACTCATTGACAAAATCTGAATTTTACAAAGTATCTGGATATTTTTGTTTCGGCATAACTCTTTCTGATTTAAATTGTTCAAATTATTTTCTATTACAGTTCATCTGGTTGGGTTCCAGCAGATCGCAGTGGCAGGTCAGTGCCCGAAACTAAAAAGCAGAATCAACAGACTGACTCACTGACAGCAGCTCCTTGACTGCGGAGATATTTTTCGCTAAGTCTGCAGTTATAATAATAACCATTCCCGTTCGCTTTTTGTTTTGTTTTGCGGTTATTTTTACTGCCAGTAATTCAATGCGTTCATTAGTTCGGTTTCACCAAGCGGTTGCATATTTTATTTCATCTCAAATACCTTTGAAAAGAAATAGGAGCAGGAGTCGGCCATTCGGCCCCTCGAGCCTGCTCCGCAATTCAATAAGATCATGGCTGATCTGATCTTGGCCTCAACTCCACTTTCCTGCCCCTCCCCATAACCCTTGATTCCACTGTTTATCATCAAGGACAATTTGCACCAATATTACACCTTTAAAATAGAAAAATGCAAATTGAGCGCAATGTGGAGAAGCAAAGCAGGGACAAGCACACAAATCAGGTCCCTCGACCTGTTAGTGCGGGAGTGAGGTACTGGAGTTAGATCATAAGAACATAAGAAATAGGAGCAGGAATAGGCCACTTGGCCCCTCGAGCCTGCTCCGCCATTCAATAAGATCATGGCTGATCTTGGGCTCAAAGCCACTTCCCTGCCCGTCCCCCTTAACCCATCACTCCCTTATCTTGCAAAAATCTGTCTATCACCACCTTAAATGTATTTAATGACCCAGCCTCCACGGCTCTCTGGGGCAGAGAATTCCACAGATATACGACCCTCTGAGAGAAGAAATTCCTCCTCATCTCAGTTCTAAAAGGTCGACCCTTTATTTTGAAACTATGAGTTAATGGCGATCACCGGATTCTAACAGTACATATGGTCGGAAGCATTGACAATGAGACTATTGGAATATTATGTCCCAACGGTGCTAGGTACCACATATAATATTGTATTTATTTGCATTAATTAGTTCTTGAGAGGTGGGCAACACAGACAAGCCAGTGTTTAGTAACCGTCCTTACTTACCCTGAGGATAGTTTGTTGGAGTCACATGGAGGCCAGACTAGGTATGGTGGCAGATACACTTCCCTGCAGGATTTTAGTGAACGAGTTGGGTATTTACCATAATCCAGCACCTTTCGTGATCGTTTTCTGCTCCTCCATTACCAGAATGGTGGGATTTGATCTGTGGGTCGCCAGTCCAGTGCCTGAAGCAGTAGGTTACTGCACTCAGTCTCGGGGTATCTCCTTTTACAGTGGGTCAGACTGTGGCATTATACAATCTCTTGTACCACACTTGGCCAATGTGGATCGAGTCTTGTTCCATTGCTCCTGATCTCATTGAATGGCAGAGCAGGCTGGAGGGGCTGAATGGCCTCCTCCTGTTCCTATGTCCCATCACCGAGCTCCCGTGTGTTCAGTGTTTGTAAAGGACTTTCCTGAACCGATTGCCGGTTTGTACAATAACACCGGACAGGTGCACACAGTTGCTTCCCCTGATTGGCTCCAGGGTGAAACTCGCAGCTCTGGACCCGGGGCTCGGTTCAGCCGCGATGCCCGGGATTCCCGACAGTCTGGGGAGCGCCCGATGGGCCGAATCAGGGCCCGATGGGCAGAATCAGCACCCGATGGGCAGAATCAGGGCCCGATGGGCAGAATCAGGGCCCGATGGGCAGAATCAGGGCCCGATGGGCAGAATCAGCACTCGATGGGCAGAATCAGGGCCCGATGGGCAGAATCAGGGCCCGATGGGCAGAATCAGCACTCGATGGGCAGAATCAGGGCCCGATGGGCAGAATCAGCACTCGATGGGCAGAATCATCGCCCGATGGGCAGAATCAGGGCCCGATGGGCAGAATCAGGGCCCGATGGGCAGAATCAGGGCCCGATGGGCAGAATCAGGGCCCGATGGGCAGCGCCTGGGCGGTGAAGGGGATGAGATATCCCGCCGCTGTCCGGTCAGAGAGTATAAACCAGGACTGGGAATGGAGTCACTAAAACCGTTCTGTTCACACCACAAGTGAAAGGGGTCCAATCTGCCGCAGGGGAAGTGTAATTGTCTAACCTGTTTGTTTCAGGTGGCCCGTCAGCACTGACACTGAGTCTGGAGCCCCCGTCAGGCTATGTGAAGACCGGAGACACTGTCACATTTACATGTACAGCCCCCGGGCCCGAACCTGCAGTCAAATTCCATTTGTATCAAGTTGGAAAGCAGCGAATGATGAACAGTTCGGGAATGAGCCTCAAGGGCGTGTTCCAGTTCAAAGTGCTGAGCAGCTCGGACGGAGGGACGTACTATTGTGTGTATGACACTGAGCACTTTGCATCGGTAGGTTACAGTAATGATGTGAGAGTAACTGTGAGAGGTGAGTGAGATTCATATTTCTGTCCCATTGTTTGTGTCTCGAACCCTGGTTCTCCCGTGCGGACAGTCTCCTGCTACAGGGACTGGACCGAGTCTCCCCGATCAGTGACTGCGGGGTGAGGTCTGCTGGAGATTTCCCACTCCCTCTGCCCCCTCCCGTAACTCCTGTATATCCATGGTACATTCCTGTACATCCCATGGCATATTCCTGTATATTCTATGGTATATTCCATGGTATATTCCTGTATATTCTATGGTACCATTGACCAGAAATTTAACTGGACCAGCCACATAAATACTGTGGCAACAAGAGCAGGTCAGAGGTTGGGTATTCTGTGGCGAGTGTCTCACCTCCTGACTCCCCAAAGCCTTTCCACCATCTACAAGGCACAAGTAAGGAGTGTCTTGGAATACTCTCCACTTAGCTGGATGAGTGCAGCTCCAACAACACTCAAGAAGCTCGACACCATCCAAGACAAAGCAGCCCGCTTGATTGGCACCCCATCCACCACCTTAAACATTCACTCCCTCCACCAGCGGCATACTGTGGCTGCAGTGTGCACCATCTACAAGATGCACTGTAGCAACTCGCCAAGGCTTCTTCGACAGCACCTCCCAAACCCGCGACCTCTTCCACTTAGAAGGACAAGGGCAGCAGGCGCATGGGAACACCACCACCTCCAAGTTCCCCTCCAAGTCACACACCATCCTGACTTGGAAATATATTGCCGTTCCTTCATTGTCACTGGGTCAAAATCCTGGAACTCCCTACCTAACAGCACTGTGGGAGTACCTTCACCACACTGACTGCAGCAGTTAAAGAAGGCAGCTCACCACCACCTTCTCAAGGGCAACTAGGGATGGGCAATAAATGCTGGCCTTGCCAGCGATGCCCACATCCCATGAACGAATAAAAAAAAATTCCTGTACATTCCATGGTATATTACTGTATATTATTGTAAACAAAAAGAAGATAAATCAAAATTGAAAATACCCAACTGGTAGAGAGCCAATTTCAGTGATTTGAGAAGGGATCTAGCACAGGTGGACTGGAAACAAAGATTGGCCAGGCAAACAGTAAATGAGCAATGGCAGGCCTTCAGGGCAGAGATAGTTTGGGTACAAACCAAACATATTCCCATAATGAAGAAAGATGGGGCATCCAAAGCCAGAGCTCCCTGGATGACAAAGGAAATAGAGTTTAAAATAAAACAGAAAAGGGAGGTTTATGACAAATGTCAGATACAGAATATAGTTGAAAACCAGATAGAATACAGAGGGTACAAGGGATATATGAAGGGCAAAGAGAGAGAATGAGGAAAGATTAGCGGGTAACATAAAAGAGAACCCAAAATCTTTCATAAACATATAAAAAGCAAAAGGATAAAGAAAGGGAATCTTCTTGTGGAGGCAGAGGACATGACTAAGGTACTGAATGAGTACTTTGCATCTGTAGTTACAAAAGAGGATGAAGTTAATGTCGGAGTAGAGGAGGAGGGAGTAGAGATATTGGATAGGATAAAAATAGATAGAAAGGAGGTGCTAAATATGTTGGTTTGACTCAAAGTTAACAAGTCACCTGGTCCAGGTGGGATGCATCCCAGGTTGCTGAGGGAAGCTCGGGTGGAGACAACAGAAACTCTGCCACAATCTTTCAATCCTCCTTGGATAGGGAATGGTGCCAGAGACTGGAGGATTGCAAATGTTACACTCCTGTTCACAAAAGGGAAGAGGGATAAACCTGACAACTACTGACTAGTCAGTCTAACATCACTGGTGGGACAACTACTAGAGACCATTGTCAAGGACAAAATTAATTATCACTTGGAGAAGCATAAGCAACAGCCAGCACGGATTTGTTAAAGGCAAATCATGTCTGGCTGAACTGATTGAGTTATTTAATGAAGTAACAGAGAGGGTTGATGAGGGTAGTGCAGTAGATGTTGTATATATGAAGTTTCAAAAGGCATTTGATGAAGTGCCACATAACAGGTTTATTCGGAAATAAAAGCACATGATATTAAAGGGACGGGGTAACTTGGGTACATAATTGACTAAGGGATAGGAGGCAGAGAATAGTGGTGAACAGATGTTTTTCTGACTAGAGAGAAGTATGCAGTGAGATCCCCAGGGGTTGGTATTAGGACCATTGCTTTTCTTGTTACATATAAATGACCTGGAGTTGGGTATAGGGAGTACAAATTCAAAGTTTGTGGATGATAAACCTTGGCAATGTAGTAAATAGTGAGCAGGATAGTAGCAGACTTCAGGAGGACATAGACTAGTGAAATGGGCAGACACATGGCAGATACAATTTAATCCAGATAACTTTGGGAAAAACAACATGGAGAGGCAGGATAATCGAAATGGTCCTATTTTGAGGGGAATGCAAGAGCAGAGGGACCTGGGGGTGCATATTCACAAATCTTTGAAGGTGGCAGGGCAAGTGGATAAATTGGTTAGGAATGGAATACTTGGCTTTGTAAATAGGGGGAATTCAATACAAAAAGAAGGAAGTTATGGCAAACCTTTTCAAATCACTGGTTAGGCCTCAGCTGGAGTATTGTGTACAATTTTGGACACCACACTTTAGAAAGAATGTCATGACCTTGCAGAGGCTGCAGAAGAGGTTTACCAGGATGATACTAGGGATGAGGAACTTCAGTTATGTGGAGAGATTGCAGAAGCTGGGATTGTTCTCCTTAGAGCAGAGAAGTTTAATAGGAGACCTAACAGGAGTATTCAAAATTCTGAAGGGTTTTGAAAGAGCAAGTAGGGAGAACTGTTTCCGCTGGCAAGTGCGTCAGTAACCAAAGGTCATAGATTTAAAATAATTGGCAAAATAACTAGAGGGAAATTGAGGATAAATTTTTTCACACAGAGGATTGTTGTGATCTGGAACACTCTACCTGAAAGAGTGGTGGAAGCAGATTCCAGAGGAACTTTCAGAAGGCAATTGGATATGTCCTTGAAAAGGACTAATATGCAGGATTATGGGAAAAAGGCTGGGGTGTGGCACTAAATTGGATAGCTCTTTCAAAGAGCTGACACAGGCATGATGGGCCGAATGGTCTCCTTCTGTACTGTAAGAACATAAGAATATAAGAAACAGGAGCAGGAGTCGGCCAATCGGTCCCTCGTGCCCGCCATTCAATAAGATCATGGCTGATCCAATCTTGGCCTCAACACCACTTTCCCGCTCTCTCCCCAGACCCCTTGACTCCCTTGTAGTTCAAATGTCTGTCAATCTCCGCCTGGAATATATTCAATGACTCCGCCTCCACAGCTCTCTGGGGTAGAGAATTCCAAAGATTCACGACCCGCTGAGAGAAGAGATTTCTCCTCATCTCCGTCTTAAATGGGCGACCCCTTATTCTGAAACTATGCCCCCTAGTTCTAGGTACACTCACTAGGGGAAACATCCTCTCTGCATCTACCTTGTCAAGCCCCCTCAGAATCTTATATCTTTCAATAAGATCACCTCTCATTCTTCTAAACTCCAATGAGTATAGGCCCAACCTGCTCAACCTTTTGTCATACGTCAATATACTGCCTCCAATGCAAGTATATCCTTCCTTAAATATGGAGACCACAACTGTATGCAGTACTCCAGGTGCGGTCTCACCAGCGCCCTGTAAAGTTGCATCAAAACCTCCCTACTTTTATACACCATACCCCTTGCAATAAAGGCCAACATTCCATTAGCCTTCCTAATTACTTGCTGTACCTGCATGCTAACTTTTTGTGTTTCATGTACTAGGACACCCCAGATCCCTTTGTACCGCAGCATTTTGTAGTCTCACTCCATTGAAATAATAATTAGCTTTTTCATTCTTCCTTCCAAAGTGGATAACCTCATATTTTCCCACATTATACTCCATCTGCCAAATTTTTGCCCACTCACTTAACCTATCTCTCAGAGGGTGGTGAACCTGTGGAATTCTCTACCACGGAAGGCTGTGGAGGCCAAGTCACTGAATATATTTAAGAAGGAGATAGATAGATTTCTAGACACAAGAGACATCAAGGGGTATGGGGAGAGAGCGGGAATATGGTATTGAGATAGAGGATCAGCCATGATCATATTGAATGGTGGAGCAGGCTTGAAGGGCCGAATGGCCTACTCCTGCTCCTATTTGGGGGTAGATAGATCGCAAAGTATCTTTCAGCCTCAGTAATCTCTCATTTATAACGATAGGCTAGGTGTTCCTTGAGGTTTAGGCAGTGATGTACAAAGGGTACGACATACCCCAATGAAGTAAGTGTTATTATAGGCTTCATACCTACTCCATATGTTATTCATTATCGTGATTTTACCCTTCCATGGCCCCCCACTGGTCATGTTTGGAATTGTACCGAGATTCCACGTCCCATACGTGAAGGTTGCACCACCGTACCCACTCCTGGTCACCTTTAATTCATATTTCTGCTCGCATTTACTCCAACCCAATGTGAAGCAAATCAGAATGATGCATAATGCCCAGACCAATCCCCTTACCAGGGGCCATTCCCATTCTGTATACGGTATCCACTCTTCCTCACTCCTTATACCCGGTATTTGTTTTGTTGCGTCCATTTCTACACTGGTGAAGGGTTATAGGTCTTTAGCTGGGTCCAGTGTTTCCACCTTCCCATCCCCTTTATATCAATACAGGCACACGTGTCTCCACTGATAAGGACCGGACCATCTTGGGGCAAACCCCTGCTTTGCAGGCAGGACCTTAACCATTACTTTCGTTCCTGCAGAGGGAACGTTTGTTAACGCAGTCAAGTCTAAATTTATATCCTTTTCTTCCTGTCTTTCTCTAACCTGCTGTCTCATTTCTTTTAACTGCTTGCTTAATTCAAGGACATACCGGCGGATCCTGTCCTGTAAGGGTCCTAGTTCCTCTCCTCCCGTTATAATTCCATAAGGGAGTTGCATTGCTCGCCCTGTCATTAATTCATAGGGAGATAAGCCTGTCGTTCGATTAGGGATAGCTCGTAATTTCATCAGGACTGCGGGCATTGGTAGGGGTCCCGTAAAGTCTATTTGTATCTTTTCCCAGGGACCCCTTGGTCTTGGCTGATGGGCCATCTGTATTTTTACCGGCCGTCCTGGATTGTATTGTGCACACGTTAGGCACCTCTGACAGTATTTCGCTACATCCCTCCCTACACCTGGCCACCACCATTCTTGTTCTATTAAATGAATCATTGCCCCCCTTCCAGTGTGGTCACTGCCGTGGTGTAAGTTCAAGAGCGTTTGCCGAATGCAAACGGGGGCTATTACTTTCCCGTTTTTCCGCCAAATCCCTTCTTCATCTTCTCTGCCTCCTACACGATACCATCCCTGCTTTTCTCCAGGCGGGGTGTCCTTGTGTAATCTTTTAATATCCACCTCCTCCACCTGTACACTAGCTACCGTCTCTATAACCCTTTCTTGTTTTAATGCTTGTTGTGCTGCTAAATCTGCCGCTCTGTTTCCCTCCTGTTGAGGGTTTTCTATCTTCTGATGGGCTTTTATCTTTACTACTGCTGCCCGTGTGGGAGCCTTCGCGGCTTCCAAAAGGGCTTCTATCCGTTGTTGATGTTTAATGTGGTCTCCACCTGTTGTGACAAACCCTCGTCTCCCCCAAGCTGTCATATAATCATGTACTATCCCGAATGCATATCTGCTATCCGTTCCTGGCTGCATGTTGTCAGTCTCTGTTCTAAGAATTAAAACCCATCTTTGAATCTAACAACTATTCCTTACAATGCCCTTCTTTGAGAAGGAAATATCCTTATTGACTTCTCACAATCGGCTCTTGACTAATCTAGCTAGTTCTTATTACTCTCTCAACTTGGGCGTTAGTTAGTAGGGAGTCTTGAAGATTTCTCCCTTCCAACAGTCCATTCCTTGGAGGAGAAGGAGCAACCTTTGACCCCATACTCAAATTCAATTCATTGTTCCGGTGTTCCAATTCTGCCCCGCCTGGGGTATCCTCTGTTTCTTCTATCTTTCCTGATGTTACCCTGCCTGGGGTCTCCTCTACATTGCTTTGGATCTTCTCTTTCGGTGTGCTCAATTAATTTGTTGGTGCTGGTTAGTCATAGGCATGAGTACCCAATTGGCTTATGTATCTTACTACATAGGTTACATATATCAAATACACTATCATTACAAGTTGGAGAACTACCAGAGCGTGTGAAATAATACAAATCTAAGGGTGTGCTGATATATTAAGCCCAATATCCCACCAGTGTGAGTTGTCCTCTATGCTGTCAATTTCAATATCTATTCTCGAGTTGTCTTCCTCCAAAACATAAAAATGCTTTAGGGAGGAGTTCAGTCGCATCATGAGCTCACTGGTACCCTTAGACAACAGGGGAATGTAGTATCCGAATTGTGCCACATAATTGTGTAGCTCATACTTAAAAACGTGTTGGTTGATGGGACAGGTCCTGTTAGACCCATAAAACATGGTAATTGCGGTAGTGGTGACACAGGAGGCACCACCAAAATCACCTCATATTGGATTCGTACTGGTTTTCCCCACGCTCTGTTTCCTACAAAACACAATTATTACAGTCACAGTTAAATTCAGTCTTACAATCATTTCAAGCGACATTACAGTTTAACATCTAGTCAACAAATCATGGACTTAAAAGATTCTCCAGATCTCTTTTACTTGTATCCATCTTGTGGATAATTCTTACTGAACATGATTTCTCCTTAGCCCTCAATTGTCCCAATCCAGATTCCATGTAACTCTCCACTTCAACTTCAATTTCAATCCCACTAACAGGTACCAGTGTATTTAACTCTATTCTGATTGTTTCATTAATTAGATAGTTTCTCGATGGAGTATGTGTCAATGCTTTAAAGGTTGTCTCGCTCTCCTGAACCACATCAACCACCTCATGTTTTGCTGTTGTCAAGTAACTGAGCATGTCTGAGACCCGTTCTTCAGTGCAGATTCACCATACATTCCCGGATGGCAACTGCCTCACATGTAACAAATCACATTTGCACACTCATATCGGTATCTCCATATCATGCCACATGTGCCTTACTCGGGCCTTCAGGTATCTTATCAAAAGATTGTCTGGAGGTCTTTGTTCATCTTCCTCTGCATGGTCCCGATGTCTTTGATAGTGGCCAGGCTATCAAATTCAGTTTTCTTAAAAAGTTCATTATAGGCAGGGACACAAATGTCTCCAAGAGAAAGCTATCAATTTACTATTCTTAGCTACTCTTTCCTGACTTTCACTAGAAAGTTTGGAAAAATTCTCAATTGGTGGTGTAATTCTCCTGTTTCTATCTCACCCTCAATCACTTCCTTTCTCCATTTTACACATCCTATTAATTACCATTCATATCTCATTCATGAGCCCTGGAGGAACTTTACTGTCCAGTGCAATATTTAAGATGGAAAACATAGATCAAACATTCTCACTTGGTCCAAGTTATTAACATTTTTTATTTATCATTATTTTAGAGGATCTTTTATTTTCCCAAAAGTAACCCAATATATAGTGCCTGAGTCCATTTTGTCATTTCAAAATTATCCCGAAATCCAAACAGCAGTACTGTTGAACTGACAGGTTTTGTCAATGTTCAATTTCATTTCTATAACTTAAACAGCTGTCAGTGGAAAGGGTTAACTCCTTTGCAGTTTTTTTTTAAGAAGGCGGAGCGAAACATTGTCAGACGCATGCAATTGCGTCATTTCACGTAACTGAACACGAACAGAACAGATAAAACAAAACAAACTAGTACATGCTTGTAGAAAACCATAAATTACATCATATTTCTTATTGTCCTTTCTTCAGATGCCTTTCCAAAATACTGTCTTACTACATTGAATATAACTGGAGAAAAATTAGTTTTTCACATTTAAGCAAATCAAATCAAACTGCTTTGGAAGATTTCACCATAGCAACCGCGACTCCAAGGTTAAATCTTAGACTGAAACTTAATCTTTTGTTAAACAAACTTTTTGTTCTTCTCAGTTTTACACACCAGCTTAACTTAAATTGTAGTTCAAAGTTTTTTTTTCAATTCTTGTGGCACAATCTATTGCAGCCACACATCGTGGCATTGCCTTCGCTACTGGATCCCTCTTTAACTAACCGTTGAATCGGCTCTGCTTTCCCTGCAAAGTCTGATATAAAATTCTTGTCTATCCCTGACAGTAAAGGCGAATTTCCCTTGTGATTCCTCTGCCAATGGTATGGACCAGAACCCGTTCTGTATCCAAGACTGTAAATATTTTAAAGTCTGGTTTCAGACCATTAAATATCTTATTCAATGTGGTCTACACAAATTTACACCAACCAGAATTTCACCGTGCACAATAAAAGTCCGGTTTTAATAGGTTAATTAACCTCAATAACTCCAATTCAATCCAGATCAATTTTTTTAAACTAACCAGTATCACTTGGAAAAGAAAGAAACCATAGCCACATTAACAAAGAAACAATTACCCATGCCTTGTAAACATTCAAATTCATTTTCTTCCAGGCACATTGGCAACTGTGACTTCAAGGCTGAAGCTTATCTTTGTAAAACAATTAACAAACTTAAAACAACACACGCTTGTCCATCATTCAAAACAAGTCTTCAAAGGGTTAAACAGCTTTTAGCTCTCTGTACAAAAGATGGGTGGAGCTAAAACAAAAATGACAGACACCTTTTTAAAGACAGACTTTCAGACAAAAGAAATACTGCAACTCCTTAAACATTCAGAGTCAGGAAAACTTTCACTCAAACTTAGATCCCAGCATTCCTTTTAAGATTCCTTTCACTCAACAAATCTTGTGTTTTATTTGTCTCGGCACAGACATTAATAACTTCCATGTCGGTAAAACTTTAAATTTCTCTCTTTTTTTTCTTTTTACATAGGTGTCTCAGCAGCTTTCCTGGCTTTCCAAATCCCTTTTTTTTTGTCTAAGCTGAGTTTTCAGATTGGTTAGCCTGCAAATTAGATCTTTTCCTTCTTTATCTTTGGTTTGTCGGACTGGGACAAATCAGTTAAAGATACTGATGCTCCTGTATCAACTAGCATTTCACACGATTGGCCCCCTAATAATGCTGCAACGTGGACTCGGTTATCCGAGCCTCCTTTTACTGGGGCCGCCTCCCGTCATTGACTCTTCCCCTTTGACTTGAGGTACTCCATAAAGTCCCTTCTATTCTTCGGACTGAGATAAGCGCCCTGTGTCTGGTCCACGTCTCCTTTCTTCTGCCAGCAGTTGTGACTCTGGTGTCCTAGCTTACCACAATAGTCACATCCCCCTTTCTTTCCACTCCTGCAATCCTTCGCCATATGTCCCACTTTTCCACAAGTATAACAGCTCCCCTGAATCCTCATCATTTCTGTTTCCTTTATCTGTCTTTTCCATTCGTTCTAGTGTGCTTTCTAACTCGGCTATTTCCTTTCTTGTCTATTTCCTCTATCTGTCAATTCTATCCGTTCTAGTGTACTTTCTAACTCGGCTATTTTCCTTTCTTGTTCTTCCATCTTACTAGTTTGTGTCATTA
This sequence comes from Squalus acanthias, assembly GCA_030390025.1. NCBI lineage: Eukaryota > Metazoa > Chordata > Chondrichthyes > Squaliformes > Squalidae > Squalus > Squalus acanthias. The sequence continues at coordinate 1,487,305 of CM059450.1, forward strand.
TTTTCTTTTCTTGTTCTTCCATCTTACTAGTTTGTGTCATAACCTTTTTTGTCAACATTATTAACTGATGTGTCAAAATTACTCCTGCCTTTCTAGTTTTCGCATGTTTTTGCTTCTCTCACCACTCCCGTTGCGCCAGGGGTTTTTCTAACGGATCCCACCCATCTTTCCTCATTTGATCAATCAAACCCTTTTGGTCCTCGGCGTAGAGCCGACTCATGGATCCTGGCGGGCCGCAATCGGGTTCCTCGCCTTTCTCCATAATGTATTAATATCGTTACTAGCTTACCGCTCTCCGGCCCACCCTAGTAACTCATTTTCAGAGGTCTGCCTATCATCCACCATAAGTATGGTGGCGGCCCCGACTTGGAACAATCTTGCTCACAGAGGTGAGTTTTGGGCAGCCACTTGGCCCCTTTCACATGTAGCCATTAATACATTATCACAACACATCATACAATCCAACAGATCCCGCAACGCAACACATCAGAGAGGTCTTACAGATTCTTTTGTCTGTCTCGGATTCCCAACTAACTCTGGCCGTCACGTGGGGCCCAATCGCCCTCTTAATTTCGGCTCAGCATGGGTCCTTGAGACATTTACAGTCCGAAATAAAACATCAGGCTTCAAATATCTTAACTACTATTAATACGTTTGGTTAACCTTATTATTTCAATATTACAAACACCTTATGCGCTACCTAGGTTTTAATAAACTGTTTCTTACCCGTCACAGACACCAGATTCGTTGGATACTGCGTCGCCTTCACACCGCCCTGCCAAGTGACCCAATTTCTGGGTGGTCAAAGATTTGACTACTCGCCCTGTTCACTGGTACAGGCAGTCTTTCAGCTCCAAAGTATCCTGCCGACTACGCCAATTGTTAGGGAGAAATTATTTCACTCCAGTCTGTTGATAGGTAAAAGCAAAAACAGTTTATTTAATATTCAGAGATCCCTGGGAGAAGCGTCACAGACCTTGCACGGCCTGGTGACTACAGCTTCTCGACCTCCCGTTGTCAATGACAACCTTTTATTGAAGAGTTGTCCAATCACAGTTACAAAATATCACATGATTACAATTATGTCAATTCAAACTAAACAATTAATTTGTTATATTCTAAACAATTTATGTCAGTTCAAACTAAATCATTAATTCGTTATATTTTAATTCAAACGAAACAATTATGTCGATTCAAACTAAACAATTATGTCGATTCAAATTAAACCATTAATTCGTTATATTCTTATCTTTGTCAGGTACAAGCTAAAAGCAATTCAATGACGTATATATGCGGCAGTGGAGAGGCCCTGTCTGGTTCTTACAGTTGTTCTATTGTATTATGGCCTTGGATGTTGCTCAGTATCACAACTCTCAACCAGGCCTTATCTTCCACCTGGGCTCTTTATTCTATTTCATACAGAAACGAGAAATTATTTATTTTAATTAAACATGAGTTCAAATTAACTCCTTCACTCCCCTTCAATCCCAAAGCGCTTCACAGCCAATGAAATACTTTTGAAGTGTGGTCACTGTTGTCAATGTCACTAGGGTTTGTGTTTGCTCAGGGAAGACTTGATTCTGTCCAGTGTTAGCTTGCCTCAGTTGCAGCACTCTTGTTAGAAGATTCTATCCCCACTCTCGGACTGGAGTGGCCCCGCACTCTGGTACTGGGGGAGTGCTGTGTTATTGAAGGTGCTGTCGCTTGGATGGAATATTAAACTAGAGTCCGGACACTCTCTTCCGGTGGTCGAAATGGGTCTGAAAGATTCCAAAGAGGAGCAGGGAGCTCTGAGATATGCTGAGCAGCATTTCTCCATGAATCAACGTCACCAAATATAGATTAACTGGTCACTCATCTTCCTCGCTGACTGTGGGATCTCACTATGTACCTTTCCTGCATAATAACAATGACTACACTACAAAAGCAACCTGTTGTTTGTAAATGGGTTTAGGATGTTCTGAGGTCGCGATAAGGCGCCAGAGAAATGGAAAAAAGTTCGTTCCTTTTGCTGTCAGATGTTTGAAATCGCAGGAATCTCAAAACAGATGAAATAATTTCAGAGATCGAGCATTTGATCTGGATCTTGATGCCTTGTCCTTGAAAGTTAATCACATCCTCATTTCCCACATTAGGATTACTTTGGCCCATGGCGGTGGGTTGTCGTCTGGGGATTGTGTTCCTCCTTCACCTGGTGGTGCTGTCCGTGTGGTGCTGGAGACCCGGCGATCGGGAACACTTGAAGATAGACGGGATAGAAATGAAAGTGGATGTACCGACATCAACTGAACAGAATTAACTTGAAACCGAGTGTACTCTTTTGATTGGCGCACTCGAAATCAATTAAACTGTAACTAATAAAACATTAATGAAACTTAACAAATTAAATTAAAATTTGATTGGCCGGGGTGATGAGGCACTCCAGTCCCCGCGGCGCCCATCAGTCGCGGAAGGCCTCAAGCGTGCCGGCGGACACCGCGTGCTCCATCTCCAGGGCCACCCGGGCGCGAACATGGCCGCGGAAGAGAGGCAGGCACTCGGGACGAACGACCCCCTTGACCGCCCGCTGCCTGGACCAGTTGATGGCCTTTTTGGCCAGGCCCAGGAGCAGTCCAATGAGGAGGTCCTCCGATCTGCCCGCTCCCCTCCGCACCGGGTGACCAAAGATCAGGAGTGTGGGACTGAAGTGCAGCCAAAAATCGAGGAGCAGCCCCTTCAAATAATGGAAGAGGGGCTGCAACCTCTCACATTCTGTGTATACACGTGGAACACGGACTCCTCCAGGCCGCAGAAAAGACAGGCGGCCTGGGAGTCTGTGAGAAACTGAGTGTAACATGAAAAACAAAACTGATCATTAAATCTCTTTATGTGATTCTTCACTCTGCTGGCACTTGGCAATTTAACAACACGTGGAAGTAATATAAGCAATAGAAACATTGTTATAAAACAACTTAATTCATTGCAATGTTTTTTCACAGTAATAAGGCTAATCCTTTTACTAAGCAAGACGGCTCCTATTTTTAGTGTTGACATTCTGTCCTTCAGCCATGGAGGCTAGAGACAGGCTCAACCGTCCAGCCACAGCTGACAATCTCCTGAGGGCTGTGGAGGCTCAGTCTTTGAGTATATTCAAGGCTGAGATCGATAGATTTTTGGACTCTAGGGGAATCAAGGGATATGGAGATCGGGCGGGAAAGTGGAGTTGAGGTCGATGATCAGCCATGATCTTATTGAATGGCAGAGCAGGCTCGAAGGGGCAGTACGGCCTACTCCTGCTCCTATTTCTTATGTTCTTATATTTCAGAGCAATACCCAATGTTAGAACCTTGTCAATAACACCTTGAATACAACTGCTAACTTGGCCCTAACTAGGGACATAAGAATGCAATAACAGCTGGAATTGAGATACTGAGATACAAGTTTTGGGTGTGCCTCTGATGATCAACACTGTTGACTGATAATATAAGACCAAGTATTTATCGTAATTCTCAATGCTTAACCATGCCATGTTATTAGTTGTGTTATAGATGGTATTAAATAAAACTACGTTAGTAACTGCATCTTTGTATTTTACTTCATCTGTGACAAATGGGTAACAAGAAGAATGAGAGGTGATCTTATTGAAACATATAAGATACTGAGGGGGCTCGACAAAGTAGATGCAGAGAGGATGTTTCCCCTCGTGGGGAAATCTAGAACTCGGGGGCATAGTTTCAGAATAAAGGGTCGCCCTTTTAGAACTGAGATGAGGAGGAAATTCTTCTCTCAGAGGGTCGTAAATCGGTGGAATTCTCTGCCCCAGAGAGCTGTGGAGGCTGGGTCATTAAATACATTTAAGGTGGCGATAGACAGATTTTTGCAAGATAAGGGAGTGAAGGGTTATGGGGAACGGGCAGGGAAGTGGCTTTGAGCCCAAGATCAGCCATAATCTTATTGAATGGCGGAGCAGGCTCGAGGGGCCAAGTGGCCTATTCGTGCTCCTATTTCTTGTGTTCTTATGTTTTTATGTAATAAGAGGGTTACAGTTCACTCAGTATCTACCACCTTAATTCAGAGAGTGTTGGTTTGTCTAGGATTAGTATAATTTGGACTGCGTTCGGTGAAAGGGTCCAAAATTGAGCTAATTTAGGTATCCTGTGAACATTAGACATGAATGAGAGATTGCAGTCCAGTTTACGTGTGCATGGCTTCAATAAAAGGAAAATCAGGAAAAGGGGCGTATAACGCACGGCTGATCCGGTCCCACACCAACAGATCCAACCACTTCATGCTCACTTTTACTGAGACCAGCTCTTTATTTCCAGATTTTTTAAACTGAAGTCAAATTCTCAAACTGCCATGGTGGGATTTGAAGTCACGTTCTCTGGATTATTCGTCCAATAACATAGCCACTAAACTACAGCACCCATTAAAACATTATAAAAATAAATTATTGTGTGAATAAGGCACTACAGAAATGAAAATGTTTTAATTCGAAACTTTCTTAACCAACTGGGGAAGAAAGAGCTTCCTTACCACAATTGCAGTAGCCGGCAGTACATTGGGGGAGTTATATAGGGTTACACAGTATTCACAGCACAGAAACAAGTCATTCGGCCCAACAAGTCCATGCTGATGTTTATGCTCCACACGAGCCTCCTCCCACCCTTCCTCATCTCACCCCATCAACATATCCTTCTATTCCTTATACAAAAGCAAAATACTGCGGATGCTGGAAAACTGAAATAAAAACAGAGAAAGCTGGAAATACTCAGCAGGTCAGGCAGCATCTGTGGAGAGAGAAACAGAGTTAACGTTTCAGGTCGATGACCCTTCGTCAGAACTCGAAAGGTCATCCACCTGAAACGTTAACTCTGTTTCTCTCTCCACGGATGTGCCTGACCTGCTGAGTATTTCCAGCATTTTCTGTTTTTATTACTTCTGTTCCTCTCAGGTGTTTATCTAGCTTCCCCTTAAATGCATCTATGCTACTCAACTCAACTACTCCTTTTGGTAGTGAGTTCCACATTCAAACCACTCTCTGAGTAAATTTCTCACCCATCCCCATGCCCACCAGGCCAAACTTCCCTAAACTTGCCCTAGCCCTGAGTTCACATCTTTCTTCAGTTGATCTCCTGTCACCGCTCTGATGCCCTCTCTGAGCTCATCTTGTCCATGAGACCCACCTCCTGCTCCCTCAACTCTATTCCCACCAAACTGCTGACCACCCAACTTGTTCTATCTCCCTTTTTAAATATAGGAATCACATTAGTTGTCCGCCAGTCCTCTGCACTATTCCCTTTTCTAATGAATTATTATATATGTAACAGTGACTCTGCTATCTCTTCCTTAACTTCTTTTAATATGCATGGACGTAATCCACCCGGACCAGGGGTTTTATCCTCTCTGAGTTTGATTAGTTTATCAATTATCCCCCCCCCCCTTTGTAACTTAAATGTCTTTATATCTTTTTTGATCTCTTCTTCCAATGTCATGTCCACCTTGTTAGTCTGCCTGGTAAATACTGAGGCAAAGCAACTGTTCAATATTTCGACCATTTCGCGGTTGTTACCTGTGGGTTTATTGTTTGTATCTCTGAGTGGCCCAATCCCGATCCTGATTTTTCTTTTGTTATTTATGTGTCTGTAGAATACTTTACTTCTTTAAATATTCCGTGATAATTTAATTTCATAGTTTCTCTTTGCCTTCCTAATTGTTTTTTTTGACTTCTTTCCTAACCCTTTTGTATTCCTGTTTGTCATCCTCTCCTTCATAGTCTATGTACTTAGTGTCTGCCTTTTTCTTTAGTTTCAGTTTTGAGTCATTATCTGCACATTAGTCTTCACGTACTTTTCCTATTTTAGAAATATTTTTTTTTTATATGGGCAAGGTCATTGGCCTTTATTGTTCAGAACTCCAAGGAAGTTGTATACAATACTACGTTGCTTCATTTCCCATCCTACAACTGGGATTAATGGAATTGTCACAGTGTTTAGATAGGATTTGTAAATAGCATATAGTGTGACTAATCAACTTGAAATTATTTGGCTCGTTGAAATGAGACAATGGAACACTATCATATTATCATTTTAAACATTCATACAATATACAACTTATTTTCTGCATAGCATTGTTATCATGCAATATGCATTGCATATTTTCCTGTTTCTATTTCAGGAATCCTATCCTATCTGTCAGAATGTTAATCCAGATGTAATCCTGGATTCACATTCTTTAAGCACAAATCCAAAGGCAGAAGCAAGTCACCATGAAGACATTCTCTGTGCCTCTGTGGAAGTGGAAATAATCTTTCCCAAGAAAGATGTTAGTCATTGCTTTATTGCAAACTTTGTTCCATAGGTACGTGGGAGAAAGGCTGCATGGCTTCTCATGTGAAGTTGCAAACTAAATTTAATCAAATGCTATGGTTTACAGTCAATGCTGAGCTTCATAGAATAAATGTACTTTATTCACTGTCACATTTCAGGATTCTGCTTATGCCACCACAGGGGAATCTTGCTGTAATTTATGTAACAGCCGCTACTATTAAAAGTAACTCTCGGTGGCGGGGGGGCGGGGGGGGGGGCGGGGGTTATATTCACAAAACGTCAGATCTAGGAAATGTGGGTAAGGATTCAGATGATGGAACTGAAACCAGGTGCTTCAGACAATGGAAGTTGGTTTAGAGATTTCAGTGAATTAAGTATCAACAACTCAGCTGCAAAAGAGCTCCAGTTTCTCCATTGTCCGCTTATAGTCCAATGCAAGGGGGATGGAGTATAAAATTAGGGAAGTCTTGCTACAACTGTACAGGACGTTGGTGAGACCACACCTGGAGTACTGCGTACAGTTTTGGTCTCCTTATTTAAGGAGGGATATACTTGCATTGGAGGCAGTTCAGAGAAGGTTCACTAGGTTGATTCCTGAGATGAAGGGGTTGTCTTATGAAGAAAGGTTGAGCAGGTTGGGCCTATACTCATTGGAGTTTAGAAGAATGAGAGGTGGTCTTATTGAAACATATAAGATTCTGAGGGGGCTCGACAGGGTAGATGCTGAGAGGATGTTTCCCCTCATGGGGGAATCTAGAACTAGTTTCAGAATAAGGGGTCGCCCATTTAAGACGGAGATGAGGAGGAATTTCTTCTCTCAGAGGGTCATGAATCTTTGGAATTCTCTACCTCAGAGAGCTGTGGAGACTGGGTCATTGAATATATTCAAGGCTGAGATAGACAGATTTTTGAACTACAGGAGAATCAAGGGTTATGGGGAACAGGCAGAAAAGTGGAGTTGAGGCCAAGATCAAATCAGCCATGATTTTATTGAATGGCGGAGCAGGCTCGAGGCGCCGAATGGCCTACTCCTGCTCCTATTTCTTATGTTCTTAGGCTCTGATACTTGGTGCAAGTTAGGACACGGGCGGCTGAGTTTTGGATCACCTCAAGTTTACGTGGGGTAGAACATGGGAGGCCAGCCAGGAGTGTGTTGGAATAGTTAAGTCTAGAGGTAACAAAGGCATGGATGAGGGTTTCAGCAGCAGATGAGCTGAGGCAGGGGTGGAGACGGGCGATGTTACGGAGGTCAAAATAGACGGTCTTAGTTATGGCGCGGATATGTGGTCAGAAGCTCATTTCAGGGTCAAATATGACACCAAGGTTGCGAACAGTGTGGTTCAGCCTCAGACAGATGTTAGGGAGATGGATGAAGTCAGTGGCTAGGGAATGGAGTTTGTGGCGGGGACCGAAGACAATGGCTTTCGTCTTCACAATACTTAATTGGAGAACATTTCTGCTCATCCAGAACTGGATGTTGGACAAGCAGTCTGACAATTTAGAGACCATGGAGGGGTCAAGAGAAGTGGTGGTGAGTTAGAGCTGGGTGTCGTCAGCGTACATGTGGAAACTGACGCTGTGTTTTCAGATGATGTCGCCGAGGGGCAGCATGTAGATGAGAAATAGGAGGGGGCCAAGGATAGATAGAATAAGAATGGAACCAGGCGAGTGCAGTCTCACCTAACTGGACGACCTGTGATAAAGGGCAGTTAGAAAGATTAACTGTAATCATCTGGCAGTGTTCTCTGACTATATATGCTGTGCCTATATGCATCTCTTCACTTCACCCGATGAAGGAGCAGCGCTCCAAAAGCTTGTGATGTCAAATAAAGCTGTTGGACTATAACCTGGTGTTGTGCGACTTCTCACATTTGTCCACCCCAGTCCAACACCGACATCTCCACATCATGGCTTATATGTTTCAATAAGATCACCTCTCATTCTCCTAAATTCCAATGAGTATAGGCCCAGCCTGCTCAACCTTTCTTCATAAGTCAAACCCCTCATCTCAGGAATCAACCGTGTGAATCGTCTCTGAACTGCTTCCAATCCAAGTATATCCCTCCTTAAATAAGGAGACCAAAACTGTACGCAGTACTCAAGGTGTGGTCTCACCAATACCCTATACAGTTGTAGCAGGACTTCCCTGCTTTTATACTCCAACCCCCTTGCAATAAAGGCCAACATTCCATTTGCCTTTTTGATTACTTGCTGTACCTGCATGCTAACTTTTTGTGTTTCATGCACAAGGACCCCCAGGTCCCTCTGAACTGTAGCATTTTGTAATATCTCACCATTTAAATAATAATTTGCTTTTTCATTTTTCCTGCCAAAGTGGATAACCTCACACTTTCCCACATTATACTCCAGCTGCCAAATGTTTGCCCACTCACTTAGCCTATCTATGTCCCTTTGCAGATTATTTGAATTCTCTGCACAACTTGCTTTCCCACCCATCTTTGTATCATCCGCAAACTTGGCTACATTACACTCGGTCCCTTCATCCAAGTCATTAATGTAGATTATAAATAGTTGAGGCCCCAGCACCGATCCCTGTGGCACCCCACTAGTTACTGTTTGCCAGCCGGAAAATGACCCATTTATCCCGACTCTCTGCTTTCTGTTAGTTAGCCAATTCTCTATCCATGCTAATATATTACCCCCAACTCCATGAGCTCTTATCTTATGCAGTAACCTTTTATGTGGCACCTTATCGAATGCCTTCTGGAAATCCAAATACACCACATCCACTGGCTCACCCTTATCCACTCTGCTCGTTACATCCTCAAAGAACTCCAGCAAATTTGTTAAACATGATATCCCTTTCATAAAACCATGCTGACTCTGCTTGACTGCATTATGATTTTCCAAATGCCCTGCTACTGCTTCCTTAATGAAGGACTCCAGCATTTTCCCAATGACAGATGTTAGGCTAACTGGTCTATAGTTTCCTGCTTTCTGTCTCCCTCCTTTCTTAAATTACATTTGCGGTTTTCCAATCTGCTGGGACCTCTCCAGAGTCCAGGGAATTTTGGTATATTGCAACCAATGCATCCACTATCTCTGCAGCCACTTCTTTTAAGACCCTGGGATGCAGGCCATCTGGTCCAGGGGACTTGTCATCTTTTAGTCCCATTATTTTACCAAGTACTTTTTCCTTAGTGATAGTGATTGTCTTTAGTTCCCCACTCCCTGTGGCCCCTTGATTATCCATTATTGGGATGTTGTTAGTGTCTTCTACCATAGTTAGCCAAGGATAGCGCTCCCTTCTCTTAAAATCTTTCTTTCTCATTGGAATATATTTTTGTTGAGAGTTATAAAATATCTCCTTAAATGTCCGCCACTGCATTTCAACTGTCTTACCTTTTAATTTATTTTTCCAGTCCACTTTAGCCAGTTCTGCCCTCATGCCATTGTAATTGCCTTTGTTTAAGATCAGGACACTGGTTTGAGATACAACTCTCTCACCCTCCAACTGAATTTGAAATTCAACCATGTTATGATCTCTTTCCTAGAGGATCCTTTACTATGACATCATTTATTAATTTCTGTCTCATTACACAGTACCAGATCCAAGATAGCCTGCTCCCTGGTTGGTTCCATTACATACTGTTCTAGGAAACCATCCCGGATACACTCTATGAACTCCTCCTCAAGGTTACCATGGCCAATTTGATTTGTCCAATCAATATGGAGATTAAAATCACCCATGATTATTACCGTACCTTTTTTACAGGCCTCCATTATTTGTTGATTTATACTCTGTCCAACTGTATTGCTATTGTTTGGGTGCCTGTCGACTACGCCCACCAGATACTTTTTTTCCCCTTATTATTTTTTATCTCCACGCGAACCGATTCTACATCTTGATTTTCTGAGCCAATATCACTTCTCACCACTGCACTGATCCCATCCTTTACCAACAAAGCCACCCCACCTACCTTTCCTTTCTGTCTATCCGTCCGAATTGTCAAATACCCTGGAATATTCAGTTCCCAGCCCTGGTCACCTTGCAACCACGTCTCTGTAATGGCAATCAGATCATACCATTTGTATCTTAAAAACCTGTTACATCTCCAACTTTTTCCAGTTCTGAGGAAGGGTCATCGACCTGAAACGTTAACTCTGTTTCTCTCTCCACAGATGCTGCCTGACCTGCTGAGTATTTCCAGCATTTTCTGTTTTTATTTCAGATTTCTAGCAGTATTTTGCTTTTGTATTATAGCTGAATTGTTGGTCCTGATACAGTGACTGAGATCTGGCGTTAGACACGTCACAGAATGACTCCGACAGAACCGCTCTGCTCCATCTTGATATTTAAGGTATGATTTCTTAAGACACTTTAGAAGTAAAGGCCGATTAGTTAGATGAACAGTTAGATGAAACACCGACATTCGCTGTGGCAACAGTTGCACGTTCCCCTGACCAATCCCGAGTCGTGCTGCTAGTTGAAGGGCTCAGTTCCGTTCTATCAGTTTACAGTCAGTCCATTTTCTGACCAGATGTCAGATCACTGTGAAATCCAAACAGTTCAGCACTTCTTGGAAGAAAGTTACCCGTAAAAATGTTGTTTTTCGCTCTGTTCCTGGTTGGTGAGTATTGGCTCTCCATCAATAACTATCAGTGGGTTCTCGGTGAACTTCTGGTGTTACTGAAAGGTAAGCGGCAGTCAGAAGCTGAGACTATGGAGAAGAAACGCTCGAAGTGCCGAAGGGCACTTGTTAAACCACCGGAGATAATGTAGAGCTTCTTTTGACATCAGCAGACTGGTTGGTAGATATCTGTCAGTAAATGGAAGGGATCACTGGCTCTCGACATTAACATTGACTTCTGAGGGGCGTTTCATCCTAGAAACAAGCAGTAATGTTTGGCAAGAGGCACTCCTCCCAACAAGTGTTGCAGTCAATGAAATGTAGAGGAGAACGGTGTAGCAGCTACAGGTATCGAGCCCAGTATGAAATCGTGGTTTGATTTCCAATGAGAGGGAATAATCTCGCACTATCGGTAGGGTCCACCAGAATAACAGCAGCCTGGTTGAGAATAAGAGAAGCGGGAAGTTAATGTTGAATGTTAAATGTATTTGAGGGTTTTTGTGATAATAATCCACTGCTGGTACAAGCGGGTGGATGTTGAACTGTGAGAGAGGAAGGTGGTTGTTGAACTGTGAGAGATGAAGGTGGTTGTTGAACTGTGAGAGAGGAAGGTGGTTGTTGAACTGTGAGAGATGAAGGTGGTTGTTGAATTGTGAGAGAGGAAGGTAGATGTTGAACTGTGAGAGAGGAAGGTGGTTGTTGAACTGTGAGAGATGAAGGTAGATGTTGAACTGTGAGAGATGAAGGTGGTTGTTGAATTGTGAGAGATGAAGGTAGATGTTGAACTGTGAGAGATGAAGGTAGATGTTGAACTGTGAGAGATGAAGGTGGTTGTTGAACTGTGAGAGATGAAGGTGGTTGTTGAATTGTGAGAGATGAAGGTGGTTGTTGAACTGTGAGAGATGAAGGTAGATGTTGAACTGTGAGAGATGAAGGTAGATGTTGAACTGTGAGAGATGAAGGTGGTTGTTGAACTGTGAGAGATGAAGGTAGATGTTGAATTGTGAGAGATGAAGGTGGTTGTTGAATTGTGAGAGATGAAGGTGGTTGTTGAACTGTGAGAGATGAAGGTGGTTGTTGAACTGTGAGAGAGGAAGGTGGTTGTTGAACTGTGAGAGAGGAAGGTGGTTGTTGTGTAAAATTGGGCACAAGTAGAAACGTCGCATTTTGCGTCATCATAATCTGGGCGCAACTCATTGACAAAATCTGAATTTTGCAAAGTATCTGGATATTTTTGTTTCGGCATAACTCCTTCTGATTTAAATTGTTCAAATTATTTTCTATTACAGTTCATCTGGTTGGGTTCCAGCAGATCGCAGTGGCAGGTCAGTGCCCGAAACTAAAAAGCAGAATCAACAGACTGACTCACTGACAGCAGCTCCTTGATTGCGGAGATATTTTTCGCTAAGTCTGCAGTTATAATAATAACCATTGCCGTTCGCTTTTTGTTTTGTTTTGCGGTTATTTTTACTGCCAGTAATTCAATGCGCTCATTAGTTCGGTTTCACCAAGCGGTTGCATATTTTATTTCATCTCAAATACCTTTGAAAAGAAATAGGAGCAGGAGTCGGCCATTCGGCCCCTCGAGCCTGCTCCGCAATTCAATAAGATCATGGCTGATCTGATCTTGGCCTCAACTCCACTTTCCTGCCCCTCCCCATAACCCTTGATTCCACTGTTTATCATCAAGGACAATTTGCACCAATATTACACCTTTAAAATAGAAAAATGCAAATTGAGCGCAATGTGGAGAAGCAAAGCAGAGACAAGCACACAAATCAGATCCCTCCACCTGTTAGTGCGGGAGTGAGGTACTGGAGTTAGATCATAAGAACATAAGAAATAGGAGCAGGAATAGGCCACTTGGCCCCTCGAGCCTGCTCCGCCATTCAATAAGATCATGGCTGATCTTGGGCTCAAAGCCACTTCCCCTCCGCTCCCCATAACCCATCACTCCCTTATCTTGCAAAAATCTGTCTATCCCCACCTTAAATGTATTTAATGACCCAGCCTCCACGGCTCTCTGGGGCAGAGAATTCCACAGATTTACGACCCTCTGAGAGAAGAAATTCCTCCTCATCTCAGTTCTAAAAGGTCGACCCTTTATTCTGAAACTATGAGTTAATGGCGATCACCGGATTCTAACAGTACATATGGTCGGAAGCATTGACAATGAGACTATTGGAATATTATGTCCCAACGGTGCTAGGTACCACATATAATATTGTATTTATTTGCATTAATTAGTTCTTGAGAGGTGGGCAACACTGACAAGCCAGTGTTTAGTAACCGTCCTTACTTGCCCTGAGGATAGTTTGTTGGAGTCACATGGTGGCAGATACACTTCCCTGCAAGATTTTAGTGAACGAGTTGGGTATTAAATCCAGCACCTTTCGTGATCGTTTTCTGCTCCTCGATTACCAGAATGGTGGGATTTGATCTGTGGGTCGCCAGTCCAGCGCCTGAGGCAGTAGGTTACTGCACTCAGTCTCGGGGTCTCTCCTTTTACAGTGGGTCAGACTGTGGCATTATACAATCTCTTGTACCACACTTGGCCAATGTGGATCGAGTCTTGTTGCATTGCTCCTGATCTCATTGAATGGCAGAGCAGGCTGGAGGGGCTGAATGGCCTCCTCCTGTTCCTATGTCCCATCACCGAGCTCCCGTGTGTTCGGTGTTTGTAAAGGACTTTCCTGAACCGATTGCCGGTTTGTACAAAAACACCGGATAGGTGCACACAGTTGCTTCTCCTGATTGGCTCCAGGGTGAAACTCGCAGCTCTGGACCCGGGGCTCGGTTCAGCCGCGATGCCCGGGATTCCCGACAGTCTGGGGAGCGCCCGATGGGCAGAATCAGGGCCCGATGGGCAGAATCAGGGCCCGATGGGCAGAATCAGCACCCGATGGGCAGAATCAGGGCCCGATGGGCAGAATCAGCACCCGATGGGCAGAATCAGGGCCCGATGGGCAGAATCAGGGCCTGATGGGCAGAATCAGGGCCCGATGGGCAGAATCAGGGCCCGATGGGCAGAGCCAGCGCCCGATGGGCAGAATCAGGGCCCGATGGGCAGAATCAGGGCCCGATGGGCAGAATCAGCACCCGATGGGCAGAGCCAGCGCCCGATGGGCAGAATCAGGGCCCGATGGGCAGAATCAGGGCCCGATGGGCAGAATCAGCACCCGATGGGCAGAATCAGGGCCCGATGGGCAGAATCAGGGCCCGATGGGCAGAATCAGGGCCTGATGGGCAGAATCAGGGCCCGATGGGCAGAATCAGGGCCCGATGGGCAGAATCAGGGCCCGATGGGCAGAATCATCGCCCGATGGGCAGAATCAGGGCCCAATGGGCAGAATCAGGGCCCGATGGGCAGAATCAGCACCCGATGGGCAGAATCACCGCCCGATGGGCAGAATCACGGCCCGATGGGCAGAATCAGCACCCGATGGGCAGAATCAGCACCCGATGGGCAGAATCAGGGCCCGATGGGCAGAATCAGGGCCCGATGGGCAGAATCAGCACCCGATGGGCAGAATCAGTGCCCGATGGGCCGAATCAGCGCCCGATGGGCAGAATCAGGGCCCGATGGGCAGAATCAGTGCCCGATGGGTCGAATCAGGGCCCGATGGGCAGAATCAGGGCCCGATGGGCAGAATCAGGGCCCGATGGGCAGAATCAGTGCCCGATGGGCCGAATCAGGGCCCGATGGGCAGAATCAGGGCCCAATGGGCAGAATCAGCGCCCGATGGGCAGAATCAGCACCCGATGGGCAGAATCAGGGCCCGATGGGCAGAATCAGGGCCCGATGGGCAGAATCAGTGCCCGATGGGCTGAATCACCGCCCGATGGGCAGAATCAGCACGTGATGGGCAGAATCAGGGCCCGATGGGCAGAATCAGGGCCTGATGGGCAGAATCAGCTCCCGATGGGCAAAATCAGGGCCCGATGGGCAGAATCAGGGCCTGATGGGCAGAATCAGCACCCGATGGGCAGAATCAGGGCCCGATGGGCAGCGCCAGCGCCCGATGGACAGAGCCAGCGCCTGATGGGCAGCGCCTGGGCGGTGAAGGGGATGAGATATCCCGCCGCTGTCCGGTCAGAGAGTATAAACCAGGACTGGGACTGGAGTCACTAAAACCGGTTCTGTTCACACCACATTTGAAAGGGGTCCAATCTGCCGCAGGGGAAGTGTAATTGTCTAACCTGTTTGTTTCAGGTGGCCCGTCAGCACTGACACTGAGTCTGGAGCCCCCGTCAGGCTGTGTGAAGACCGGAGACACTGTCACATTTACATGTACAGCCCCCGGGCCCGAACCTGCAGTCAAATTCCATTTGTATCGAGTTGGAAAGCAGCGAATGATGAACAGTTCGGGAATGAGCCTCAAGGGCGTGTTCCAGTTCAAAGTGCTGAGCAGCTCGGACGGAGGGACGTACTATTGTGTGTATGACACTGAGCACTTTGCATCGGTAGGTTACAGTAATGATGTGAGAGTAACTGTGAGAGGTGAGTGAGATTCATATTTCTGTCCCATTGTTTGTGTCTCGAACCCTGGTTCTCCCGTGCGGACAGTCTCCTGCTACAGGGACTGGACCGAGTCTCCCCGATCAGTGACTGCGGGGTGAGGTCTGCTGGAGATTTCCCACTCCCTCTGCCCCCTCCCGTAACTCCTGTATATCCATGGTACATTCCTGTACATCCCATGGCATATTCCTGAATATTCTATGGTATATTCCATGGTATATTCCTGTATATTCTATGGTACCATTGACCAGAAATTTAACTGGACCAGTCACATAAATACTGTGGCAACAAGAGCAGGTCAGAGGTTGGGTATTCTGCGGCGAGTGTCTCACCTCCTGACTCCCAAAAGCGTTTCCACCATCTACAAGGCACAAGTAAGGAGTGTCTTGGAATGCTCTCCACTTGCTTGGATGAGTGCAGCTCCAACAACACTCAAGAAGCTCGACACCATCCAAGACAAAGCAGCCCGCTTGATTGGCACCCCATCCACCACCTTAAACATTCACTCCCTCCACCAGCGGCGCACCGTGGCTGCAGTGTGCACCATCTACAAGATGCATTGTAGCAACTCGCCAAGGCTTCTTCGACAGCACCTCCCAAACCCGCGACCTCTTCCACTTAGAAGAACAAGGGCAGCAGGCGCATGGGAACACCACCACCTCCAGGATCCCCTCCAAGTCACACACCATCCTGACTTGGAAATATATTGCCGTTCCTTCATTGTCACTGGGTCAAAATCCTGGAACTCCCTGCCTAACAGCACTGTGGGAGTACCTTCACCACACTGACTGCAGCATTTAAAGAAAGCAGCTCACCACCACCTTCTCAAGGGCAACTAGGGATGGGCAATAAATGCTGGCCTTGCCAGCGATGCTCACATCCCATGAACGAATAAAAAAAAATTCCTGTGCATTCCATGGTATATTCCTGTACATTTTTGTACATTCCATGGTATATTACTGTATATTATTGTAAACAAAAAGAAGATAAATCAAAATTGAAAATACCCAACTGGTAGAGAGCCATTTTCAGTGATTTGAGAAGGGATCTAGCACAGGTGGACTGGAAACAAAGATTGGCCAGGAAAACAGTAAATGAGCAACGGCAGGCCTTCAGGGCAGAGATAGTTTGGGTACAAACCAAACATATTACATAAGAACATAAGAACATAAGAAATAGGAGCAGGAGTAGGCCAATCGGCCCCTCGAGCCTGCTCCGCCATTCAATAAGATCATGGCTGATCTGATCCTAACCGCCAATCTACTATCTATCACAGAACCATCTCCTGCATCTAACAGAATTGCACACACGAAATAGGAGCAGAATCAGGCTACACAGTCCCTGGGCCCGCTCCACTACCCACAGGGCCATGACCGATCCGAACCTAGACTCATGTCCAAAATCCTGCCCGCTCCCCGTAACCCTTAATGCCCTTTACTTCTAGGAAACTGTCTATTTCTGTTTTAAATTTAATTAATGTTGTAGCTTCTACAGCTTTTTGTGGCAGCATATTTCATGGACCTACCACCCTCTGAGTGAAGTAGTTCCTCCTCATCTCAGTTTTGAAAGAGCAGCCCCTTATTCTAAGACTATGTCCCCTAGTTCTAGTCTCACCCGTCATCGGGAACATCCTCCCCGCATCCACCCGATCCAACCCCTTCACAATCTTATATGTTTCAATAAGATCGCCTCTCATTCTTCTGAACTCCAATGAGTAGAGTCCCAATCTACCCAACCTCTCCTCATATGACCACCCCCTCATCCCCGGGATTAACCGAGTGAACCTTTTTTGCACTGCCTCGAGAGCAAGGATGTCTTTCCTTAAGTAAGGACACCAAAACTGTATGCAGTATTCCAGGTGCGGTCTCACCAATACCTTGTACAACTGAAGCAATACCTCCCTATTTTTATATTCTATCCCCCTAGCAATGAAAGCCAACATTCCATTTGCCTTCTTAATCACTTGCTGCACCTGCATACTAACCTTTTGAGTTTCGTGCACC
Source organism: Squalus acanthias (assembly GCA_030390025.1). Classification (NCBI taxonomy): domain Eukaryota; kingdom Metazoa; phylum Chordata; class Chondrichthyes; order Squaliformes; family Squalidae; genus Squalus; species Squalus acanthias. The sequence continues at coordinate 1,504,727 of CM059450.1, forward strand.
AGGACCCCCAGATCCCTTTGCACTTCAGTACTCTCCAGTTTCTTGCCATTAAGATAATAAATTGCTCTAGGATTTTTCCTGCCAAAGTGCATCACCTCACACTTTCCAGTGTTGTATTCCATCTGCCAAATCTCTGCCCACTTACTTAGCCTGTCTATGTCCCCTTGCAGGTTTTTTATGTCCTCCTCACTCACTACTTTCCCTCCCATCTTTGTATCATCTGCAAATTTTGATATGTTACACTTGGTCCCTTCCTCCAAATCGTTAATATAGATTGTAAAGAGTTGGGGACCCAGCACTGACCCCTGTGGAACACCACTAGTTACTGATTGCCAGTCTGAGAATGAACCATTTATCCCAACTCTTTGCTTTCTGTTGGATAGCCAATCCTCTATCCATGCCAGAATATTACCCCCAATCCCGTGATTTTTTACCTTAAGCAATAATTCCCATAATGAAGAAAGATGGGGCATCCAAAGCCAGAGCTCCCTGGATGACAAAGGAAATGGAGATTAAAATAAAACAGAAAAGGGAGGTTTATGACAAATGTCAGGTACAGAATATAGTAGAAAACCAGATAGAATACAGAGGGTACAAGGGATATAAGAAGGGCAAAGAGAGAGAATGAGGAAAGATTAGCGGGTAACATAAAAGAGAACCCAAAATCTTTCATAAACATATAAAAAGCAAAAGGATAAAGAAAGGGAATCGTCTTGTGGAGGCAGAGGACATGACTAAGGTACTGAATGAGTACTTTGCATCTGTAGTTACAAAAGAGGATGAAGTTAATGTCGGAGTAGAGGAGGAGGGAGTAGAGATATTGGATAGGATAAAAATAGATAGAAAGGAGGTGCTAAATATGTTGGTATGAATCAAAGTTAACAAGTCACCTGGTCCAGGTGGGATGCATCCCAGGTTGCTGAGGGAAGCTCGGGTGGAGACAGCAGAAACTCTGCCACAATCTTTCAATCCTCCTTGGATAGGGAATGGTGCCAGAGACTGGAGGATTGCAAATGTTACACTCCTGTTCAAAAAAGGGAAGAGGGATAAACCTGACAACTACTGACTAGTCAGTCTAACATCACTGGTGGGACAACTACTAGAGACCATTGTCAAGGACAAAATTAATTATCACTTGGAGAAGCATAAGCAACAGCCAGCACGGATTTGTTAAAGGCAAATCATGTCTGGCTGAACTGATTGAGTTATTTAATGAAGTAACAGAGAGGGTTGATGAGGGTAGTGCAGTAGATGTTGTATATATGAACTTTCAAAAGGCATTTGATGAAGTGCCACATAACAGGTATTATTCGGAAATAAAAGCACATGATATTAAAGGGACGGGGTAACTTGGGTACATAATTGACTAAGGGATATGAGGCAGAGAATAGTGGTGAACAGATGTTTTTCTGACTAGAGAGAAGTATGCAGTGAGATCCCCAGGGGTTGGTATTAGGACCATTGCTTTCCTTGTTACATATAAATGACCTGGAGTTGGGTATAGGGAGTACAAATTCAAAGTTTGTGGATGATAAACCTTGGCAATATAATAAATAGTGAGCAGGATAGTAGCAGACTTCAGGAGGACATAGACTAGTGAAATGGGCAGACACATGGCAGATACAATTTAATCCAGATAACTTTGGGAAAAACAACATGGAGAGGCAGGATAATCGAAATGGTCCTATTTTGAAGGGAATGCAAGAGCAGAGGGACCTGGGGGTGCATATTCACAAATCTTTGAAGGTGGCAGGGCAAGTGGATAAGGTGGTTAGGAATGGAATACTTGGCTTTGTAAATAGGGGGAATTGAATACAAAAAGAAGGAAGTCATGGCAAACCTTTTCAAATCACTGGTTAGGCCTCAGCTGGAGTATTGTGTACAATTTTGGACACCACACTTTAGAAAGAATGTCATGACCTTGCAGAGGCTGCAGAAGAGGTTTACCAGGATGATACTAGGGATGAGGAACTTCAGTTAAGTGGAGAGATTGCAGAAGCTGGGATTGTTCTCCTTAGAGCAGAGAAGTTTAATAGGAGACCTAACAGGAGTATTCAAAATTCTGAGGGGTTTTGAAAGAGCAAGTAGGGAGAACTGTTTCCGCTGGCAAGTGGGTCAGTAACCAGAGGTCATAGATTTAAAATAGTTGGCAAAATAACTAGAGGGAAATTGAGGATAAATTTTTTCACACAGAGGATTGTTGTGATCTGGAACACTCTACCTGAAAGAGTGGTGGAAGCAGATTCCAGAGGAACTTTCAGAAGGCAATTGGACATGTACTTGAAAAGGACTAATATGCAGGATTATGGGAAAAAGGCTGGGGTGTGGCACTAAATTGGATAGCTCTTTCAAAGAGCTGACACAGGCATGATGGGCCGAATGGTCTCCTTCTGTACTGTAAGAACATAAGAATATAAGAAACAGGAGCAGGAGTCGGCCAATCGGTCCCTCGTGCCCGCCATTCAATAAGATCATGGCTGATCCAATCTTGGCCTCAACACCACTTTCCCGCTCTCTCCCCAGACCCCTTGACTCCCATGTAGTTCAAATGTCTGTCAATCTCCGCATTGAATATATTCAATGACTCCGCCTCCACAGCTCTCTGGGGTAGAGAATTCCAAAGCTTCACGAACTGCTGAGAGAAGAAATTTCTCCTCATCTCCGTCTTAAATGGGCGACCCCTTATTCTGAAACTATGCCCCCTAGTTCTAGGTACCCCCACTGGGGGAAACATCCTGTCTGCATCTACCTTGTCAAACCCCCTCAGAATCTTATATCTTTCAATAAGATCACCTCTCATTCTTCTAAACTCCAATGAGTATAGGCCCAACCTGCTCAACCTTTCATCATACGTCAATATACTGCCTCCAATGCAAGTATATCCTTCCTTAAATATGGAGACCAAAACTGTATGCAGTACTCCAGGTGCGGTCTCACCAGCGCCCTGTAAAGTTGCATCAAACTTCCCTACTTTTATACTCCATACCCCTGGCAATAAAGGCCAACATTCCATTAGCCTTCCTAATTACTTGCTGTACCTGCATGCTAACTTTTTGTGTTTCATGCACTAGGACACCCAGATCCCTTTGTACCGCAGCATTTTGTAGTCTCACTCCATTGAAATAATAATTAGCTTTTTCATTCTTCCTTCTAAAGTGGATAACCTCATATTTTCCTACATTATACTCCATCTGCCAAATTTTTGCCCACTCACTTAACCTATCTCTCAGAGACTGGTGAACCTGTGGAATTCTCTACCACGGAAGGCTGTGGAGGCCAAGTCACTGAATATATTTCAGAAGGAGATAGATAGATTTCTAGACACAAGAGACATCAAGGGGTATGGGGAGAGAGCGGGAATATGGTATTGAGATAGAGGATCAGCCATGATCATATTGAATGGCGGAGCAGGCTTGAAGGGCAGAATGGCCAACTCCTGCTCCTATTTTTCTATGATTCGATGTTTATATCTATATCCCTTTGCAGACTCTTTGTGTCCTCCTCACAACTTGCTAACCCACCTATCTTTGTATCATCAGCAAATTTGGCTACAGTACACTCGATCCCTTCTATGATTCTATATTCCAAGGTATATTATTGTATATCCCATGGTATATCCCTGTATATCCCTCCAAACCCGTTCTAACCGACTGTTGTTGGATATTTCATAATCCATATAAAATGATTCAAACTTGTCCCAACTTTTATTTCCCACAATCTCTTGGTTCCAGCTCCTGCTGCAGTTCCCAAGCCCAAACTGTGCATGACTCCCTCATCAGGCAGTGCAGCGGTAGGAGACACTGTTAGATTTACATGTACAGCTCCCGGGCCGGACCCACCCACACACTTTGTGTTGTACAAAGACACCGAGAATCCGCAACTCACACAGGCAGCAGGAAATAGTTCTGTTACAGCCTTCGAGATCAAAGGTGTAACCGTCACAGATTCGGGAAGTTACTTCTGTGGGTATCGGACCAATCAGTCTGTGCAGTCACCGTACAGCGGCCGTGTACAGGTAACTGTGACAGGTCAGTGACCTCTCTATCTTTGGCCTCCTACACTGTTCCAAGGAAGCCCAATGGAAGCTCGAGGAACAGCACCTCATCTTTCGATTTCAGACCATAACACTGTTTCCTTTTTGTGGACAGCACCTGTTGCTAATGATTCTGCTGAAGTCATTTCCACCTCCTGTAGACCCATCTTTTGTTTTTTTACTTGTCCCATTACCATCTCCTTTTGCCTTGCACCATCATCCCTTTTGTCATTGAATCTCTCCTGCCCTGCACCCTATCACAGACCTTCCCTTTTATTCTTTCCTCCCCTCCCCCCTTTCTCAACCTCTGTATTGCTTAAAACCTGTTACATCTCTAACTTCTTCCAGTTCTGATGAAATCTTCGACCTGAAACGTTAACCCTATTTCTCCCTCCACTGAGCTGCCTGACCAGCATTTCTTGTTTTTATTTCAGATTTCCAGCGTCCGCAGTAATTTGCTTTTCTCTTTCCAAGGTGGCTCACTGAGTTTATCCTATATATATATTTTCACCTTGGATTGGTGGAATGATGGCATGGGAGTTATGCTGAACCTTTATAAAGTGCTGATTAGGCCACAACTGGAGTATTGCGTCCAGTTCCGGTCACCACACTTTAGGAAGGATGTGAAGGCCCTTGAGAGGGTGCAGAGGAAATTCACCAGAATGGTTCCGGGGATGGTGGATCTTAGCTACAAGGACAGGTTGGAGAAGCTGGATTTGTTTTCATTAGAGCAAAGGAGGTTGCGGGGTGATTTGATAGAGGTGTACAAGATTATGATGGGTTTGGATAGACTAGACCGGGAAAGGCTGTTCCCACTAGTTGATGGTACAAGGACTAGGGGACACAGATTTAAAGTTTTGGGCAAGAGTTACAGGGGAGACGTGAGGAAAACCTTTTTTACGCAGCGAGTGGTGATGACGTGGAATTCATTGCCATCAGAAGTGCTGGAAGCGAACACACTCAATGTTTTCAAGGGGAGACTAGATAGGCACTTGACAGAAATAAACTTCCAGGGCTACGGGGATAGAGAGGGGGAATGGGACTGACTGGATTGCGCTACAGAGAGCCGGCACGGACTCGATGGGCCGAATGGCCTCCTTCTGTGCAAGTATGACTCTGAGTCCCTTCCGTCTGCCAACTGAGTGGTCAATAACCTGATGAGTTTGCTACAATCTCCGAAATACCAGATTCAGAACTGCCCACCAAGTACCAGAACTGCCTGCAGTTCACTGCTAATTCGCCAGCGCCCCTGTTGGAGTCAAAGGGTTACCTTGAGTAGGAATTTGGAAATATGCCCAGAGTTGCGGCTATTATGAGGATTTGGTAAAAGATCCTTTTGGTTCAGAAAAAAGGGATGGAATGAATCTCTGACACACCGAGCCTGGGAGAGCTGGATTCTGATGTAAAAATGATCCATCCCTCAGCAGTGAAATATTTCACACCAGTGAGTAAAAAAAACCTTCGATTTTTTAAACAGGTACAGAGGTCCGCTGTGTTGTACTTGTCAGTTTTATTAGCAATTAGAAACAAGCAGGTAATGGGTTTCCGTAAAGAAAGAAACTCTTGCACTTCCCCAGCGCCTTTTACGATCTCGGGACATCCCAAAGCGCTTTACAGCCAATGAAATACTTTTGAAGTGTGGTCACTGTTGTCAATGTCACTAGGGTTTGTGTTTGCTCAGGGAAGACTTGATTCTGTCCAGTGTTAGCTTGCCTCAGTTGCAGCACTCTTGTTAGAAGATTCTATCCCCACTCTCGGACTGGAGTGGCTCCGCACTCTGGTACTGGGGGAGTGCTGTGTTATTGAAGGTGCTGTCGCTTGGATGGAATATTAAATTGGAGTCCGGACACTCTCTTCCGGTGGTCGAAATGGGTCTGAAAGATTCCAAAGAGGAGCAGGGAGCTCTGAGATATGCTGAGCAGCATTTCTCCATGAATCAACGTCACCAAATATAGATTAACTGGTCACTCATCTTCCTCGCTGACTGTGGGATCTCACTATGTACCTTTCCTGCATAATAACAATGACTACACTACAAAAGCAACCTGTTCTTTGTAAATGGGTTTAGGATGTTCTGAGGTCGCGATAAGGCGGCAGAGAAATGGAAAAAAGTTCGTTCCTTTTGCTGTCAGATGTTTGAAATCGCAGGAATCTCAAAACAGATGAAATAATTTCAGAGATCGAGCATTTGATCTGGATCTTGATGCCTTGTCCTTGAAAGTTAATCACATCCTCATTTCCCACATTAGGATTACTTTGGCCCATGGCGGTGGGTTGTTGTCTGGGGATTGTGTTCCTCCTTCACCTGGTGGTGCTGTCCGTGTGGTGCTGCAGACCCGGCGATCGGGAACACTTGAAGATAGACGGGATAGAAATGAAAGTGGATGTACCGACATCAACTGAACAGAATTAACTTGAAACCGAGTGTACTCTTTTGATTGGCGCACTCGAAATCAATTAAACTGTAACTAATAAAACATTAATGAAACTTAACAAATTAAATTAAAATTTGATTGGCCGGGGTGATGATGCACTCCAGTCCCCGCGGCGCCCACCAGTCGCGGAAGGCCTCAAGCGTGCCGGCGGACACCATGTGCTCCATCTCCAGGGCCACCCGGGCGCGAACATGGCCGCGGAAGAGAGGCAGGCACTCGGGACGAACGACCCCCTTGACCGCCCGCTGCCTGGACCAGTTGATGGCCTTTTTGGCCAGGCCCAAAAGCAGTCCAATGAGGAGGTCCTCCGATCTGCCCGCTCCCCTCCACACCAGGTGACCAAAGATCAGGAGCGTGGGACTGAAGTGCAGCCAAAAATCGAGGAGCAGCCCCTTCAAATAATGGAAGAGGGGCTGCAACCTCTCACATTCTGTGTATACACGTGGAACACGGACTCCTCCAGGCCGCAGACAAGGCAGGCGGCCTGGGAGTCCGTGAGAAACTGAGTGTAACATGAAAAACAAAACTGATCATTAAATCTCTTTATGTGATTCTTCACTCTGCTGGCACTTGACAATTTAACAACACGTGGAATTAATATAAGCAATAGAAACATTGTTATAAAACAACTTAATTCATTGCAATGTTTTTTCACAGTAATAAGGCTAATCCTTTTACTAAGCAAGACGGCTCCTATTTTTAGTGTTGACATTCTGTCCTTCAGCTATGGAGGCAAGAGACAGGCTCAACCGTCCAGCCACAGCTGACAATCTCCTGAGGGCTGTGGAGGCTCAGTCTTTGAGTATATTCAAGGCTGAGATCGATAGATTTTTGGACTCTAGGGGAATCAAGGGATATGGCGATCGGGCGGGAAAGTGGAGTTGAGGTCGATGATCAGCCATGATCTTATTGAATGGCAGAGCAGGCTCGAAGGGGCAGTACGGCCTACTCCTGCTCCTATTTCTTATGTTCTTATATTTCAGAGCAATACCCAATGTTAGAACCTTGTCAATAACACCTTGAATACAACTGCTAACTTGGCCCTAACTAGGGACATAAGAATGCAATAACAGCTGGAATTGAGATACTGAGATACAAGTTTTGGGTGTGCCTCTGATGATCAACACTGTTGACTGATAATATAAGACCAAGTATTTATCGTAATTCTCAATGCTTAACCATGCCATGTTATTAGTTGTGTTATAGATGGTATTAAATAAAACTACGTTAGTAACTGCATCTTTGTATTTTACTTCATCTGTGACAAATGGGTAATAAGAAGAATGAGAGGTGATCTTATTGAAACATATAAGATACTGAGGGGGCTCGACAAAGTAGATGCAGAGAGGATGCTTCCCCTCGTGGGGAAATCTAGAACTCGGGGGCATAGTTTCAGAATAAAGGGTTGCCCTTTTAGAACTGAGATGAGGAGGAATTTCTTCTCTCAGAGGGTCGTAAATCGGTGGAATTCTCTGCCCCAGAGAGCCGTGGAGGCTGGGTCATTAAATACATTTAAGGTGGCGATAGACAGATTTTTGCAAGATAAGGGAGTGAAGGGTTATGGGGAACGGGCAGGGAAGTGGCTTTGAGCCCAAGATCAGCCATGATCTTATTGAATGGCGGAGCAGGCTCGAGGGGCCAAGTGGCCTATTCCTGCTCCTATTTCTTGTGTTCTTATGTTTTTATGTAATAAGAGGGTTACAGTTCACTCAGTATCTACCACCTTAATTCAGAGAGTTCTGATGAAAGGTCATCGACCTGAAACGTCAACTCTCTTTCTCTCTCCACGGATGCTGCCTGGCCTGCTGAGTTTTTCCAGCGTTTTCTGTTGTTATTTCGGATTTCCAGCATCTGCAGTATTTTGCTATCGTATTAATTCAGAGAGTGTTGGGTTGTCTAGGATTAGTATCATTTGGACTGCGTTCGGTGAAAGGGTCCAAAATTGAGCTAATTTAGGTATCCTGTGAACATTAGACATGAATGGGAGATTGCAGTCCAGTTTACGTGTGCATGGCTTCAATAAAAGGAAAATCAGGAAAAGGGGCGTATAACGCACGGCTGATCCGGTCCCACACCAACAGATCCAACCACTTCATGCTCACTTTTACTGAGACCAGCTCTTTATTTCCAGATTTTTTAAACTGAAGTCAAATTCTCAAACTGTCATGGTGGGATTTGAAGTCACGTTCTCTGGATTATTCGTCCAATAACATAGCCACTAAACTACAGCACCCATTAAAACATTATAAAAATAAATTATTGTGTGAATAAGGCACGACAGAAATGAAAATGTTTTAATTCGAAACTTTCTTAACCAACTGGGGAAGAAAGAGCTTCCTTACCACAATTGCAGTAGCCGGCAGTACATTGGGGGAGTTATATAGGGTTACACAGTATTCACAGCACAGAAACAAGTCATTTGGCCCAACAAGTCCATGCTGATGTTTATGCTCCACACGAGCCTCCTCCCACCCTTCCTCATCTCACCCCATCAACATATCCTTCTATTCCTTATACAAAAGCAAAATACTGCGGATGCTGGAAAACTGAAATAAAAACAGAGAAAGCTGGAAATACTCAGCAGGTCAGGCAGCATCTGTGGAGAGAGAAACAGAGTTAACGTTTCAGGTCGATGACCATTCGTCAGAACTCGAAATGTCATCGACCTGAAACGTTAACTCTGTTTCTCTCTCCACGGATGTGCCTGACCTGCTGAGTATTTCCAGCATTTTCTGTTTTTATTACTTCTGTTCCTCTCAGGTGTTTATCTAGCTTCCCCTTAAATGCATCTATGCTACTCAACTCAACTGCTCCTTTTGGTAGTGAGTTCCACATTCAAACCACTCTCTGAGTAAATTTCTCACCCTTCCCCATGCCCACCAGGCCAAACTTCCCTAAACTTGCCCTAGCCCTGAGTTCACATCTTTATTCAGTTGATCTCCTATCACCGCTCTGATGCCCTCTCTGAGCTCATCTTGTCCATGAGACCCACCTCCTGCTCCCTCAACTCTATTCCCACCAAACTGCTGACCACCCAACTTGTTCTATCTCCCTTTTTAAATATAGGAATCACATTAGTTGGCCGCCAGTCCTCTGCACTATTCCCTTTTCTAATGAATTATTATATATGTAACAGTGACTCTGCTATCTCTTCCTTAACTTCTTTTAATATGCATGGACGTAATCCACCCAGACCAGGGGTTTTATCCTCTCTGAGTTTGATTAGTTTATCAATTATCCCCCCCCCCTTTGTAACTTAAATGTCTTTATATCTTTTTTGATCACTTCTTCCAATGTCATGTCCACCTTGTTAGTCTCCCTGGTAAATACTGAGGCAAAGTAACTGTTCAATATTTCGACCATTTCGCGGTTGTTACCTGTGGGTTTATTGTTTGTATCTCTCAGTGGCCCAATCCCGATCCTGATTTTTCTTTTGTTATTCATGTGTCTGTAGAATACTTTACTTTTTTAAATATTCCTTGATAATTTAATTTCATAGTTTCTCTTTGCCTTCCTAATTGTTTTTTTTGACTTCTTTCCTAACCTTTTTGTATTCCTGTTTGTCATCCTCTCCTTCATAGTCTATGTACTTAGTGTCTGCCTTTTTCTTTAGTTTCAGTTTTGAGTCATTATCTGCACATTAGTCTTCACGTACTTTTCCTATTTTAGAAATATTTTTTTTTTATATGGGCAAGGTCATTGGCCTTTATTGTTCAGAACTCCAAGGAAGTTGTATACAATACTACGTTGCTTCATTTCCCATCCTACAACTGGGATTAATGGAATTGTCACAGTGTTTAGATAGGATTTGTAAATAGCATATAGTGTGACTAATCAACTTGAAATTATTTGGCTCGTTGAAATGAGACAATGGAACACTATCATATTATCATTTTAAACATTCATACAATATACAACTTATTTTCTGCATAGCATTGTTATCATGCAATATGCATTGCATATTTTCCTGTTTCTATTTCAGGAATCCTATCCTATCTGTCAGAATGTTAATCCAGATGTAATCCTGGATTCACATTCTTTAAGCACAAATCCAAAGGCAGAGGCAAGTCACCATGAAGACATTCTCTGTGCCTCTGTGGAAGTGGAAATAATCTTTCCCAAGAAAGATGTTAGTCATTGCTTTATTGCAAACTTTGTTCCATAGGTACGTGGGAGAAAGGTTGCATGGCTTCTCATGTGAAGTTGCAAACTAAATTTAATCAAATGCTATGGTTTACAGTCAATGCTGAGCTTCATAGAATAAATGTACTTTATTCACTGTCACATTTCAGGATTCTGCTTATGCCACCACAGGGGAATCTTGCTGTAATTTATGTAACAGCCGCTACTATTAAAAGTAACTCTCGGTGGTGCGGGGGGCGGGGGGGGGGGGGGGGCGGGGGTTATATTCACAAAACGTCAGATCTAGGAAATGTGGGTAAGGATTCAGATGATGGAACTGAAACCAGGTGCTTCAGACAATGGAAGTTGGTTTAGAGATTTCAGTGAATTAAGTATCAACAACTCAGCTGCAAAAGAGCTCCAGTTTCTCCATTGTCCGCTTATAGTCCAATGCAAGGGGGATGGAGTATAAAATTAGGGAAGTCTTGCTACAACTGTACAGGACGTTGGTGAGACCACACCTGGAGTACTGCGTACAGTTTTGGTCTCCTTATTTAAGGAGGGATATACTTGCATTGGAGGCAGTTCAGAGAAGGTTCACTAGGTTGATTCCTGAGATGAAGGGGTTGTCTTATGAAGAAAGGTTGAGCAGGTTGGGCCTATACTCATTGGAGTTTAGAAGAATGAGAGGTGGTCTTATTGAAACATATAAGATTCTGAGGGGGCTCGACAGGGTAGATGTTGAAAGGATGTTTCCCCTCATGGGGGAATCTAGAACTAGTTTCAGAATAAGGGGTTGCCCATTTAAGACGGAGATGAGGAGGAATTTCTTCTCTCAGAGGGTCATGAATCTTTGGAATTCTCTACCTCAGAGAGCTGTGAGACTGGGTCATTGAATATATTCAAGGCTGAGATAGACAGTATTTTGAACTACAGGAGAATCAAGGGTTATGGGGAACAGGCAGAAAAGTGGAGTTGAGGCCAAGATCAGATCAGCCATGATTTTATTGAATGGCGGAGCAGGCTCGAGGGGCCGAATGGCCTACTCCTGCTCCTATTTCTTATGTTCTTAGGCTCTGACACTTGGTGCAAGTTAGGACATGGGCAGCTGAGTTTTGGATCACCTCAAGTTTACGTGGGGTAGAACATGGGAGGCCAGCCAGGAGTGTGTTGGAATAGTTAAGTCTAGAGGTAACAAAGGCATGGATGAGGGTTTCAGCAGCAGATGAGCTGAGGCAGGGGTGGAGATGGGCGATGTTACGGAGGTCAAAATAGACGGTCTTAGTTATGGCGCGGATATGTGGTCAGAAGCTCATTTCAGGGTCAAATATGACACCAAGGTTGCGAACAGTGTGGTTCAGCCTCAGACAGATGTTAGGGAGATGGATGGAGTCAGTGGCTAGGGAATGGAGTTTGTGGCGGGGACCGAAGACAATGGCTTTGGTCTTCACAATACTTAATTGGAGAACATTTCTGCTCATCCAGAACTGGATGTTGGACAAGCAGTCTGACAATTTAAAGACCGTGGAGGGGTCAAGAGAAGTGGTGGTGAGTTAGAGCTGGGTGTCGTCAGCGTACATATGGAAACTGACGCTGTGTTTTCAGATAATGTCGCCGAGGGGCAGCATGTAGATGAGAAATAGGAGGGGGCCAAGGATAGATAGGATAAGAATGGAACCAGGCGAGTGCAGTCTCACCTAACTGGACGACCTGTGATAAAGGGCAGTTGGAAAGATTAACTGTAATCATCTGGCAGTGTTCTCTGACTATATATGCTGTGCCTATATGCATCTCTTCACTTCACCCGATGAAGGAGCAACGCTCCAAAAGCTTGTGATGTCAAATAAAGCTGTTGGACGATAACCTGGTGTTGTGCGACTTCTCACATTTGTCCACCCCAGTCCAACACCGACATCTCCACATCATGGCTTATATGTTTCAATAAGATCACCTCTCATTCTCCTAAATTCCAATGAGTATAGGCCCAGCCTGCTCAACCTTTCTTCATAAGTCAACCCCCTCATCTCAGGAATCAACCGTGTGAATCGTCTCTGAACTGCCTCCAATCCAAGTATATCCCTCCTTAAATAAGGAGACCAAAACTGTACGCAGTACTCAAGGTGTGGTCTCACCAATACCCTGTACAGTTGTAGCAGGACTTCCCTGCTTTTATACTCCAACCCCCTTGCAATAAAGGCCAACATTCCATTTGCCTTTTTGATTACTTGCTGTACCTGCATGCTAACTTTTTGTGTTTCATGCACAAGGACCCCCAGGTCCCTCTGAACTGTAGCATTTTGTAATCTCTCACCATTTAAATAATAATTTGCTTTTTTATTTTTCCTGCCAAAGTGGATAACCTCACACTTTCCCACATTATACTCCAGCTGCCAAATGTTTGCCCACTCACTTAGCCTGTCTATGTCCCTTTGCAGATTATTTGAATTCTCTGCACAACTTGCTTTCCCACCCATCTTTGTATCATCCGCAAACTTGGCTACATTACACTCGGTCCCTTCATCCAAGCCATTAATGTAGATTATAAATAGTTGAGGCCCCAGCACCAATCCCTGTGGCACCCCACTAGTTACTGTTTGCCAGCCGGAAAATGACCCATTTATCCCGACTCTCTGCTTTCTGTTAGTTAGCCAATTCTCTATCCATGCTAATATATTACCCCCAACTCAATGAGCTCTTATCTTATGCAATAACCTTTTATGTGGCACCTTATCGAATGCCTTCTGGAAATCCAAATACACCACATCCACTGGCTCACCCTTATCCACTCTGCTCGTTACATCCTCAAAGAACTCCAGCAAATTTGTTAAACATGATATCCCTTTCATAAAACCATGCTGACTCTGCTTGACTGCATTATGATTTTCCAAATGCCCTGCTACTGCTTCCTTAATGAAGGACTCCAGCATTTTCCCAATGACAGATGTTAGGCTAACTGGTCTATAGTTTCCTGCTTTCTGTCTCCCTCCTTTCTTAAATTACATTTGCGGTTTTCCAATCTGCTGGGACCTCTCCAGAGTCCAGGGAATTTTGGTATATTGCAACCAATGCATCCACTATCTCTGCAGCCACTTCTTTTAAGACCCTGGGATGCAGGCCATCTGGTCCAGGGGACTTGTCATCTTTTAGTCCCATTATTTTACCAAGTACTTTTTCCTTAGTGATAGTGATTGTCTTTAGTTCCCCACTCCCTGTGGCCCCTTGATTATCCATTATTGGGATGTTGTTAGTGTCTTCTACCATAGTTAGCCAAGGATAGCGCTCCCTTCTCTTAAAATCTTTCTTTCTCATTGGAATATATTTTTGTTGAGAGTTATAAAATATCTCCTTAAATGTCCGCCACTGCATTTCAACTGTCTTACCTTTTAATTTATTTTTCCAGTCCACTTTAGCCAGTTCTGCCCTCATGCCATTGTAATTGCCTTTGTTTAAGATCAGGACACTGGTTTGAGATACAACTTTCTCACCCTCCAACTGGATTTGAAATTCAACCATGTTATGATCTCTTTCCTAGAGGATCCTTTACTATGACATCATTTATTAATTTCTGTCTCATTACACAGTACCAGATCCAAGATAGCCTGCTCCCTGGTTGGTTCCATTACATACTGTTCTAGGAAACCATCCCGGATACACTCTATGAACTCCTCCTCAAGGTTACCATGGCCAATTTGATTTGTCCAAGCAATATGGAGATTAAAATCACCCATGATTATTACCGTACCTTTTTTACAGGCCTCCATTATTTGTTGATTTAAACTCTGTCCAACAGTATTGCTACTGTTTGGGTGCCTGTCGACTACACCCACCAGATACTTTTTTTCCCCTTATTATTTGTTATCTCCACCTGAACCGATTCTACATCTTGATTTTCTGAGCCAATATCACTTCTCACCACTGCACTGATCCCATCCTTTACCAACAAAGCCACCCCACCTCCCTTTCCTTTCTGTCTATCCTTCCGAATTGTCAAATACCCTGGAATATTCAGTTCCCAGCCCTGGTCACCTTGCAACCACGTCTCTGTAATGGCGATCAGATCATACCATTTGTATCTTAAAAACCTGTTACATCTCCAACTTTTTCCAGTTCTGAGGAAGGGTCATCGACCTGAAACGTTAACTCTGTTTCTCTCTCCACAGATGCTGCCTGACCTGCTGAGTATTTCCAGCATTTTCTGTTTTTATTTCAGATTTCTAGCAGTATTTTGCTTTTGTATTATAGCTGAATTGTTGGTCCTGATACAGTGACTGAGATCTGGCGTTAGACACGTCACAGAATGACTCCGACAGAACCGCTCTGCTCCATCTTGATATTTAAGGTATGATTTCTTAAGACACTTTAGAAGTAAAGGCCGATTAGTTAGATGAACAGTTAGATGAACCTCCGACATTCGCTGTGGCAACAGTTGCACGTTCCCCTGACCAATCCCGAGTCGTGCTGCTAGTTGAAGGGCTCAGTTCCGTTCTATCAGTTTACAGTCAGTCCATTTTCTGACCAGATGTCAGATGACTGTGAAATCCAAACAGTTCAGCACTTCTTGGAAGAAAGTTACCCGTAAAAATGTTGTTTTTCGCTCTGTTCCTGGTTGGTGAGTATTGGCTCTCCATCAATAACTATCAGTGGGTTCTCGGTGAACTTCTGGTGTTACTGAAAGGTAAGCGGCAGTCAGAAGCTGAGACTATGGAGAAGAAACGCTCGAAGTGCCGAAGGGCACTTGTTAAACCACCGGAGATAATGTAGAGCTTCTTTTGACATCAGCAGACTGGTTGGTAGATATCTGTCAGTAAATGGAAGGGATCACTGGCTCTCGACATTAACATTGACTTCTGAGGGGCGTTTCATCCTAGAAACAAGCAGTAATGTTTGGCAAGAGGCACTCCTCCCAACAAGTGTTGCAGTCAATGAAATGTAGAGGAGAACGGTGTAGCAGCTACAGGTATCGAGCCCAGTATGAAATCGTGGTTTGATTTCCAATGAGAGGGAATAATCTCGCACTATCGGTAGGGTCCACCAGAATAACAGCAGCCTGGTTGAGAATAAGAGAAGCGGGAAGTTAATGTTGAATGTTAAATGTATTTGAGGGTTTTTGTGATAATAATCCACTGCTGGTACAAGCGGGTGGATGTTGAACCGTGAGAGATGAAGGTGGTTGTTGAACTGTGAGAGATGAAGGTGGTTGTTGAATTGTGAGAGATGAAGGTAGATGTTGAACTGTGAGAGATGAAGGTAGATGTTGAACTGTGAGAGATGAAGGTAGATGTTGAACTGTGAGAGATGAAGGTGGTTGTTGAACTGTGAGAGAGGAAGGTGGTTGTTGAATTGTGAGAGATGAAGGTAGATGTTGAACTGTGAGAGATGAAGGTAGATGTTGAACTGTGAGAGATGAAGGTAGATGTTGAACTGTGAGAGAGGAAGGTGGTTGTTGTGTAAAATTGGGCACAAGTAGAAACGTCGCATTTTGCGTCATCATAATCTGGGCGCAACTCATTGACAAAATCTGAATTTTGCAAAGTATCTGGATATTTTTGTTTCGGCATAACTCTTTCTGATTTAAATTGTTCAAATTATTTTCTATTACAGTTCATCTGGTTGGGTTCCAGCAGATCGCAGTGGCAGGTCAGTGCCTGAAATAAAAAGCAGAATCAACAGACTGACTCACTGACAGCAGCTCCTTGATTGCGGAGATATTTTTCGCTAAGTCTGCAGTTATAATAATAACCATTGCCGTTCGCTTTTTGTTTTGTTTTGCGGTTATTTTTACTGCCAGTAATTCAATGCGCTCATTAGTTCGGTTTCACCAAGCGGTTGCATATTTTATTTCATCTCAAATACCTTTGAACAGAAATAGGAGCAGGAGTCGGCCATTCGGCCCCTCGAGCCTGCTCCGCAATTCAATAAGATCATGGCTGATCTGATCTTGGCCTCAACTCCACTTTCCTGCCCCTCCCCATAACCCTTGATTCCACTGTTTATCATCAAGGACAATTTGCACCAATATTACACCTTTAAAATAGAAAAATGCAAATTGAGCGCAATGTGGAGAAGCAAACCAGAGACAAGCACAAAAATCAGGTCCCTCGACCTGTTAGTGCGGGAGTGAGGTACTGGAGTTAGATCATAAGAACATAAGAAATAGGAGCAGGAATAGGCCACTTGGCCCCTCGAGCCTGCTCCGCCATTCAATAAGATCATGGCTGATCTTGGGCTCAAAGCCACTTCCCCTCCGCTCCCCATAACCCTTCACTCCCTTATCTTGCAAAAATCTGTCTATCACCACCTTAAATGTATTTAATGACCCAGCCTCCACGGCTCTCTGGGGCAGAGAATTCCACAGATTTACGACCCTCTGAGAGAAGAAATTCCTCCTCATCTCAGTTCTAAAAGGTCGACCCTTTATTTTGAAACTATGAGTTAATGGCGATCACCGGATTCTAACAGTACATATGGTCGGAAGCATTTACAATGAGACTATTGGAATATTATGTCCCAACGGTGCTAGGTACCACATATAATATTGTATTTATTTGCATTAATTAGTTCTTGAGAGGTGGGCAACACAGACAAGCCAGTGTTTAGTAACCGTCCTTACTTGCCCTGAGGATAGTTTGTTGGAGTCACATGGAGGCCAGACTAGGTATGGTGGCAGATATACTTCCCTGCAGGATTTTAGTGAACGAGTTGGGTATTTACCATAATCCAGCACCTTTCGTGATCGTTTTCTGCTCCTCGATTACCAGAATGGTGGGATTTGATCTGTGGGTCGCCAGTCCAGCGCCTGAGGCAGTAGGTTACTGCACTCAGTCTCGGGGTATCTCCTATTACAGTGGGTCAGACTGTGGCATTATACAATCTCTTGTACCACACTTGGCCAATGTGGATCGAGTCTTGTTCCATTGCTCCTGATCTCATTGAATGGCAGAGCAGGCTGGAGGGGCTGAATGGCCTCCTCCTGTTCCTATGTCCCATCACCGAGCTCCCGTGTGTTCGGTGTTTGTAAAGGACTTTCCTGAACCGATTGCCGGTTTGTACAATAACACTGGACAGGTGCACACAGTTGCTTCTCCTGATTGGCTCCAGGGTGAAACTCGCAGCTCTGGACCCGGGGCTCGGTTCAGCCGCGATGCCCGGGATTCCCGACAGTCTGGGAGCGCCCGATGGGCCGAATCAGGGCCCGATGGGCAGAATCAGGGCCCGATGGGCAGAATCAGCACCTGATGGGCAGAATCAGGGCCCGATGGGCAGAATCATTGCCCGATGGGCAGAATCAGGGCCCGATGGGCCGAATCAGGGCCCGATGGGCTGAATCAGGGCCCGATGGGCCGAATCAGGGCCCGATGGGCAGAATCAGGGCCCGATGGGCAGAATCAGCACCTGATCGGCAGAATCAGGGCCCGATGGGCAGAATCATCGCCCGATGGGCAGAATCAGTGCCCGATGGGCAGAATCAGGGCCCGATGGGCAGAATCAGGGCCCGATGGGCAGAATCATCGCCCGATGGGCAGAATCAGTGCCCGATGGGCAGAATCAGGGCCTGATGGGCAGAATCAGGGCCCGATGGGCAGAGCCAGCGCCCGATGGGCAGAATCAGGGCCCGATGGGCAGAATCAGCACCCGATGGGCAGAATCAGGGCCCGATGGGCAGAATCAGGGCCCGATGGGCAGAATTAGGGCCCGATGGGCAGAGCCAGTGCCCGATGGGCAGAGCCAGCGCCCGATGGGCAGAATCAGCACCCGATGGGCAGAATCAGGGCCCGATGGGCAGAATCAGGGCCCGATGGGCAGAATTAGGGCCCGATGGGCAGAGCCAGCGCCCGATGGGCAGAACCAGCGCCCGATGGGCAGAATCAGTGCCCGATGGGCCGAATCAGCTCCCGATGGGCAGAATCAGGGCCCGATGGGCAGAATCAGGGCCCGATGGGCAGAATCAGGGCCCGATGGGCAGAATCATCGCCCGATGGGCAGAATCAGGGCCCGATGGGCAGAATCAGGGCCCGATGGGCAGAATCAGCACCCGATGGGCAGAATCAGCACCCGATGGGCAGAATCAGGGCCCGATGGGCAGAATCAGTGCCCGATGGGCCGAATCAGCGCCCGATGGGCAGAATCAGGGCCCGATGGGCAGAATCAGCTCCCGATGGGCAAAATCAGGGCCCGATGGGCAGAATCAGGGCCTGATGGGCAGAATCAGCACCCGATGGGCAGAATCAGCGGCCGATGGGCAGAATCAGGGCCCGATGGGCAGAATCAGGGCCCGATGGGCAGAGCCAGCGCCCGATGGGCAGCGCCAGCGCCCGATGGACAGAGCCAGCGCCTGATGGGCAGCGCCTGGGCGGTGAAGGGGATGAGATATCCCGCCGCTGTCCGGTCAGAGAGTATAAACCAGGACTGGGAATGGAGTCACTAAAACCGGTTCTGTTCACACCACAAGTGAAAGGGGTCCAATCTGCCGCAGGGGAAGTGTAATTGTCTAACCTGTTTGTTTCAGGTGGCCCGTCAGCACTGACACTGAGTCTGGAGCCCCCGTCAGGCTATGTGAAGACCGGAGACACTGTCACATTTACATGTACAGCCCCCGGGCCCAAACCTGCAGTCAAATTCCATTTGTATCAAGTTGGAAAGCAGCGAATGATGAACAGTTCGGGAATGAGCCTCAAGGGCGTGTTCCAGTTCAAAGTGCTGAGCAGCTCGGACGGAGGGACGTACTATTGTGTGTATGACACTGAGCACTTTGCATCGGTAGGTTACAGTAATGATGTGAGAGTAACTGTGAGAGGTGAGTGAGATTCATATTTCTGTCCCATTGTTTGTGTCTCGAACCCTGGTTCTCCCGTGCGGACAGTCTCCTGCTACAGGGACTGGACCGAGTCTCCCCGATCAGTGACTGCGGGGTGAGGTCTGCTGGAGATTTCCACTCCCTCTGCCCCCTCCCGTAACTCCTGTATATCCATGGTACATTCCTGTACATCCCATGGCATATTCCTGTATATTCTATGGTATATTCCATGGTATATTCCTGTATATTCTATGGTACCATTGACCAGAAATTTAACTGGACCAGCCACATAAATACTGTGGCAACAAGAGCAGGTCAGAGGTTGGGTATTCTGCGGCGAGTGTCTCACCTCCTGACTCCCCAAAGCCTTTCCACCATCTACAAGGCACAAGTAAGGAGTGTCTTGGAATGCTCTCCACTTGCTTGGATGAGTGCAGCTCCAACAACACTCAAGAAGCTCGACACCATCCAAGACAAAGCAGCCCGCTTGATTGGCACCCCATCCACCACCTTAAACATTCACTCCCTCCACCACCGGCATACTGTGGCTGCAGTGTGCACCATCTACAAGATGCACTGTAGCAACTCGCCAAGGCTTCTTCGACAGCACCTCCCAAACCCGCGACCTCTTCCACTTAGAAGGACAAGGGCAGCAGGCGCATGGGAACACCACCACCTCCAGGATCCCCTCCAAGTCACACGCCATCCTGACTTGGAAATATATTGCCGTTCCTTCATTGTCACTGGGTCAAAATCCTGGAACTCCCTGCCTAACAGCACTGTGGGAGTACCTTCACCACACTGACTGCAGCAGTTAAAGAAGGCAGCTCACCACCACCTTCTCAAGGGCAACTAGGGATGGGCAATAAATGCTGGCCTTGCCAGCGATGCCCACATCCGATGAACGAATAAAAAAAAATTCCTGTGCATTCTATGGTATATTCCTGTACATTTTTGTACATTCCATGGTATATTACTGTATATTATTGTAAACAAAAAGAAGATAAATCAAAATTGAAAATACCCAACTGGTAGAGAGCCATTTTCAGTGATTTGAGAAGGGATCTAGCACAGGTGGACTGGAAACAAAGATTGGCCAGGCAAACAGTAAATGAGCAGTGGCAGGCCTTCAGGGCAGAGATAGTTTGGGTACAAACCAAACATATTCCCATAATGAAGAAAGATGGGGCATCCAAAGCCAGAGCTCCCTGGATGACAAAGGAAATGGAGATTAAAATAAAACAGAAAAGGGAGGTTTATGACAAATGTCAGGTACAGAATATAGTAGAAAACCAGATAGAATACAGAGGGTACAAGGGATATAAGAAGGGCAAAGAGAGAGAATGAGGAAAGATTAGCGGGTAACATAAAAGAGAACCCAAAATCTTTCATAAACATATAAAAAGCAAAAGGATAAAGAAAGGGAATTGTCTTGTGGAGGCAGAGGACATGACTAAGGTACTGAATGAGTACTTTGCATCTGTAGTTACAAAAGAGGATGAAGTTAATGTTGGAGTAGAGGAGGAGGGAGTAGAGATATTGGATAGGATAAAAATAGATAGAAAGGAGGTGCTAAATATGTTGGTATGACTCAAAGTTAACAAGTCACCTGGTCCAGGTGGGATGCATCCCAGGTTGCTGAGGGAAGCTCGGGTGGAGACAACAGAAACTCTGCCACAATCTTTCAATCCTCCTTGGATAGGGAATGGTGCCAGAGACTGGAGGATTGCAAATGTTACACTCCTGTTCAAAAAAGGGAAGAGGGATAAACCTGACAACTACTGATTAGTCAGTCTAACATCACTGGTGGGACAACTACTAGAGACCATTGTCAAGGACAAAATTAATTATCACTTGGAGAAGCATAAGCAACAGCCAGCACGGATTTGTTAAAGGCAAATCATGTCTGGCTGAACTGATTGAGTTATTTAATGAAGTAACAGAGAGGGTTGATGAGGGTAGTGCAGTAGATGTTGTATATATGAACTTTCAAAAGGCATTTGATGAAGTGCCACATAACAGGTATTATTCGGAAATAAAAGCACATGATATTAAAGGGACGGGGTAACTTGGGTACATAATTGACTAAGGGATATGAGGCAGAGAATAGTGGTGAACAGATGTTTTTCTGACTAGAGAGAAGTATGCAGTGAGATCCCCAGGGGTTGGTATTAGGACCATTGCTTTTCTTGTTACATATAAATGACCTGGAGTTGGGTATAGGGAGTACAAATTCAAAGTTTGTGGATGATAAACGTTGGCAATGTAATAAATAGTGAGCAGGATAGTAGCAGACTTCAGGAGGACATAGACTAGTGAAATGGGCAGACACATGGCAGATACAATTTAATCCAGATAACTTTGGGAAAAACAACATGGAGAGGCAGGATAATCGAAATGGTCCTATTTTGAAGGGAATGCAAGAGCAGAGGGACCTGGGGGTGCATATTCACAAATCTTTGAAGGTGGCAGGGCAAGTGGATAAGGTGGTTAGGAATGGAATACTTGGCTTTGTAAATAGGGGGAATTGAATACAAAAAGAAGGAAGTCATGGCAAACCTTTTCAAATCACTGGTTAGGCCTCAGCTGGAGTATTGTGTACAATTTTGGACACCACACTTTAGAAAGAATGTCATGACCTTGCAGAGGCTGCAGAAGAGGTTTACCAGGATGATACTAGGGATGAGGAACTTCAGTTAAGTGGAGAGATTGCAGAAGCTGGGATTGTTCTCCTTAGAGCAGAGAAGTTTAATAGGAGACCTAACAGGAGTATTCAAAATTCTGAGGGGTTTTGAAAGAGCAAGTAGGGAGAACTGTTTCCGCTGGCAAGTGGGTCAGTAACCAGAGGTCATAGATTTAAAATAGTTGGCAAAATAACTAGAGGGAAATTGAGGATAAATTTTTTCACACAGAGGATTGTTATGATCTGGAACACTCTACCTGAAAGAGTGGTGGAAGCAGATTCCAGAGGAACTTTCAGAAGGCAATTGAACATGTACTTGAAAAGGACTAATATGCAGGATTATGGGAAAAAGGCTGGGGTGTGGCACTAAATTGGATAGCTCTTTCAAAGAGCTGACACAGGCATGATGGGCCGAATGGTCTCCTTCTGTACTGTAAGAACATAAGAATATAAGAAACAGGAGCAGGAGTCGGCCAATCGGTCCCTCGTGCCCGCCATTCAATAAGATCATGGCTGATCCAATCTTGGCCTCAACACCACTTTCCCGTTCTCTCCCCA
Source organism: Squalus acanthias (assembly GCA_030390025.1). Taxonomy (NCBI): domain Eukaryota; kingdom Metazoa; phylum Chordata; class Chondrichthyes; order Squaliformes; family Squalidae; genus Squalus; species Squalus acanthias. Next base: position 1,527,352 of record CM059450.1, read on the forward strand.
GACCCCTTGACTCCCTTGTAGTTCAAATGTCTGTCAATCTCCACCTTGAATATATTCAATGACTCCGCCTCCACAGCTCTCTGGGGCAGAGAATTCCAAAGATTCACGACCCGCTGAGAGAAGAGATTTCTCCTCATCTCCGTCTTAAATGGGCGACCCCTTATTCTGAAACTATGCCCCCTAGTTCTAGGTACACTCACTAGGGGAAACATCCTGTCTGCATCTACCTTGTCAAACCCCCTCAGAATCTTATATCTTTCAATAAGATCACCTCTCATTCTTCTAAACTCCAATGAGTATAGGCCCAACCTGCTCAACCTTTCATCATACGTCAATATACTGCCTCCAATGCAAGTATATCCTTCCTTAAATATGGAGACCAAAACTGTATGCAGTACTCCAGGTGCGGTCTCACCAGCGCCCTGTAAAGTTGCATCAAAACCTCCCTACTTTTATGCTCCATACCCCTTGCAATAAAGGCCAACATTCCATTAGCCTTCCTAATTACTTGCTGTACCTGCATGCTAACTTTTTGTGTTTCATGCACTAGGACACCCAGATCCCTTTGTACCACAGCATTTTGTAGTCTCACTCCATTGAAATAATAATTAGCTTTTTCATTCTTCCTTCTAAAGTGGATAACCTCATATTTTCCCACATTATACTCCATCTGCCAAATTTTTGCCCACTCACTTAACCTATCTCTCAGAGACTGGTGAACCTGTGGAATTCTCTACATCGGAAGGCTGTGGAGGCCAAGTCACTGAATATATTTCAGAAGGAGATAGATAGATTTCTAGACACAAGAGACATCAAGGGGTATGGGGAGAGAGCGGGAATATGGTATTGAGATAGAGGATCAGCCATGATCATATTGAATGGCGGAGCAGGCTTGAAGGGCAGAATGGCCAACTCCTGCTCCTATTTTTCTATGATTCGATGTTTATATCTATATCCCTTTGCAGACTCTTTGTGTCCTCCTCACAACTTGCTAACCCACCTATCTTTGTATCATCAGCAAATTTGGCTACAGTACACTCGATCCCTTCTATGATTCTATATTCCAAGGTATATTATTGTATATCCCATGGTATATACCTGTATATCCCTCCAAACCCGTTCTAACCGACTGTTGTTGGATATTTCATAATCCATATAAAATGATTCAAACTTGTCCCAACTTTTATTTCCCACAATCTCTTGGTTCCAGCTCCTGCTGCAGTTCCCAAGCCCAAACTGTGCATGACTCCCTCATCAGGCAGTGCAGCGGTAGGAGACACTGTTAGATTTACATGTACAGCTCCCGGGCCGGACCCACCCACACACTTTGTGTTGTACAAAGACACCGAGAATCCGCAACTCACACAGGCAGCAGGAAATAGTTCTGTTACAGCCTTCGAGATCAAAGGTGTAACCGTCTCAGATTCGGGAAGTTACTTCTGTGGGTATCGGACCAATCAGTCTGTGCAGTCACTGTACAGCGGCCGTGTACAGGTAACTGTGACAGGTCAGTGACCTCTCTATCTTTGGCCTCCTACACTGTTCCAAGGAAGCCCAATGGAAGCTCGAGGAACAGCACCTCATCTTTCGATTTCAGACCATAACAACTGTTTCCTTTTTGTGGACAGCAGCTGTTGCTAATGATTCTGCTGAAGTCATTTCCACCTCCTGTAGACCCATCTTTTGTTTTTTTACTTGTCCCATTACCATCTCCTATTGCCTTGCACCATCATCCCTTTTATCATTGAATCTCTCCTGCCCTGCACCCTATCACAGACCTTCCCTTTTATTCTTTCCTCCCCTCCCCCCTTTCTCAACCTCTGTATTGCTTAAAACCTGTTACATCTCTAACTTCTTCCAGTTCTGATGAAATCTTCGACCTGAAACATTAACCCTATTTCTCTCTCCACTGAGCTGCCTCACCAGCATTTCCTGTTTTTATTTCAGATTTCCAGCGTCCGCAGTAATTTGCTTTTGTCTTTTCAAGGTGGCTCACTGAGTTTATCCTATATATATATTTTCACCTTGGATTGGTGGAATGATGGCATGGGAGTTTTGCTGAACCTTTATAAAGTGCTGATTAGGCCACAACTGGAGTATTGCGTCCAGTTCCGGTCACCACACTTTAGGAAGGATGTGAAGGCCCTTGAGAGGGTGCAGAGGAGATTTACCAGAATGGTTCCGGGGATGGGGGATCTTAGCTACAAGGACAGGTTGGAGAAGCTGGATTTGTTTTCATTAGAGCAAAGGAGGTTGAGGGGTGATTTGCTAGAGGTGTACAAGATTATGACGGGTTTGGATAGACTAGACCGGGAAAGGCTGTTCCCACTAGTTGATGGTACAAGGACTGGGGGACACAGATTTAAGGTTTTGGGCAAGAGTTACAGGGGAGACGTGAGGAAAACCTTTTTTACGCAGCGAGTGGTGATGACGTGGAATTCATTGCCATCAGAAGTGCTGGAAGCGAACACACTCAATGTTTTCAAGGGGAGACTAGATAGGCACTTGACAGAAATAAACTTCCAGGGCTACGGGGATAGAGAGGGGGAATGGGACTGACTGGATTGCGCTACAGAGAGCCGGCACGGACTCGATGGGCCGAATGGCCTCCTTCTGTGCCGTTATGACTCTGACTCCCTTCCGTCTGCCAACTGAGTGGTCAATAACGAGTTTGCTACAATCTCCGAAATACCAGATTCAGAACTGCCCACCAAGTACCAGAACTGCCTGCAGTTCACTGCTAATTCGCCAGCGCCCCTGCTGGAGTCAAAGGGTTACCTTGAGTAGGAATTTGGAAATATGCCCAGAGTTGCGGCTATTATGAGGATTTGGTAAAAGATCCTTTTGGTTCAGAAAAAAGGGATGGAATGAATCTCTGACACACCGAGCCTGGGAGAGCTGGATTCTGATGTAAAAATGATCCATCCCTCAGCAGTGAAATATTTCACACCAGTGAGTAAAAAAAACCTTCGATTTTTTAAACAGGTACAGAGGTCCGCTGTGTTGTACTTGTCAGTTTTATTAGCAATTAGAAACAAGCAGGAAATGGGTTTCCGTAAAGAAAGAAACTCTTGCATTTCCCCAGCGCCTTTTACGATCTCGGGACATCCCAAAGCGCTTTACAGCCAATGAAATACTTTTGAAGTGTGGTCACTGTTGTCAATGTCACTAGGGTTTGTGTTTGCTCAGGGAAGACTTGATTCTGTCCAGTGTTAGCTTGCCTCAGTTGCAGCACTCTTGTTAGAAGATTCTATCCCCACTCTCGGACTGGAGTGGCCCCGCACTCTGGTACTGGGGGAGTGCTGTGTTATTGAAGGTGCTGTCGCTTGGATGGAATATTAAATTAGAGTCCGGACACTCTCTTCCGGTGGTCGAAATGGGTCTGAAATATTCCAAAGAGGAGCAGGGAGCTCTGAGATATGCTGAGCAGCATTTCTCCATGAATCAACGTCACCAAATATAGATTAACTGGTCACTCATCTTCCTCGCTGACTGTGGGATCTCACTATGTACCTTTCCTGCATAATAACAATGACTACACTACAAAAGCAACCTGTTCTTTGTAAATGGGTTTAGGATGTTCTGAGGTCGCGATAAGGCGGCAGAGAAATGGAAAAAAGTTCGTTCCTTTTGCTGTCAGATGTTTGAAATCGCAGGAATCTCAAAACAGATGAAATAATTTCAGAGATCGAGCATTTGATCTGGATCTTGATGCCTTGTCCTTGAAAGTTAATCACATCCTCATTTCCCACATTAGGATTACTTTGGCCCATGGCGGTGGGTTGTTGTCTGGGGATTGTGTTCCTCCTTCACCTGGTGGTGCTGTCCGTGTGGTGCTGCAGACCCGGCGATCGGGAACACTTGAAGATAGACGGGATAGAAATGAAAGTGGATGTACCGACATCAACTGAACAGAATTAACTTGAAACCGAGTGTACTCTTTTGATTGGCGCACTCGAAATCAATTAAACTGTAACTAATAAAACATTAATGAAACTTAACAAATTAAATTAAAATTTGATTGGCCGGGGTGATGATGCACTCCAGTCCCCGCGGCGCCCACCAGTCGCGGAAGGCCTCAAGCGTGCCGGCGGACACCATGTGCTCCATCTCCAGGGCCACCCGGGCGCGAACATGGCCGCGGAAGAGAGGCAGGCACTCGGGACGAACGACCCCCTTGACCGCCCGCTGCCTGGACCAGCTGATGGCCTTTTTGGCCAGGCCCAAAAGCAGTCCAATGAGGAGGTCCTCCGATCTGCCCGCTCCCCTCCACACCAGGTGACCAAAGATCAGGAGCGTGGGACTGAAGTGCAGCCAAAAATCGAGGAGCAGCCCCTTCAAATAATGGAAGAGGGGCTGCAACCTCTCACATTCTGTGTATACACGTGGAACACGGACTCCTCCAGGCCGCAGACAAGGCAGGCGGCCTGGGAGTCCGTGAGAAACTGAGTGTAACATGAAAAACAAAACTGATCATTAAATCTCTTTATGTGATTCTTCACTCTGCTGGCACTTGACAATTTAACAACACGTGGAAGTAATATAAGCAATAGAAACATTGTTATAAAACAACTTAATTCATTGCAATGTTTTTTCACAGTAATAAGGCTAATCCTTTTACTAAGCAAGACGGCTCCTATTTTTAGTGTTGACATTCTGTCCTTCAGCTATGGAGGCAAGAGACAGGCTCAACCGTCCAGCCACAGCTGACAATCTCCTGAGGGCTGTGGAGGCTCAGTCTTTGAGTATATTCAAGGCTGAGATCGATAGATTTTTGGACTCTAGGGGAATCAAGGGATATGGCGATCGGGCGGGAAAGTGGAGTTGAGGTCGATGATCAGCCATGATCTTATTGAATGGCAGAGCAGGCTCGAAGGGGCAGTACGGCCTACTCCTGCTCCTATTTCTTATGTTCTTATATTTCAGAGCAATACCCAATGTTAGAACCTTGTCAATAACACCTTGAATACAACTGCTAACTTGGCCCTAACTAGGGACATAAGAATGCAATAACAGCTGGAATTGAGATACTGAGATACAAGTTTTGGGTGTGCCTCTGATGATCAACACTGTTGACTGATAATATAAGACCAAGTATTTATCGTAATTCTCAATGCTTAACCATGCCATGTTATTAGTTGTGTTATAGATGGTATTAAATAAAACTACGTTAGTAACTGCATCTTTGTATTTTACTTCATCTGTGACAAATGGGTAATAAGAAGAATGAGAGGTGATCTTATTGAAACATATAAGATGCTGAGGGGGCTCGACAAAGTAGATGCAGAGAGGATGCTTCCCCTCGTGGGGAAATCTAGAACTCGGGGGCATAGTTTCAGAATAAAGGGTCGCCCTTTTAGAACTGAGATGAGGAGGAAATTCTTCTCTCAGAGGGTCGTAAATCGGTGGAATTCTCTGCCCCAGAGAGCCGTGGAGGCTGGGTCATTAAATACATTTAAGGTGGCGATAGACAGATTTTTGCAAGATAAGGGAGTGAAGGGTTATGGGGAACGGGCAGGGAAGTGGCTTTGAGCCCAAGATCAGCCATGATCTTATTGAATGGCGGAGCAGGCTCGAGGGGCCAAGTGGCCTATTCCTGCTCCTATTTCTTGTGTTCTTATGTTTTTATGTAATAAGAGGGTTACAGTTCACTCAGTATCTACCACCTTAATTCAGAGAGTGTTGGGTTGTCTAGGATTAGTATAATTTGGACTGCGTTCGGTGAAAGGGTCCAAAATTGAGCTAATTTAGGTATCCTGTGAACATTAGACATGAATGGGAGATTGCAGTCCAGTTTACGTGTGCATGGCTTCAATAAAAGGAAAATCAGGAAAAGGGGCGTATAACGCACGGCTGATCCGGTCCCACACCAACAGATCCAACCACTTCATGCTCACTTTTACTGAGACCAGCTCTTTATTTCCAGATTTTTTAAACTGAAGTCAAATTCTCAAACTGCCATGGTGGGATTTGAAGTCACGTTCTCTGGATTATTCGTCCAATAACATAGCCACTAAACTACAGCACCCATTAAAACATTATAAAAATAAATTATTGTGTGAATAAGGCACTACAGAAATGAAACTGTTTTAATTCGAAACTTTCTTAACCAACTGGGGAAGAAAGAGCTTCCTTACCACAATTGCAGTAGCCAGCAGTACATTGGGGGAGTTATATAGGGTTACACAGTATTCACAGCACAGAAACAAGTCATTCGGCCCAACAAGTCCATGCTGATGTTTATGCTCCACACGAGCCTCCTCCCACCCTTCCTCATCTCACCTCATCAACATATCCTTCTATTCCTTATACAAAAGCAAAATACTGCGGATGCTGGAAAACTGAAATAAAAACAGAGAAAGCTGGAAATACTCAGCAGGTCAGGCAGCATCTGTGGAGAGAGAAACAGAGTTAACGTTTCAGGTCGATGACCCTTCGTCAGAACTCGAAAGGTCATCGACCTGAAACGTTAACTCTGTTTCTCTCTCCACAGATGTGCCTGACCTGCTGAGTATTTCCAGCATTTTCTGTTTTTATTACTTCTGTTCCTCTCAGGTGTTTATCTAGCTTCCCCTTAAATGCATCTATGCTACTCAACTCAACTACTCCTTTTGGTAGTGAGTTCCACATTCAAACCACTCTCTGAGTAAATTTCTCACCCTTCCCCATGCCCACCAGGCCAAACTTCCCTAAACTTGCCCTAGCCCTGAGTTCACATCTTTATTCAGTTGATCTCCTATCACCGCTCTGATGCCCTCTCTGAGCTCATCTTGTCCATGAGACCCACCTCCTGCTCCCTCAACTCTATTCCCACCAAACTGCTGACCACCCAACTTGTTCTATCTCCCTTTTTAAATATAGAAATCACATTAGTTGGCCGCCAGTCCTCTGCACTATTCCCTTTTCTAATGAATTTTTATATATTTAACAGTGACTCTGCTATCTCTTCCTTAACTTCTTTTAATATGCATGGACGTAATCCATCCAGGACCAGGGGTTTTATCCTCTCTGAGTTTGATTAGTTTATCAATTATCCCCCCCCTTTGTAACTTAAATGTCTTTATATCTTTTTTGATCACTTCTTCCAATGTCATGTCCACCTTGTTAGTCTCCCTGGTAAATACTGAGGCAAAGTAACTGTTCAATATTTCGACCATTTCGCGGTTGTTACCTGTGAGTTTATTGTTTGTATCTCTGAGTGGCCCGATCCCGATCCTGATTTTTCTTTTGTTATTTATGTGTCTGTAGAATACTTTACTTCTTTAAATATTCCGTGATAATTTAATTTCATAGTTTCTCTTTGCCTTCCTAATTGTTTTTTTTGACTTCTTTCCTAACCTTTTTGTATTCCTGTTTGTCATCCTCTCCTTCATAGTCTATGTACTTAGTGTCTGCCTTTTTCTTTAGTTTCAGTTTTGAGTCATTATCTGCACATTAGTCTTCACGTACTTTTCCTATTTTAGAAATATTTTTTTTTTATATGGGCAAGGTCATTGGCCTTTATTGTTCAGAACTCCAAGGAAGTTGTATACAATACTACGTTGCTTCATTTCCCATCCTACAACTGGGATTAATGGAATTGTCACAGTGTTTAGATAGGATTTGTAAATAGCATATAGTGTGACTAATCAACTTGAAATTATTTGGCTCGTTGAAATGAGACAATGGAACACTATCATATTATCATTTTAAACATTCATACAATATACAACTTATTTTCTGCATAGCATTGTTATCATGCAATATGCATTGCATATTTTCCTGTTTCTATTTCAGGAATCCTGTCCTATCTGTCAGAATGTTAATCCAGATGTAATCCTGGATTCACATTCTTGAAGCACAAATCCAAAGGCAGAAGCAAGTCACCATGAAGACATTCTCTGTGCCTCTGTGGAAGTGGAAATAATCTTTCCCAAGAAAGATGTTAGTCATTGCTTTATTGCAAACTTTGTTCCATAGGTACGTGGGAGAAAGGTTGCATGGCTTCTCATGTGAAGTTGCAAACTAAATTTAATCAAATGCTATGGTTTACAGTCAATGCTGAGCTTCATAGAATAAATGTACTTTATTCACTGTCACATTTCAGGATTCTGCTTATGCCACCACAGGGGAATCTTGCTGTAATTTATGTAACAGCCGCTACTATTAAAAGGGGGGGCGGCAGGGGTTATATTCACAAAACGTCAGATCTAGGAAATGTGGGTAAGGATTCAGATGATGGAACTGAAACCAGGTGCTTCAGACAATGGAAGTTGGTTTAGAGATTTCAGTGAATTAAGTATCAACAACTCAGCTGCAAAAGAGCTCCAGTTTCTCCATTGTCCGCTTATAGTCCAATGTAAGGGGGATGGAGTATAAAATTAGGGAAGTCTTGCTACAACTGTACAGGACGTTGGTGAGACCACACCTGGAGTACTGCGTACAGTTTTGGTCTCCTTATTTAAGGAGGGATATACTTGCATTGGAGGCAGTTCAGAGAAGGTTCACTAGGTTGATTCCTGAGATGAAGGGGTTGTCTTATGAAGAAAGGTTGAGCAGGTTGGGCCTATACTCATTGGAGTTTAGAAGAATGAGAGGTGGTCTTATTGAAACATATAAGATTCTGAGGGGGCTCGACAGGGTAGATGTTGAAAGGATGTTTCCCCTCATGGGGGAATCTAGAACTAGTTTCAGAATAAGGGGTTGCCCATTTAAGACGGAGATGAGGAGGAATTTCTTCTCTTAGAGGGTCATGAATCTTTGGAATTCTCTACCTCAGAGAGCTGTGGAGACTGGGTCATTGAATATATTCAAGGCTGAGATAGACAGATTTTTGAACTACAGGAGAATCAAGGGTTATGGGGAACAGGCAGAAAAGTGGAGTTGAGGCCAAGATCAGATCAGCCATGATTTTATTGAATGGCGGAGCAGGCTCGAGGGGCCGAATGGCCTACTCCTGCTCCTATTTCTTATGTTCTTAGGCTCTGATACTTGGTGCAAGTTAGGACACGGGCGGCTGAGTTTTGGATCACCTCAAGTTTACGTGGGGTAGAACATGGGAGGCCAGCCAGGAGTGTGTTGGAATAGTTAAGTCTAGAGGTAACAAAGGCATGGATGAGGGTTTCAGCAGCAGATGAGCTGAGGCAGGGGTGGAGATGGGCGATGTTACGGAGGTCAAAATAGACGGTCTTAGTTATGGCGCGGATATGTGGTCAGAAGCTCATTTCAGGGTCAAATATGACACCAAGGTTGCGAACAGTGTGGTTCAGCCTCAGACAGATGTTAGGGAGATGGATGGAGTCAGTGGCTAGGGAATGGAGTTTGTGGCGGGGACCGAAGACAATGGCTTTGGTCTTCACAATACTTAATTGGAGAACATTTCTGCTCATCCAGAACTGGATGTTGGACAAGCAGTCTGACAATTTAAAGACCGTGGAGGGGTCAAGAGAAGTGGTGGTGAGTTAGAGCTGGGTGTCGTCAGCGTACATATGGAAACTGACGCTGTGTTTTCAGATAATGTCGCCGAGGGGCAGCATGTAGATGAGAAATAGGAGGGGGCCAAGGATAGATAGGATAAGAATGGAACCAGGCGAGTGCAGTCTCACCTAACTGGACGACCTGTGATAAAGGGCAGTTAGAAAGATTAACTGTAATCATCTGGCAGTGTTCTCTGACTATATATGCTGTGCCTATATGCATCTCTTCACTTCACCCGATGAAGGAGCAACGCTCCAAAAGCTTGTGATGTCAAATAAAGCTGTTGGACGATAACCTGGTGTTGTGCGACTTCTCACATTTGTCCACCCCAGTCCAACACCGACATCTCCACATCATGGCTTATATGTTTCAATAAGATCACCTCTCATTCTCCTAAATTCCAATGAGTATAGGCCCAGCCTGCTCAACCTTTCTTCATAAGTCAACCCCCTCATCTCAGGAATCAACCGTGTGAATCGTCTCTGAACTGCCTCCAATCCAAGTATATCCCTCCTTAAATAAGGAGACCAAAACTGTACGCAGTACTCAAGGTGTGGTCTCACCAATACCCTGTACAGTTGTAGCAGGACTTCCCTGCTTTTATACTCCAACCCCCTTGCAATAAAGGCCAACATTCCATTTGCCTTTTTGATTACTTGCTGTACCTGCATGCTAACTTTTTGTGTTTCATGCACAAGGACCCCCAGGTCCCTCTGAACTGTAGCATTTTGTAATCTCTCACCATTTAAATAATAATTTGCTTTTTTATTTTTCCTGCCAAAGTGGATAACCTCACACTTTCCCACATTATACTCCAGCTGCCAAATGTTTGCCCACTCACTTAGCCTGTCTATGTCCCTTTGCAGATTATTTGAATTCTCTGCACAACTTGCTTTCCCACCCATCTTTGTATCATCCGCAAACTTGGCTACATTACACTCGGTCCCTTCATCCAAGCCATTAATGTAGATTATAAATAGTTGAGGCCCCAGCACCAATCCCTGTGGCACCCCACTAGTTACTGTTTGCCAGCCGGAAAATGACCCATTTATCCCGACTCTCTGCTTTCTGTTAGTTAGCCAATTCTCTATCCATGCTAATATATTACCCCCAACTCAATGAGCTCTTATCTTATGCAATAACCTTTTATGTGGCACCTTATCGAATGCCTTCTGGAAATCCAAATACACCACATCCACTGGCTCACCCTTATCCACTCTGCTCGTTACATCCTCAAAGAACTCCAGCAAATTTGTTAAACATGATATCCCTTTCATAAAACCATGCTGACTCTGCTTGACTGCATTATGATTTTCCAAATGCCCTGCTACTGCTTCCTTAATGAAGGACTCCAGCATTTTCCCAATGACAGATGTTAGGCTAACTGGTCTATAGTTTCCTGCTTTCTGTCTCCCTCCTTTCTTAAATTACATTTGCGGTTTTCCAATCTGCTGGGACCTCTCCAGAGTCCAGGGAATTTTGGTATATTGCAACCAATGCATCCACTATCTCTGCAGCCACTTCTTTTAAGACCCTGGGATGCAGGCCATCTGGTCCAGGGGACTTGTCATCTTTTAGTCCCATTATTTTACCAAGTACTTTTTCCTTAGTGATAGTGATTGTCTTTAGTTCCCCACTCCCTGTGGCCCCTTGATTATCCATTATTGGGATGTTGTTAGTGTCTTCTACCATAGTTAGCCAAGGATAGCGCTCCCTTCTCTTAAAATCTTTCTTTCTCATTGGAATATATTTTTGTTGAGAGTTATAAAATATCTCCTTAAATGTCCGCCACTGCATTTCAACTGTCTTACCTTTTAATTTATTTTTCCAGTCCACTTTAGCCAGTTCTGCCCTCATGCCATTGTAATTGCCTTTGTTTAAGATCAGGACACTGGTTTGAGATACAACTTTCTCACCCTCCAACTGGATTTGAAATTCAACCATGTTATGATCTCTTTCCTAGAGGATCCTTTACTATGACATCATTTATTAATTTCTGTCTCATTACACAGTACCAGATCCAAGATAGCCTGCTCCCTGGTTGGTTCCATTACATACTGTTCTAGGAAACCATCCCGGATACACTCTATGAACTCCTCCTCAAGGTTACCATGGCCAATTTGATTTGTCCAAGCAATATGGAGATTAAAATCACCCATGATTATTACCGTACCTTTTTTACAGGCCTCCATTATTTGTTGATTTAAACTCTGTCCAACAGTATTGCTACAGTTTGGGTGCCTGTCGACTACACCCACCAGATACTTTTTTTCCCCTTATTATTTTTTATCTCCACCTGAACCGATTCTACATCTTGATTTTCTGAGCCAATATCACTTCTCACCACTGCACTGATCCCATCCTTTACCAACAAAGCCACCCCACCTACCTTTCCTTTCTGTCTATCCGTCCGAATTGTCAAATACCCTGGAATATTCAGTTCCCAGCCCTGGTCACCTTGCAACCACGTCTCTGTAATGGCGATCAGATCATACCATTTGTATCTTAAAAACCTGTTACATCTCCAACTTTTTCCAGTTCTGAGGAAGGGTCATCGACCTGAAACGTTAACTTTGTTTCTCTCTCCACAGATGCTGCCTGACCTGCTGAGTATTTCCAGCATTTTCTGTTTTTATTTCAGATTTCTAGCAGTATTTTGCTTTTGTATTATAGCTGAATTGTTGGTCCTGATACAGTGACTGAGATCTGGCGTTAGACACGTCACAGAATGACTCCGACAGAACCGCTCTGCTCCATCTTGATATTTAAGGTATGATTTCTTAAGACACTTTAGAAGTAAAGGCCGATTAGTTAGATGAACAGTTAGATGAACCTCCGACATTCGCTGTGGCAACAGTTGCACGTTCCCCTGACCAATCCCGAGTCGTGCTGCTAGTTGAAGGGCTCAGTTCCGTTCTATCAGTTTACAGTCAGTCCATTTTCTGACCAGATGTCAGATCACTGTGAAATCCAAACAGTTCAGCACTTCTTGGAAGAAAGTTACCCGTAAAAATGTTGTTTTTCGCTCTGTTCCTGGTTGGTGAGTATTGGCTCTCCATCAATAACTATCAGTGGGTTCTCGGTGAACTTCTGGTGTTACTGAAAGGTAAGCGGCAGTCAGAAGCTGAGACTATGGAGAAGAAACGCTCGAAGTGCCGAAGGGCACTTGTTAAACCACCGGAGATAATGTAGAGCTTCTTTTGACATCAGCAGACTGGTTGGTAGATATCTGTCAGTAAATGGAAGGGATCACTGGCTCTCGACATTAACATTGACTTCTGAGGGGCGTTTCATCCTAGAAACAAGCAGTAATGTTTGGCAAGAGGCACTCCTCCCAACAAGTGTTGCAGTCAATGAAATGTAGAGGAGAACGGTGTAGCAGCTACAGGTATCGAGCCCAGTATGAAATCGTGGTTTGATTTCCAATGAGAGGGAATAATCTCGCACTATCGGTAGGGTCCACCAGAATAACAGCAGCCTGGTTGAGAATAAGAGAAGCGGGAAGTTAATGTTGAATGTTAAATGTTTTTGAGGGTTTTTGTGATAATAATCCACAGCTGGTACAAGCGGGTGGTTGTTGAACCGTGAGAGAGGAAGGTGGTTGTTGAACTGTGAGAGATGAAGGTGGTTGTTGAACTGTGAGAGAGGAAGGTGGTTGTTGAATTGTGAGAGAGGAAGGTGGTTGTTGAACTGTGAGAGATGAAGGTGGTTGTTGAACTGTGAGAGAGGAAGGTGGTTGTTGAACTGTGAGAGATGAAGGTGGTTGTTGAATTGTGAGAGAGGAAGGTGGTTGTTGAATTGTGAGAGATGAAGGTGGTTGTTGAACTGTGAGAGATGAAGGTGGTTGTTGAATTGTGAGAGATGAAGGTAGATGTTGAATTGTGAGAGAGGAAGGTGGTTGTTGAACTGTGAGAGATGAAGGTAGATGTTGAATTGTGAGAGAGGAAGGTGGTTGTTGAACTGTGAGAGAGGAAGGTGGTTGTTGTGTAAAATTGGGCACAAGTAGAAACGTCGCATTTTGCGTCATCATAATCTGGGCGCAACTCATTGACAAAATCTGAATTTTGCAAAGTATCTGGATATTTTTGTTTCGGCATAACTCCTTCTGATTTAAATTGTTCAAATTATTTTCTATTACAGTTCATCTGGTTGGGTTCCAGCAGATCGCAGTGGCAGGTCAGTGCCTGAAATAAAAAGCAGAATCAACAGACTGACTCACTGACAGCAGCTCCTTGACTGCGGAGATATTTTTCGCTAAGTCTGCAGTTATAATAATAACCATTGCCGTTCGCTTTTTGTTTTGTTTTGCGGTTATTTTTACTGCCAGTAATTCAATGCGCTCATTAGTTCGGTTTCACCAAGCGGTTGCATATTTTATTTCATCTCAAATACCTTTGAACAGAAATAGGAGCAGGAGTCGGCCAGTCGGCCCCTCGAGCCTGCTCCGCAATTCAATAAGATCATGGCTGATCTGATCTTGGCCTCAACTCCACTTTCCTGCCCCTCCCCATAACCCTTGATTCCCCTGTTTATCATCAAGGACAATTTGCACCAATATTACACCTTTAAAATAGAAAAATGCAAATTGAGCGCAATGTGGAGAAGCAAAGCAGAGACAAGCACACAAATCAGATCCCTCGACCTGTTAGTGCGGGAGTGAGGTACTGGAGTTAGATCATAAGAACATAAGAAATAGGAGCAGGAATAGGCCACTTGGCCCCTCGAGCCTGCTCCGCCATTCAATAAGATCATGGCTGATCTTGGGCTCAAAGCCACTTCCCTGCCCGTCCCCCTTAACCCATCACTCCCTTATCTTGCAAAAATCTGTCTATCGCCACCTTAAATGTATTTAATGACCCAGCCTCCACGGCTCTCTGGGGCAGAGAATTCCACAGATATACGACCCTCTGAGAGAAGAAATTCCTCCTCATCTCAGTTCTAAAAGGTCGACCCTTTATTCTGAAACTATGAGTTAATGGCGATCACCGGATTCTAACAGTACATATGGTCGGCTGCATTGACAATGAGACTATTGGAATATTATGTCCCAACGGTGCTAGGTACCACATATAATATTGTATTTATTTGCATTAATTAGTTCTTGAGAGGTGGGCAACACAGACAAGCCAGTGTTTAGTAACCGTCCTTACTTGCCCTGAGGATAGTTTGTTGGAGTCACATGGAGGCCAGACTAGGTATGGTGGCAGATACACTTCCCTGCAGGATTTTAGTGAACGAGTTGGGTATTTACCATAATCCGGCACCTTTCGTGATCGTTTTCTGCTCCTCCATTACCAGAATGGTGGGATTTGATCTGTGGGTCGCCAGTCCAGCGCCTGAGGCAGTAGGTTACTGCACTCAGTCTCGGGGTATCTCCTTTTACAGTGGGTCAGACTGTGGCATTATACAATCTCTTGTACCACACTTGGCCAATGTGGATCGAGTCTTGTTGCATTGCTCCTGATCTCATTGAATGGCAGAGCAGGCTGGAGGGGCTGAATGGCCTCCTCCTGTTCCTATCTCCCATCACCGAGCTCCCGTGTGTTCAGTGTTTGTAAAGGACTTTCCTGAACCGATTGCCGGTTTGTACAATAACACCGGACAGGTGCACACAGTTGCTTCTCCTGATTGGCTCCAGGGTGAAACTCGCAGCTCTGGACCCGGGGCTCGGTTCAGCCGCGATGCCCGGGATTCCCGACAGTCTGGGGAGCGCCCGATGGGCCGAATCAGGGCCCGATGGGCAGAGCCAGGGCCCGATGGGCAGAATCAGGGCCCGATGGGCAGAATCAAGGCCCGATGGGCAGAATCAGGGCCCGATGGGCAGAATCAAGGCCCGATGGGCAGAATCAGCACCCGATGGGCAGAATCAGGGCCCGATGGGCAGAATCAGCACCCGATGGGCAGAATCAGGGCCCGATGGGCAGAGCCAGCGGCCGATGGGCAGAATCAGGGCCCGGTGGGCAGAATCAGGGCCCGATGGGCAGAATCAAGGCCCGATGGGCAGAATCAGGGCCCGATGGGCAGAATCAGCACCCGATGGGCAGAATCAGGGCCCGATGGGCAGAATCAGGGCCCGATGGGCAGAATCAGGGCCCGATGGGCAGAGCCAGCGCCCGATGGGCAGAATCAGGGCCCGATGGGCAGAATCAGGGCCCAATGGGCAGAATCAGGGCCCGATGGGCAGAGCCAGTGCCCGATGGGCAGAATCAGTGCCTGATGAGCAGAATCAGGGCCCGATGGGCAGAATCAGGGCCCGATGGGCAGAGCCAGCGCCCGATGGGCAGAGCCAGCACCTGATGGGCAGCGCCTGGGCGGTGAAGGGGATGAGATATCCCGCCGCTGTCCGGTCAGAGAGTATAAACCAGGACTGGGAATGGAGTCACTAAAACCGGTTCTGTTCACACCACAAGTGAAAGGGGTCCAATCTGCCGCAGGGGAAGTGTAATTGTCTAACCTGTTTGTTTCAGGTGGCCCGTCAGCACTGACACTGAGTCTGGAGCCCCCGTCAGGCTGTGTGAAGACCGGAGACACTGTCACATTTACATGTACAGCCCCCGGGCCCGAACCTGCAGTCAAATTCCATTTGTATCGAGTTGGAAAGCAGCGAATGATGAACAGTTCAGGAATGAGCCTCAAGGGCGTGTTCCAGTTCAAAGTGCTGAGCAGCTCGGACGGAGGGACGTACTATTGTGTGTATGACACTGAGCACTTTGCATCGGTAGGTTACAGTAATGATGTGAGAGTAACTGTGAGAGGTGAGTGAGATTCATATTTCTGTCCCATTGTTTGTGTCTCGAACCCTGGTTCTCCCGTGCGGACAGTCTCCTGCTACAGGGACTGGACCGAGTCTCCCCGATCAGTGACTGCGGGGTGAGGTCTGCTGGAGATTTCCCACTCCCTCTGCCCCCTCCCGTAACTCCTGTATATCCATGGTACATTCCTGTACATCCCATGGCATATTCCTGTATATTCTATGGTATATTCCATGGTATATTCCTGTATATTCTATGGTACCATTGACCAGAAATTTAACAGGACCAGCCACATAAATACTGTGGCAACAAGAGCAGGTCAGAGGCTGGGTATTCTGCGGCGAGTGTCTCACCTCCTGACTCCCCAAAGCCTTTCCACCATCTACAAGGCACAAGTAAGGAGTGTCTTGGAATGCTCTCCACTTGCTTGGATGAGTGCAGCTCCAACAACACTCAAGAAGCTCGACACCATCCAAGACAAAGCAGCCTGCTTGATTGGCACCCCATCCACCACCTTAAACATTCACTCCCTCCACCAGCGGTGCACCGCGGCTGCAGTGTGCACCATCTACAAGATGCATTGTAGCAACTCGCCAAGGCTTCTTCGACAGCACCTCCCAAACCCGCGACCTCTTCCACTTAGAAGGACAAGGGCAGCAGGCGCATGGGAACACCACCACCTCCAGGATCCCCTCCAAGTCACACACCATCCTGACTTGGAAATATATTGCCGTTCCTTCATTGTCACTGGGTCAAAATCCTGGAACTCCCTGCCTAACAGCACTGTGGGAGTACCTTCACCACACTGACTGCAGCAGTTAAAGAAGGCAGCTCACCACCACCTTCTCAAGGGCAACTAG
The DNA here is from genome assembly GCA_030390025.1 of Squalus acanthias. Classification (NCBI taxonomy): domain Eukaryota; kingdom Metazoa; phylum Chordata; class Chondrichthyes; order Squaliformes; family Squalidae; genus Squalus; species Squalus acanthias. The sequence continues at coordinate 1,544,420 of CM059450.1, forward strand.
GGATGGGCAATAAATGCTGGCCTTGCCAGCGATGCCCACATCCCATGAACGAATAAAAAAAAATTCCTGTGCAGTCCATGGTATATTCCTGTACATTTTTGTACATTCCATGGTATATTACTGTATATTATTGTAAACAAAAAGAAGATAAATCAAAATTGTAAATACCCAACTGGTAGAGAGCCATTTTCAGTGATTTGAGAAGGGATCTAGCACAGGTGGACTGGAAACAAAGATGGCCAGGCAAACAGTAAATGAGCAGTGGCAGGCCTTCAGGGCAGAGATAGTTTGGGTACAAACCAAACATATTCCCATAATGAAGAAAGATGGGGCATCCAAAGCCAGAGCTCCCTGGATGACAAAGGAAATAGAGATTAAAATAAAACAGAAAAGGGAGGTTTATGACAAATGTCAGGTACAGAATATAGTAGAAAACCAGACAGAATACAGAGGGTACAAGGGATATAAGAAGGGCAAAGAGAGAGAATGAGGAAAGATTAGCGGGTAACATAAAAGAGAACCCAAAATCTTTCATAAACATATAAAAAGCAAAAGGATAAAGAAAGGGAATCGTCTTGTGGAGGCAGAGGACATGACTAAGGTACTGAATGAGTACTTTGCATCTGTAGTTACAAAAGAGGATGAAGTTAATGTCGGAGTAGAGGAGGAGGGAGTAGAGATATTGGATAGGATAAAAATAGATAGAAAGGAGGTGCTAAATATGTTGGTATGACTCAAAGTTAACAAGTCACCTGGTCCAGGTGGGATGCATCCCAGGTTGCTGAGGGAAGCTCGGGTGGAGACAGCAGAAACTCTGCCACAATCTTTCAATCCTCCTTGGATAGGGAATGGTGCCAGAGACTGGAGGATTGCAAATGTTACACTCCTGTTCAAAAAAGGGAAGAGGGATAAACCTGACAACTATTGACTAGTCAGTCTAACATCACTGGTGGGACAACTACTAGAGACCATTGTCAAGGACAAAATTAATTATCACTTGGAGAAGCATAAGCAACAGCCAGCACGGATTTGTTAAAGGCAAATCATGTCTGGCTGAACTGATTGAGTTATTTAATGAAGTAACAGAGAGGGTTGATGAGGGTAGTGCAGTAGATGTTGTATATATGAACTTTCAAAAGGCATTTGATGAAGTGCCACATAACAGGTATTATTCGGAAATAAAAGCACATGATATTAAAGGGACGGGGTAACTTGGGTACATAATTGACTAAGGGATAGGAGGCAGAGAATAGTGGTGAACAGATGTTTTTCTGACTAGAGAGAAGTATGCAGTGAGATCCCCAGGGGTTGGTATTAGGACCATTGCTTTTCTTGTTACATATAAATGACCTGGAGTTGGGTATAGGGAGTACAAATTCAAAGAATGTGGATGATAAACCTTGGCAATGTAGTAAATAGTGAGCAGGATAGTAGCAGACTTCAGGAGGACATAGACTGGTGAAATGGGCAGACACATGGCAGATACAATTTAATCCAGATAACTTTGGGAAAAACAACATGGAGAGGCAGGATAATCGAAATGGTCCTATTTTGAAGGGAATGCAAGAGCAGAGGGACCTGGGGGTGCATATTCACAAATCTTTGAAGGTGGCAGGGCAAGTGGATAAGGTGGTTAGGAATGGAATACTTGGCTTTGTAAATAGGGGGAATTGAATACAAAAAGAAGGAAGTCATGGTAAACCTTTTCAAATCACTGGTTAGGCCTCAGCTGGAGTATTGTGTACAATTTTGGACACCACACTTTAGAAAGAATGTCATGACCTTGCAGAGGCTGCAGAAGAGGTTTACCAGGATGATACTAGGGATGAGGAACTTCAGTTATGTGGAGAGATTGTAGAAGCTGGGATTGTTCTCCTTAGAGCAGAGAAGTTTAATAGGAGACCTAACAGGAGTATTCAAAATTCTGAGGGGTTTTGAAAGAGCAAGTAGGGAGAACTGTTTCCGCTGGCAAGTGGGTCAGTAACCAGAGGTCATAGATTTAAAATAATTGGCAAAATAACCAGAGGGAAATTGAGGATTCATTTTTTCACACAGAGGATTGTTGTGATCTGGAACACTCTACCTGAAAGAGTGGTGGAAGCAGATTCCAGAGGAACTTTCAGAAGGCAATTGGACATGTACTTGAAAAGGACTAATATGCAGGATTATGGGAAAAAGGCTGGGGTGTGGCACTAAATTGGATAGCTCTTTCAAAGAGCTGACACAGGCATGATGGGCCGAATGGTCTCCTTCTGTACTGTAAGAATATAAGAATATAAGAAACAGGAGCAGGAGTTGGCCAATCGGCCCCTCGAGCCTGCTCCGCCATTCAATAAGATCATGGCTGATCCAATCTTGGCCCCAACACCACTTTCCCGCTCTCTCCCCAGACCCCTTGTCTCCCTTGTAGTTCAAATGTCTGTCAATCTCCGCATTGAATATATTCAATGACTCCGCCTCCACAGCTCTCTGGGGCAGAGAATTCCAAAGCTTCACGACCCGCTGAGAGAAGAGATTTCTCCTCATCTCCGTCTTAAATGGGCGACCCCTTATTCTGAAACTATGCCCCCTAGTTCTAGTTCTAGGTACACTCATTAGGGGAAACATCCTGTCTGCATCTACCTTGTCAAACCCCCTCAGAATCTTATATCTTTCAATAAGATCACCTCTCATTCTTCTAAACTCCAATGAGTATAGGCCCAACCTGCTCAACCTTTCATCATACGTCAATATACTGCCTCCAATGCAAGTATATCCTTCCTTAAATATGGAGACCAAAACTGTATGCAGTACTCCAGGTGCGGTCTCACCAGCGCCCTGTAAAGTTGCATCAAAACCTCCCTACTTTTATACTCCATACCCCTTGCAATAAAGGCCAACATTCCATTAGCCTTCCTAATTACTTGCTGTACCTGCATGCTAACTTTTTGTGTTTCATGCACTAGGACACCCAGATCCCTTTGTACCACAGCATTTTGTAGTCTCACTCCATTGAAATAATAATTAGCTTTTTCATTCTTCCTTCTAAAGTGGATAACCTCATATTTTCCCACATTATACTCCATCTGCCAAATTTTTGCCCACTCACTTAACCTATCTCTCAGAGAGTGGTGAACCTGTGGAATTCTCTACATCGGAAGGCTGTGGAGGCCAAGTCACTGAATATATTTCAGAAGGAGATAGATAGATTTCTAGACACAAGAGACATCAAGGGGTATGGGGAGAGAGCGGGAATATGGTATTGAGATAGAGGATCAGCCATGATCATATTGAATGGCGGAGCAGGCTTGAAGGGCAGAATGGCCAACTCCTGCTCCTATTTTTCTATGATTCGATGTTTATATCTATATCCCTTTGCAGACTCTTTGTGTCCTCCTCACAACTTGCTAACCCACCTATCTTTGTATCATCAGCAAATTTGGCTACAGTACACTCGATCCCTTCTATGATTCTATATTCCAAGGTATATTATTGTATATCCCATGGTATATCCCTGTATATCCCTCCAAACCCGTTCTAACCGACTGTTGTTGGATATTTCATAATCCATATAAAATGATTCAAACTTGTCCCAACTTTTATTTCCCACAATCTCTTGGTTCCAGCTCCTGCTGCAGTTCCCAAGCCCAAACTGTGCATGACTCCCTCATCAGGCAGTGCAGCGGTAGGAGACACTGTTAGATTTACATGTACAGCTCCCGGGCCGGACCCACCCACACACTTTGTGTTGTACAAAGACACCGAGAATCCGCAACTCACACAGGCAGCAGGAAATAGTTCTGTTACAGCCTTCGAGATCAAAGGTGTAACCGTCTCAGATTCGGGAAGTTACTTCTGTGGGTATCGGACCAATCAGTCTGTGCAGTCACTGTACAGCGGCCGTGTACAGGTAACTGTGACAGGTGAGTGACCTCTCTATCTTTGGCCTCCTACACTGTTCCAATGAAGCCCAATGGAAGCTCGAGGAACAGCACCTCATCTTTCGATTTCAGACCATAACAACTGTTTCTTATTTGTGGACAGCACCTGTTGCTAATGATTCTGCTGAAGTCATTTCCACCTCCTGTAGACCCATCTTTTGTTTTTTTACTTGTCCCATTACCATCTCCTTTTGCCTTGCACCATCATCCCTTTTGTCATTGAATCTCTCCTGCCCTGCACCCTATCACAGACCTTCCCTTTTATTCTTTCCTCCCCTCCCCCCTTTCTCAACCTCTGTATTGCTTAAAACCTGTTACATCTCCAACTTCTTCCAGTTCTGATGAAATCTTCGACCTGAAACGTTAACCCTATTTCTCTCTCCACTGAGCTGCCTGACCAGCATTTCCTGTTTTTATTTCAGATTTCCAGCGTCCGCAGTAATTTGCTTTTCTCTTTTCAAGGTGGCTCACTGAGTTTATCCTATATATATATTTTCACCTTGGATTGGTGGAATGATGGCATGGGAGTTATGCTGAACCTTTATAAAGTGCTGATTAGGCCACAACTGGAGTATTGCGTCCAGTTCTGGTCACCACACTTTAGGAAGGATGTGAAGGCCCTTGAGAGGGTGCAGAGGAAATTCACCAGAATGGTTCCGGGGATGGTGGATCTTAGCTACAAGGACAGGTTGGAGAAGCTGGATTTGTTTTCATTAGAGCAAAGGAGGTTGAAGGGTGATTTGATAGAGGTGTACAAGATTATGACGGGTTTGGATAGGGTAGACCGGGAAAGGCTGTTCCCACTAGTTGATGGTACAAGGACTAGGGGACACAGATTTAAAGTTTTGGGCAAGAGTTACAGGGGAGACGTGAGGAAAACCTTTTTTACGCAGCGAGTGGTGATGACGTGGAATTCATTGCCATCAGAAGTGCTGGAAGCGAACACACTCAATGTTTTCAAGGGGAGACTAGATAGGCACTTGACAGAAATAAACTTCCAGGGCTACGGGGTTAGAGAGGGGGAGTGGGACTGACTGGATTGCTCTACAGAGAGCCGGCACGGACTCGATGGGCCGAATGGCCTCCTTCTGTGTCGTTATGACTCTGACTCCCTTCCGTCTGCCAACTGAGTGGTCAATAACCTGATGAGTTTGCTACAATCTCCGAAATACCAGATTCAGAACTGCCCACCAAGTACCAGAACTGCCTGCAGTTCACTGCTAATTCGCCAGCGCCCCTGTTGGAGTCAAAGGGTTACCTTGAGTAGGAATTTGGAAATATGCCCAGAGTTGCGGCTATTATGAGGATTTGGTAAAAGATCCTTTTGGTTCAGAAAAAAGGGATGGAATGAATCTCTGACACACCGAGCCTGGGAGAGCTGGATTCTGATGTAAAAGTGATCCATCCCTCAGCAGTGAAATATTTCACACCAGTGAGTAAAAAAAACCTTCGATTTTTTAAACAGGTACAGAGGTCCGCTGTGTTGTACTTGTCAGTTTTATTAGCAATTAGAAACAAGCAGGAAATGGGTTTCCGTAAAGAAAGAAACTCTTGCACTTCCCCAGCGCCTTTTACGATCTCGGGACATCCCAAAGCGCTTTACAGCCAATGAAATACTTTTGAAGTGTGGTCACTGTTGTCAATGTCACTAGGGTTTGTGTTTGCTCAGGGAAGACTTGATTCTGTCCAGTGTTAGCTTGCCTCAGTTGCAGCACTCTTGTTAGAAGATTCTATCCCCACTCTCGGACTGGAGTGGCCCCGCACTCTGGTACTGGGGGAGTGCTGTGTTATTGAAGGTGCTGTCGCTTGGATGGAATATTAAACTAGAGTCCGGACACTCTCTTCCGGTGGTCGAAATGGGTCTGAAAGATTCCAAAGAGGAGCAGGGAGCTCTGAGATATGCTGAGCAGCATTTCTCCATGAATCAACGTCACCAAATATAGATTAACTGGTCACTCATCTTCCTCGCTGACTGTGGGATCTCACTATGTACCTTTCCTGCATAATAACAATGACTACACTACAAAAGCAACCTGTTCTTTGTAAATGGGTTTAGGATGTTCTGAGGTCGCGATAAGGCGCCAGAGAAATGGAAAAAAGTTCGTTCCTTTTGCTGTCAGATGTTTGAAATCGCAGGAATCTCAAAACAGATGAAATAATTTCAGAGATCGAGCATTTGATCTGGATCTTGATGCCTTGTCCTTGAAAGTTAATCACATCCTCATTTCCCACATTAGGATTACTTTGGCCCATGGCGGTGGGTTGTCGTCTGGGGATTGTGTTCCTCCTTCACCTGGTGGTGCTGTCCGTGTGGTGCTGGAGACCCGGCGATCGGGAACACTTGAAGATAGACGGGATAGAAATGAAAGTGGATGTACCGACATCAACTGAACAGAATTAACTTGAAACCGAGTGTACTCTTTTGATTGGCGCACTCGAAATCAATTAAACTGTAACTAATAAAACATTAATGAAACTTAACAAATTAAATTAAAATTTGATTGGCCGGGGTGATGATGCACTCCAGTCCCCGTGGCGCCCACCGGTCTCGGAAGGCCTCAAGCGTGCCGGCGGACACCGCGTGCTCCATCTCCAGGCCACCTGGGCGCGAACATGGCCGCGGAAGAGAGGCAGACACTCGGGCCGAACGACCCCCTTGACCGCCCGCTGCCTGGACCAGTTGATGGCCTTTTTGGCCAGGCCCAGGAGCAGTCCAATGAGGATGTCCTCCGATCTGCCCGCTCCCCTCCACACCGGGTGACCAAAGATCAGGAGTGTGGGACTGAAGTGCAGCCAAAAATCGAGGAGCAGCCCCTTCAAATAATGGAAGAGGGGCTGCAACCTCTCACATTCTGTGTATACACGTGGAACACGGACTCCTCCAGGCCGCAGACAAGGCAGGCGGCCTGGGAGTCCGTGAGAAACTGAGTGTAACATGAAAAACAAAACTGATCATTAAATCTCTTTATGTGATTCTTCACTCTGCTGGCACTTGACAATTTAACAACACGTGGAAGTAATATAAGCAATAGAAACATTGTTATAAAACAAGTTAATTCATTGCAATGTTTTTTCACAGTAATAAGGCTAATCCTTTTACTAAGCAAGACGGCTCCTATTTTTAGTGTTGACATTCTGTCCTTCAGCTATGGAGGCAAGAGACATGCTCAACCGTCCAGCCACAGCTGACAATCTCCTGAGGGCTGTGGAGGCTCAGTCTTTGAGTATATTCAAGGCTGAGATCGATAGATTTTTGGACTCTAGGGGAATCAAGGGATATGGCGATCGGGCGGGAAAGTGGAGTTGAGGTCGATGATCAGCCATGATCTTATTGAATGGCAGAGCAGGCTCGAAGGGGCAGTACGGCCTACTCCTGCTCCTATTTCTTATGTTCTTATATTTCAGAGCAATACCCAATGTTAGAACCTTGTCAATAACACCTTGAATACAACTGCTAACTTGGCCCTAACTAGGGACATAAGAATGCAATAACAGCTGGAATTGAGATACTGAGATACAAGTTTTGGGTGTGCCTCTGATGATCAACACTGTTGACTGATAATATAAGACCAAGTATTTATCGTAATTCTCAATGCTTAACCATGCCATGTTATTAGTTGTGTTATAGATGGTATTAAATAAAACTACGTTAGTAACTGCATCTTTGTATTTTACTTCATCTGTGACAAATGGGTAATAAGAAGAATGAGAGGTGATCTTATTGAAACATATAAGATGCTGAGGGGGCTCGACAAAGTAGATGCAGAGAGGATGTTTCCCCTCGTGGGGAAATCTAGAACTCGGGGGCACAGTTTCAGAATAAAGGGTCGCCCTTTTAGAACTGAGATGAGGAGGAATTTCTTCTCTCAGAGGGTCGTAAATCGGTGGAATTCTCTGCCCCAGAGAGCCGTGGAGGCTGGGTCATTAAATACATTTAAGGTGGCAATAGACAGATTTTTGCAAGATAAGGGAGTGAAGGGTTATGGGGAACGGGCAGGGAAGTGGCTTTGAGCCCAAGATCAGCCATGATCTTATTGAATGGCGGAGCAGGCTTGAGGGGCCAAGTGGCCTATTCCTGCTCCTATTTCTTGTGTTCTTATGTTTTTATGTAATAAGAGGGTTACAGTTCACTCAGTATCTACCACCTTAATTCAGAGAGTGTTGGTTTGTCTAGGATTAGTATAATTTGGACTGCGTTCGGTGAAAGGGTCCAAAATTGAGCTAATTTAGGTATCCTGTGAACATTAGACATGAATGGGAGATTGCAGTCCAGTTTACGTGTGCATGGCTTCAATAAAAGGAAAATCAGGAAAAGGGGCGTATAACGCACGGCTGATCCGGTCCCACACCAACAGATCCAACCACTTCATGCTCACTTTTACTGAGACCAGCTCTTTATTTCCAGATTTTTTAAACTGAAGTCAAATTCTCAAACTGCCATGGTGGGATTTGAAGTCACGTTCTCTGGATTATTCGTCCAATAACATAGCCACTAAACTACAGCACCCATTAAAACATTATAAAAATAAATTATTGTGTGAATAAGGCACTACAGAAATGAAAATGTTTTAATTCGAAACTTTCTTAACCAACTGGGGAAGAAAGAGCTTCCTTACCACAATTGCAGTAGCCGGCAGTACATTGGGGGAGTTATATAGGGTTACACAGTATTCACAGCACAGAAACAAGTCATTCGGCCCAACAAGTCCATGCTGATGTTTATGCTCCACACGAGCCTCCTCCCACCCTTCCTCATCTCACCCCATCAACATATCCTTCTATTCCTTATACAAAAGCAAAATACTGCGGATGCTGGAAAACTGAAATAAAAACAGAGAAAGCTGGAAATACTCAGCAGGTCAGGCAGCCTCTGTGGAGAGAGAAACAGAGTTAACGTTTCAGGTCGATGACCCTTCGTCAGAACTCGAAAGGTCATCGACCTGAAACGTTAACTCTGTTTCTCTCTCCACGGATGTGCCTGACCTGCTGAGTATTTCCAGCATTTTCTGTTTTTATTACTTCTGTTCCTCTCAGGTGTTTATCTAGCTTCCCCTTAAATGCATCTATGCTACTCAACTCAACTACTCCTTTTGGTAGTGAGTTCCACATTCAAACCACTCTCTGAGTAAATTTCTCACCCTTCCCCATGCCCACCAGGCCAAACTTCCCTAAACTTGCCCTAGCCCTGAGTTCACATCTTTCTTCAGTTGATCTCCTATCACCGCTCTGATGCCCTCTCTGAGCTCATCTTGTCCATGAGACCCACCTCCTGCTCCCTCAACTCTATTCCCACCAAACTGCTGACCACCCAACTTGTTCTATCTCCCTTTTTAAATATAGGAATCACATTAGTTGTCCGCCAGTCCTCTGCACTATTCCCTTTTCTAATGAATTATTATATAGTAACAGTGACTCTGCTATCTCTTCCTTAACTTCTTTTAATATGCATGGACGTAATCCACCCAGACCAGGGGTTTTATCCTCTCTGAGTTTGATTAGTTTATCAATTATCCCCCCCCCTTTGTAACTTAAATGTCTTTATATCTTTTTTGATCTCTTCTTCCAATGTCATGTCCACCTTGTTCGTCTCCCTGGTAAATACTGAGGCAAAGTAACTGTTCAATATTTCGACCATTTCGCGGTTGTTACCTGTGGGTTTATTGTTTGTATCTCTGAGTGGCCCGATCCCGATCCTGATTTTTCTTTTGTTATTTATGTGTCTGTAGAATACTTTACTTTTGTAAATATTCCTTGATAATTTAATTTCATAGTTTCTCTTTGCCTTCCTAATTGTTTTTTTTGACTTCTTTCCTAACCTTTTTGTATTCCTGTTTGTCATCCTCTCCTTCATAGTCTATGTACTTAGTGTCTGCCTTTTTCTTTAGTTTCAGTTTTGAGTCATTATCTGCACATTAGTCTTCACGTACTTTTCCTATTTTAGAAATATTTTTTTTTTATATGGGCAAGGTCATTGGCCTTTATTGTTCAGAACTCCAAGGAAGTTGTATACAATACTACGTTGCTTCATTTCCCATCCTACAACTGGGATTAATGGAATTGTCATAGTGTTTAGATAGGATTTTTAAATAGCATATAGTGTGACTAATCAACTTGAAATTATTTGGCTCGTTGAAATGAGACAATGGAACACTATCATATTATCATTTTAAACATTCATACAATATACAACTTATTTTCTGCATAGCATTGTTATCATGCAATATGCATTGCATATTTTCCTGTTTCTATTTCAGGAATCCTATCCTATCTGTCAGAATGTTAATCCAGATGTAATCCTGGATTCACATTCTTTAAGCACAAATCCAAAGGCAGAAGCAAGTCACCATGAAGACATTCTCTGTGCCTCTGTGGAAGTGGAAATAATCTTTCCCAAGAAAGATGTTAGTCATTGCTTTATTGCAAACTTTGTTCCATAGGTACGTGGGAGAAAGGCTGCATGGCTTCTCATGTGAAGTTGCAAACTAAATTTAATCAAATGCTATGGTTTACAGTCAATGCTGAGCTTCATAGAATAAATGTACTTTATTCACTGTCACATTTCAGGATTCTGCTTATGCCACCACAGGGGAATCTTGCTGTAATTTATGTAACAGCCGCTACTATTAAAAGTAACTCTCGGTGGCGGGGGGGCGGGGGGGGGGGCGGCGGCGGTTATATTCACAAAACGTCAGATCTAGGAAATGTGGGTAAGGATTCAGATGATGGAACTGAAACCAGGTGCTTCAGACAATGGAAGTTGGTTTAGAGATTTCAGTGAATTAAGTATCAACAACTCAGCTGCAAAAGAGCTCCAGTTTCTCCATTGTCCGCTTATAGTCCAATGCAAGGTGGGTGGAGTATAAAATTAGGGAAGTCTTGCTACAACTGTACAGGACGTTGGTGAGACCACACCTGGAGTACTGCGTACAGTTTTGGTCTCCTTATTTAAGGAGGGATATATTTGCATTGGAGGCAGTTCAGAGAAGGTTCACTAGGTTGATTCCTGAGATGGAGGGGTTGTCTTATGAAGAAAGGTTGAGCAGGTTGGGCCTATACTCAATGGAGTTTAGAAGAATGAGAGGTTGTCTTATTGAAACATATAAGATTCTGAGGGGGCTTGACAGGGTAGATGCTGAGAGGATGTTTCCCCTCGTGGGGGAATCTAGAACTAGGGGGGGCATAGTTTCAGAATAAGGGGTCGCCCATTTAAGACGGAGATGAGGAGGAATTTCTTCTCTCAGAGGGTCATGAATCTTTGGAATTCTCTACCTCAGAGAGCTGTGGAGACTGGGTCATTGAATATATTCAAGGCTGAGATAGACAGTATTTTGAACTACAGGAGAATCAAGGGTTATGGGGAACAGGCAGAAAAGTGGAGTTGAGGCCAAGATCAGATCAGCCATGATTTTATTGAATGGCGGAGCAGGCTCGAGGGGCCGAATGGCCTACTCCTGCTCCTATTTCTTATGTTCTTAGGCTCTGACACTTGGTGCAAGTTAGGACACGGGCAGCTGAGTTTTGGATCACCTCAAGTTTACGTGGGGTAGAACATGGGAGGCCAGCCAGGAGTGTGTTGGAATAGTTAAGTCTAGAGGTAACAAAGGCATGGATGAGGGTTTCAGCAGCAGATGAGCTGAGGCAGGGGTGGAGACGGGCGATGTTACGGAGGTCAAAATAGACGGTATTAGTTATGGCGCGGATATGTGTTCGGAAGCTAATTTCAGGGTCAAATATGACACCAAGGTTGCGAACAGTGTGGTTCAGCCTCAGACAGATGTTAGGGAGATGGATGAAGTCAGTGGCTAGGGAATCGAGTATGTGGCGGGGACCGAAGACAATGGCTTCGGTCTTCCCAATACTTAATTGGAGAACATTTCTGTTCATCCAGAACTGGATGTTGGACAAGCAGTCTGACAATTTAGAGACCATGGAGGGGTCAAGAGAAGTGGTGGTGAGTTAGAGCTGGGTGTCGTCAGCGTACATGTGGAAACTGACGCTGTGTTTTCAGATGATGTCGCCGAGGGGCAGCATGTAGATGAGAAATAGGAGGGGGCCAAGGATAGATAGAATAAGAATGGAACCAGGCGAGTGCAGTCTCACCTAGCTGGACGACGGTGGAGAGGTGTTGGAGGAGGATGGCGTGGTCAACCGTGTCAAAGGCTGCAGCCAGGTGGAGAAGGACGAGGAGGGATAGTTTGGCAATTAAAATAAGTGAAGAGACGTGAATCACACATCCTGCAGTTTCAGCAAAAACTGAACAACCGTGTGTCAGCTAGATTGAACCCTGACACATGAAACCCTAAAGCATCCTGGAAATGAACAACTTTGAACCATTTCATTATTTATAGGTACAGTATAAATCTACAAGCCATCGATAAGTGAAAAAGAAAGCCATGAGATTACAACAAATCCTAATCCTATGTGTATATGTGGAGTGGGACTGAGGTGAAAGTGCAATCAACTGAACCGCTGCTGATCGCTTTTACCAACAGAAAACTGTGCCTGGGCTTGAAATATGCACTTAATTGATAAGAGCTTTGTGTTATTTTATTTATTGGGCGTTGATTAGTGTGTGCAAGGAGGGATATTGTGATGGAGAAATGATTTGGGAGAAAGTCTGTTGGGCAGGGAGCAGAGGCCCCGGAAGCGGAAGCGGCGGCGGGCCGGGTGAAAGGTGGTTGCTAGGCGGAAGATGGCGGCCGGCCTGTGAGCGCGGCGGCCCCGGACTGGAGTTTGCTTCATTTCAGCGAGCGAGCGAGTGAGGGGGAAGCGGCGCCAAGATGGGGCGGCGATCGACCAGCTCCACCAAGAGCGGCAAATTCATGAACCCGACCGACCAGGCCCGTGAGTGTGGTTGGGGGGGAGAGGCCGGGGCCGGGGCCGGGGCCTGAGCACCGCCGGGACTGGGGAGGAAGGGTTTGAATCACAGGCACCATGCCAGGATGGGATTTGTGACACTCAGTGTGACTGAGAGTGGGACCAGGTTTGATGTCTGTGGCCCACGTTGGTCGGACGGGTTGCTTCTCTCCAGCAGCGCCTGCTGGTCTCTCAAGCCTCAGATTGGGGTCCCTGCGGTTTGCACCCACTCACTCCCCTGTGGTCACTGACCAGTGAGTGCCTATCTCAAGCCCAGGTACAGCTTTATGTTGGTAAGAGGTGTCAGCCGGGGCTCAGTGGGTCTCACTCTCGCCTCTGAGTCTGAAGGTTGTGGGTTCAAGTCCCCACTCCAGGGACTTTGAGCACATAAAGCTAGGCTGACACTCCAGTGCAGTGCTGAGGGAGTGCTGCACTGTCGGAGGGGCAGTGCTGAGGGAGTGCTGCACTGTCGGAGGGGCAGTGCTGAGGGAGTGCTGCACTGTTGGAGGGGCAGTGCTGAGGGAGCGCCGCACTGTCGGAGGTGCCGTCTTTTGGATGAGACGTTAAACCGAGGCCCCGTCTGCTCTCTCAGGTGGAGGTAAAAGATCCCATGGCACTATTTCGAAGAAGAGCAGGGGAGTTCTCCCCGGTGTCCTGGCCAATATTTATCCCTCAGTCAACATCACTAAAACAGTTTATCTGGTCAGTATCACATTGCTGTTCATATCACATTGCTGAGCGCAAATTGGCTGCCGCTTTTCTCACATTACAACAGTGACTACACTCCAAAAGTACTTCATTGACTGTAAAGCACTTTGAGATGTCCAGTGGCCGTGAAAGGCGCTATATAAATGCAAGTCTTTTTTTTCTTCTGAGTCTGAGGTTCAAGCCCCACTCCAGCAACTTAAGCATAATCTAGGTTAACACTCCCAGTGCCAGTACTGAGGGATTGCCGCACTGTCAGAGGTGCTGTCTTTCGGATGAAACACTGAACCTGCCATCTTAGGCGGATATAAAAGATCTCATGGCGCTATTCAAAGAAGAGCAGAGGTGACCTGGCCAATATTTATCCCTCAACCAACATCTAAAACAGATTATTTGCTCATTATCACATTGTTGTTTGTGGGAGCTTGCTGTGCGCAAATTGTCTGCAGAATTTCCTTACATTACAACAGTGACACAAGAACATAAGAAATAGGAGCAGGAGTAGGCCATTTGGCCCTTCGAGCCTGCTCTGCCATTCAATAAGATCATGGCTGATCTACCTCATCTCCACTTTCTTGCACTATTTCCATATCACTTGATTCCCTTAATATTCAAAAATCTATCGATCTCTTTCTTGAATATACTTAACACTTCAAAAAGTACTTCATTGGCTGTAAAGCGCTTTGGGCCGTCCTGAGGATGTGAAACATACTATAGAAATTCTTTCTCTTCCTTACTACTTTCCTTCCTTCATAGAAACATAGAAACATAGAAAAATAGGAGCAGGAGTAGGCCATTCGGCCCTTCAAGCCTGCTCCACCATTCAGTATGATCATGGCTGATCCTCTATCTCAATACCATATTCCCGCTCTCTCCCCAAACCCCTTGATGTCTTGTGTCTAGAAATCTATCTACTTCTTAAATATATTCAGTGACTTGGCCTTCACAGCCTTCTGTGGTAGAGAATTCCACAGGTTCACCACCCTCTGAGTGAAGAAATTTCTCCTCATCTCAGTCCTAAATGTCCTACCCCGTATCCTGAGACTGTGACCCCTTGTTCTAGACACCCCCCAGCCAGGGGAAACATCCTCCCTGCATCCAGTCTGTCTAGCCCTGTCAGAATTTTATACGTTTCAATGAGATCCCCTCTCATTCTTCTAAACTCTAGTGAGTACAGGCCTAGATGACCCAATCTCTCCTCATACAACAGATCTGCCATCCCAGAAATCAGTCTGGCGAACCTTCGCTGCACTCTCTCTATGGCAAGTATATCCTTTCTTAGGTAAGGTCACTGAATATATTTAAGAAGGAGATAGATAGATTTCTAGACACAAAAGACATCAAGGGGTATGGGGAGAGAGCGGGAATATGGTATTGAGATAGAGGATCAGCCGTGATCATACTGAATGGCGGAGCAGGCTCGATGGGCCGAATGGCCTACTCCTGCTCCTATTTTTCTATGTTTCTAAGGAGACCAAAACTGCACACACTACTCGAGGTGTGGTCTCACCAAGGTCCTGTATAACAGTAGTAAGACATCTTTGCTCCTGTACTCAAATCCTCTTGCAATGAACGCCAACATACCATTTGCCTTCCTAACTGCTTGCTGCACCTGCATGTTTGCTTTCAGTGACTGGTGTACAAGGACACTCAGGTCTCTTTGTACATCAACATTTCCCAATCTATCACCATTTAAATAATACTCTGCCTTTCTGTTTTTCCTACCGAAGTGGATAACTTCACATTTATCCTCGTTATACTGCATTTACCATGTATTTGCCCACTCACTCAACTTGTCTAAATCGCCTTGAAGCCTCTTTACATCCTCCTCACAACTCACAATCCCACCTAGTTTCGTGTCGTCAGCAAACTTGGAAATATTACATTTGGTTCCCTCATCCAAATCATTGATTATATATTGTGAATAGCTGGGGCCCAAGCACTGATCCCTGCGGTACCCCACTAGTCACGGCCTGCCACTCCGAAAAAGACCCATTTATTCCTACTCTCTGTTTCCTGTCTGTTAACCAATTTTCAATCCATGCCAGTATATTATCCCCATCCCATGTGCTTTAATTTTGCACACTAACCTCTTATGTGGGACTTTATCAAAGGCCTTCTGAAAATCCAAATGCACCACATCCACTGGTTCTCCCTTATCTATTCTACCAGTTACATCCTCAAAAAAACTCCAGTAGGTTTGTCAAACACAATTTCCCTTTCGTAAATCCATGTTGACTTTGTCTAATCCCGTTTATATTTTCCTAAGTGTCCTGTTATCACATCCTTTATAATAGACTCTCTTCCTAGTTCTAATCTGATTCATTTTTTAATTAAACAGGAAAGGAGGCCAGGAAAC
Source organism: Squalus acanthias (assembly GCA_030390025.1). NCBI lineage: Eukaryota > Metazoa > Chordata > Chondrichthyes > Squaliformes > Squalidae > Squalus > Squalus acanthias. Next base: position 1,560,260 of record CM059450.1, read on the forward strand.
GGGAACTCAAAAAGGTGAGGCAGTTATGTTCATTTGGGATCACAGGGCCGAAGAGTTATTGTTTTGAGTTAGTATGTGTGGATATTTTTAATGCAAATTTTTGGGTGGTTTGTGTGCCAAAAATACTTTTGGATATCCAGGCAAGTGAAATGTTACATGGGTGTAATTTGCATTACACATGGAAAGGCATAGAAGTTACCACACAGAAAGTTAGATTTGAACTATTGCTCGCATTCGGCCCACCAGTCCGGGTCGGCATTTCCCTTCCATACAAGCAATAGTTCGAATCTAATTTACTCACCCTATGCCCAGATCCCTTCAACCCCTTTTCCTTCATCCACTTATCCAATCTAATCTTGACATAGTTTCTGCCCCAACCTCTCACCCGTGTAAAGTTTCTCCTGTCCTCTGTTCTAAATCTCTTACATTTAATCTCGTGCCTATGCTTCCTTGTCCTTGACCTTTCAACCATATAACATTCTATTTCCACTGATGGCTTGGTGGGTAAATGAGCTACCTGGTGTGATTCTGAGCCATCCCCAGCAGGAAGATCCCAGGAAAATCCCATGTCTGTGCTGAGTTAGCTGATTTGAGCTGGGGCAGCAGTTGATCAATTGACTTCCATCTCCCTGAACTTGGATGGAGAATAAAAAAAAATCAGCCAGTGTTCTCACTCTTGACTGCTATCCAGTGATTGCTGCTGGAAAGTATATTCACGTGAACTTTGGGTGAGGACAGAATCAGGCTTGGCTGTGATGTCCTCCAGATGCTGACTGTCTAGTCTCACACGTGAAGAGAAGGAGACTGCAGTCAGTCTCAATCTCAGCATAGTGGAGGGAACAGGAAGAGCCAATAGGTTGACCCACTTAGAGTTTAGGAAGAACAGGAGAGGATAGTGCAGAGAAACAATGACCGAGAGAATAGAGACCAGAAAGGTTGCAAATTGGAAAGGGAGAGATTGAGATTGAAGATGAGAAAGATCGCCTGTCAGACTAGTTGTAAGTTTAGGTTTGTCGAACACACAGAAGAATTGACCATAACTGCGTGTGGTTTCTTCAGCTCACTGATTTAGTTCAGTTAAGTTGCCAAGGATTTTTTTGTTGTTAAATCAGCTGCAAATCACGCAAGTGCTTTTGGTGTGAATTTAAATCCGTGGTGGATTCCTGGGTAACCTTTGTGCTCCGTACCTCACAGAACAAGAAGCAGCGAATGATGGTGCGGGCTGCCGTGCTCAAGATGAAGGACCCCAAACAGATAATCAAAGACATGGAGAAACTGGATGAAATGGGTAAAGACCAGGAATTAGAAGAATATAGGATAAAGCTATGTGATCATTTATTTTTAAAGAGTGTTCGCGACATTGGCAGAACAACTTTAAAAAAAAAGTTGCCATTATATTTCAAATGTGCTGAAACATGGTTGCTTCCCAGTTGTAAGTGTCATATTCATGCTCAGGGAGATTGGGGGTTTAGGTTGAACGTCTTGGTGGATAGCCCAATATTCCAATCACCGCACCACCCCCTAAGCTGCCATGTTGCTCAATCCGAATTCCCACATTATTATGAGCAGTCGGTGAACAGTTCTTTTCATTTATTTGTTGGTTTTCGATTCTCAATTGTTCCAGTTTGCTTATAATTGGAATAATCTGTAGAGTTTCAAAATTCTGATTAGTATATATCTACTTTGGTTCATGCTAAGGAGGCCACAGGTATGTCACACTGTTGGGCCAGGGATTGAGACGGGGGTTTGGGCACATTATTTAAGTATTTTGGGGCAGGTTTATGGGTGTGTCTGTCCCCCTTGCGGGCTGCCTTCCCCCCCCCCCCGCCCCCCACATGTGCTGAATGACATTGTCTGTTCTGCATGCTATGTTTTTAAGATTTTTTTCTCTTGGTTATGTACAGAGTTCAATCCCGTGCAGCAGCCCCAGCTTAACGAGAAGGTGCTGAAAGACAAGCGGAAAAAGCTACGAGAGACATTTGAGCGGATCCTGCGTCTGTACGAGAAGGAAAATACTGATTTTTATAAGGAGCTGCGGAAGCTTGAGACTGAATATGAACAGAAACGATCACAACTCTGCCAGTTCTTTGATGCTGTCAAGGTGAGGGATGAGTTGAATGGCTGTTGTCTGTGTTCTGTGTCACAGAAATATTTCTGTGTATAACCTTTTTTGTTAACCATAATGGTCATCTTATTCATTTCTGTGGAAAACTGTTATAGAATGGGTGATATTTCTTAATTGCCTAGTTCTAGAGTGGATAGACACGATGCTTTACCTGGTACATTGCCATTCCTGTATTTAATGTCCTATAATAGAAGGTCACTCTGGTTTGTCTAATGCGACTCTGCAGTGACCTTGGTCTCCCAGTGTCACTTCACCTGTGTGTTGGGGTGGAGTGCACCAATAAAAGAAAAGAACAAGTTTGGTGAGTCTCGATCCAGTTTCTAGTGGGTTTGGACCGAAACCACAAAACTGCCTCCAATTTGTCACTAAATTAACAATCTCACTCACAAAGACCAGGGTAGCTGATGTGGAAAATTGTCACAATAGTGCAGTGGAATTTCTCTCTCTTAGGGTTGAGACACATTGTTGGGGCAGGGAACAGGGAGTTTTAATCTGCAATTAACTGTATTGCACCTGACCTGGCAATATTGATGTGACACTGAGAGAAAAATAACTCTTACTTTAAAAAAAGAAGCGCTCTCCCTTAAAGTGTATGAGTTCATCTGCGTGCAATCCCTGTTGTTGTCATTCTCCAAATGACTTTTTTAAACCCAATCTTCTTCTTAGGCAGTCCCTCGGAACCGAGGATGACTTGCTTCCACACTAAAAATGAGTTCTCGGGTGACTGATGAGTCCAATGCGGGACCTACAGTCTCTGTCACAGGTGGGGCAGACGGTGGTTGAAGGGGTGGGTGGGTGGGTGGGTGGGTGGGTGGGGTGCTTGAGTTGACGTGCGCTCCTTCTGCTGTTTGCACTTGGCTTCCGCTTGCTCCCGGCGAAGAGACTCGAGATGTTCGGCGCCTTCCGATGCTTCTCCTCCACTTTGTGCGGTCTTGGGCCAGGGCTTCCCAGGTGTCGGTGGGAATGTTGCACATTTTCAAGAAGGCTTTGAGGGTGTCCTTGAAACATTTTCTCTGCCCACCTGGGGCTCTCTTGCCGTGTCGGAGCTCCGAGTAGAGCGCTTGTTTTGGGAGTCTCGTATCGGGCATGTGGACGATGTGGCCCGTCCATCGGTGCTGATCGAGCGTGGTCAGAGCTTCGATGCTGGGCATGTTGGCCTGAGCGAGAACACTGACGTTGGTGCGCCTATCCTGCCAATGGATTTGCAGGATCTTGAGGTTACTGCAATACTGCGCCTCTGATGGGTTCTGCTCTTTGTGTGGCTCATGGAGCAGTAGTCATCACATCATCCGAGTGGGGAAGTATCTGAATTTGTTTGTGGTTAAAAGCTTTTGAGCCACACTGGTAAATAGCCTATTGTTGGTGGTCAGCTGATTGTCTTACCGGCTGTTTAGCTTTCCAGTTTCCCAGGGTGCTCCACCACCGCTGATTACAAGCCCGCGTTCTCCAGGGAATGTGGTGCTATCGTCTGAATTTGCTGCCTTTATCTTTTCCTTTGTTTCAAACAAAAGATTAATGGATAAAATACCACTTACAAAGCAGATGCACTGACGGAAAGGGAAGTGCTCAATGGATCTCTTGGACCTATATCCAAGACAGCACTTTCACGTTGCTCTGACAGTATTGACCTCCCTTTGAAGGTGCTGGTGAGCCACCTTTGCTGCTGTCTTCTGTAATAAAGGATAATGTCCTCAAAATAGAGATGAAGATTCCAAAAAGGAGTCATGCAGAACTTTGTTAGCAAAAGGAGACGACCCCATAGTGAGACTGTCTGTTGCAATTGCTACCAGATGTTGCTTTGGAAGAGTTATTAAATGAAGCGCAGGAGTTACACAAAATAAATTCTGCATGAGTTTCACCTTTGTGCTGGAGATTGAAGTGCTTTCCTTATTTTTCGCGTTGCCTTTCAGTTCGGGGCAGATATTAACAGACTTGGTGTTTTACAGAAGGAGCTGTACTGAAACCAGTGGGGTGAGTGCAGCTCACCGCTTTCTGTAGACTGGCTCTGACAAAATCAGTTCAGGGCTGAGGGAGGAATGAGAGCAAACTTGTATCAGCAGCAAACATTTCTCCGAGCCTAATATGAAGCGACATAAAATGGGAGTTTTTTAAATGATGGTGGGACAAAGACGCTGTAATATGTGTGTTTTTTAAAAAAAAGTGCAGTGAAGGATTTCAGCTAACATAGAAAGAACATTTCAGTTACTCTGGTTTTTATGTGAGAAGTGGATGAGTGGGCTTGCAAGTATGTATTTAAAATGAATTCCCTTGTGTTTGGCAGTTTCTAAAGGTAGAGTTACATTCCTCTGGTTTCGGGAGAGCTTTCTAATATCAAGCTCCTGGAGCCCATCTGAACTGTTTACTGTTTCACCCACACTGTTCTCTAGACAGAAAAAAACACAGTACAACTGGCGACAATTCACAAGACTCGCCAAAACTGATCTCTGCTGCCGTTGGGCGTTTATAATTCCAAGTGCAGATGCTGGCAGGGGTTCTGCATGCTTGCCTTCGGCTGCTTTTATAGTAAACATAACTCCCAAAGACATTAAGTGCCTTTATGTGACGAGCTTACTGCAGTGGGAAGCCAAAAGGTTGCATCAAGGATCGTTGTTGTCAGTGCATGTTCTAAAAATACTATTGGTTCATCAGTGCAGTGTAAGTATGTGACTGTTTTCCTTGTTTATACAGAATGCCCAACACGTGGAGGTGGAGAGTATTCCACTGCCAGACATGCCTCACGCGCCATCAAACATCATGATTCAGGATATCCCCCTCCCTGGTGCTCAGCCGCCATCCATATTGAAAAAGACATCAGCTTATGGGTGAGCAGCAATTCATTTGTACCAAAAGCCCCTTGGACATGTACATGAGCAGTGAATATTTAAAACAGGAGGCATTGGCTTTTGGGGTAAGCACCATATAGGGTATAATGCTGATCTTATCCTCTTATGGTAATGCAGTCTACCAGAGCTGAAAGGAATTGGCTTGTGGGTGAGTGAGATTCATTGTCACAGATAAGTGGCATGTAACATTATCAAGGTTATCGGTTGGATTTTAGGAAAATATAATGGCGAATGTGAACTTTCACAGAGTCAGACCGTAGGTGTTTTTTCCACACTAGATTTTATTAAGTGTACAGTGGCTAGTAAAATATAAAAATTTTACATCTATTCCAATCTCCAGTGACATTTCACAAGAAGAATCAAGACCAAGTGAAGCAGCATTAGAGGGCGAGGAATAATTTGGACCAGAGAAAACAGACGTAATTCAGTCCCTATATTAAAGTCATACATTCCGACTTTATTTTTGTGTTTCCAATATAAATTCCTTTTTTTGCAGTTATGATGGAACTGCCGCTGTAAATACATCATCCTTCAGTTCTATGTTCCTGCTCGTAATGGCACTCTAGCGTGTCCACTGGTGGGAGGGTGTGATTACAGCGTGACGAGTTTACATGGCAGTTTCCAGTATAAATCTATATATGGGAATTTGTAATGGAAAGTGCGTGCAGACTTAAGATTTTTAATATTAATATCACTTCAATAGTGAAAAACGTGACAGGACAGTTAGATTATGGGTTTTATCCTAAATTAGGATTGTGCCTCGATAATATGTATCGTGTTAGGGTGAAGTACTGGGGTTTACAGATGCCTGGTGTTGGGGCAATTTGAGATGATTTATTTTTAATGGACCTTTGTGAAAAATATTCATCATAATGGTTATTCTTCCCTCCAGGCCATCCTCCAAACCTGTTACACTCATGCCCCCTCCTTCACATGGGGTTCCACGATTGCCACCTGGTAAGAAGCCCCCTGGCCCACCCCCAGGGCCACCCCCACCTCAGGTATTAGCAGTTTATGCACGAAGGATGGGCCCCCCTCCAGGCTTACCTCTGAAGGGAAAAGATGAAGATAACGTTTATGATCCTGAAACTGGTAAGACATCCTTTACAGGTGCTGGTGGACCTGCTTGTATTTCCAGTATTTTCTGTTTTTATTCTGGTGCTGTGTGTGTTAGTGTAATGCTGTGAATATAATTCCACAGTGTATGTGGAGTACTGTCTACACTATCCTGACATTTACTTTGCCTTTTAGCAATTCAGGATATGCAAGAGGATGAGGAGGAGGAGGACAGTGGGGATGATGATTACCCTGAGGGCATGGAGCAGGATCAAGATGGAGATCGAGAGGACCAGGATGAAGACAGTGATGACTCAAAAGATAAAGACAGTGATGATGACGATGATGATTTTCGGCATCGAGATGAAGATGATGAAAGTTCAAGGCTAGATGATGATAAACCAGGTATGTTGTAGTTTCATTGGGTTGTTGCCTGATGTAATTCAGTCACCCTTCCATCTGTTTTTTTTCACCTTATTTGTTAAGGTGGTGCCTGACAGTTCACCTCCCCTGCCCCTCCCATTACAGGGTCAATTTGTGGGAGTGATCGAGTTGGACCATGACCTAGCTTTCCATGGTAACTGTCTGGTGATGTGGTGTATTTTAAACCAACACCCGACACAAGGTTTTCAGATCGATAGTCAAGTTGTCTTTATTACACCGGTGGGGAGACAGTCTGCTCTGTCTTAGCCAGACTTCTCCAAATTGTTACAGCAAGCACTACATTTTTATACATTCAAATAAGCATGGCGGCCTCATGCACAATTCATTCCCGCAACCTGATTGGATCTTGGTCCGCATGCACCTTCACGGATTGGGTTACATGTCCTAAGGTAAACATGTGTAAGCTGCATACTCAATTATTAGTCCAAACTGCTGAACGCTGATTAAAAAATAACTTGGAAGCATTGTGACCCAGATAACAAAACCATAAGGGCAGCTGAAGTGCTAGACATCATGCCTCAACTGAGTTGTTTTTAGTCTCAAAGGTCAGTTATCTTGACCACACCTTATGGATGTGGTCTTTCATGTCAGCAACTGCCTCTCTCGCACCATTCTGTGAGCTGCCAGTGATGTTATTTTAACTCTTTCCACACTTCACTGGCAATCATGTTTTCAATCTGTAGATGGATCTGTGTCCAATATTGTACTTTCTAGTTAGTGCTTCAGTGAACCTGAGTTACAGCAATTTCTAGTTGATGCAGAGCCCAGATGCGTTGCTTTGCAAATGGCACAAATGTGTTGGCAGTCGTTCTAACTAGGTTGCTAAAGCCCAAATGTAAATTCATTTAAAATCCATGTGAACGATGACAGAGATTGACGGCTTATGGCATGACTGCGGTGCCTTTCCTTGTAGGTTGCTGTTTACCAGAACACTGAAACATTTTGACTGTGTGTGTGTGTATTCTCTTTCCACAGGGCGCAGTGTGCGGTTTGCAGACGTGCAGGACAGAAAGAAGAAAAAGAAAAACCTGAAGGAGCTGACTCCTCTGCAGGCCATGATGCTTCGAATGGCGGGTGAGTAATAGGATGGGTTCTAACCGCCTCCATTGGAGAGAGGGCATGAATGATCTGTAAGTGGTACTGATACAGGGTTCATGGCGTTTCACATTAGGAGACAATAGACGATAGTGTGCAGATAGCCATGGACAAGGGGCCTAGTCCTCCAGTAGCTTAGCAAGTAACTGTACTGCTGGTTCTTTTACCTGCTAAGCCATATAGCCCTGAAAAGACCCAAGTTTGATCCACAGTGTATGCTGATCTTAGGTAAGGGGGTGGAGGGGGTGGTGGTGGGAGAAGGAAGAGAATCTGAGATTTCAAATAGTCCTTGGATAGCTAGGGATCTAGATATGGTGCTGACATCATGAAATTCCACAGAGGTTCTCCCTGTAGCGTTGGCAGGAGACCGGCAGAACCTCCAATAAATTGCTTAATAAAAAGCCACTTACGATGTTTCCCTTGAGTTCCTTGCTGTAGTTATGACAGGAGACTGGAATTTCAGGGCAATGGTGTTTTACACTAGTGGTAAAGCAGCTAGCAATGAATACCAGGATAGTAACCAGGACACACCTCATCAGCAGTATTGGACCTGGGATGATAATTTCCCATCATACTTTTTTAGGATATAATTTACCCTCGTGCAGACTGGCATGTTGAGTTTGTTTGTCCCTCTGGTGATGAATGACATGGGGACAGCCCCATTGTGGCTCTATTGACTTTAAGGGGAATCAGTGGTTTGATCCAGTTTAGGGCCAGTGTGGATACTCTTGACTCTCTGGTAGCCAATCCGTAATGATTTCTTTTCTTCAGTGTTTATGTCGAGCTCTACGTGTGCAGAATGGTGAAATTAATACCGTATCTGCCTCCTAATAGGTCAAGATTTCCCTGAGGACGAAGAGGAGGAGGAGGAGGAAGCCAATACCGAGGGAGGCGCAGACGAGGAAAAGATGGATACAGAGGAGCAGAGTCGAGAAAAGCGACACCGGGAGGAATCGCGGCCAGAGGGACCGCAGGTACCACCACCAACTCAGATGCCCCCCAGGCCACCAATGCAAGCCCCACCAATGCCCGGGCCTCCACCACTTGGACCTCCTCCTGCTCCTCCACTGAGACCCCCGGGACCACCTTCTGGTCTGCCGCCAGGACCGCCTCCAGGTAAGAAACTGAGTTAAACTGGCAATCCTCCAACTCTAATTGGTGTGACTATGGGAATAATACCATTTATGAAACAAACTATGTACACTTGAAGAAGGGAGTCCCGTCGTCACCAACCTATTTAAAATAACACTAACAAGTCATTGCGATCAGCTTGTACCTTCTGCCTTGTTGGGAGATCTTGCTTGGGGTTGCTGAGCCTGATTCTGGTGGAACTGAATTATGCACAGTTAAAACAGTTGAAGTGGGGAGGAGGTGGGGCATCGATATCAGTTCAAAGTTCCTTCTTTAAGCATCGTAGAATTGAGTCTTTTGTGGCAATTAGCGATGCAGTCAGTGCAGTAAATTAATAGTTTTTTAACCAATGGTTATGCCGTGGATAGCAACTTGTCAGAGCAGAGTCTCGCCACTGATGGTGGAAGTGAAATAAGTTGTCGAGAAGGACTGGACCTTTGATGCAAGACACTGTGCGCGCCCAGGCCAGTCTGCGGAGTGCTAGGGCTTGATTGGCCGAAGGAAAACTGTTCTTGAAGCTGCTTCTTGTTGCTTCCACCTCAGGACTGAGAAAGGAAGGGAAGAAAGGTTTGACTTGTGTCTTTCAGAAAAGGGGGTTTGAATCAACGGAATACAGTATTCGATAGAGACCAAGGAAAAATAAATCCCAAATAATTGAATGGAGAGTTGATGGCAAGATAAGGCAAGCAGAGTATTTAGAATTATTTTTAAGTTGCATTTGTGGGATGTTCCTCTGGGGCTGAGGCATATTATTGGGGCAGTGTAGAGAATCTATATGGGTGGAGCTAAGAAATAGCGAGGGGCGAAAAACATTAATAGGAGTGGTATATAGGCCTCCAAATAGTAAAATAGAGGTTGGGGAGGGCATCACGAGGGAAATTAGAGAAGCGTGCAATAAGAGCACAGCTGTCATCATAGGTGACTTTAACTTACATATAGATTGGACTAGCCTAATCAGTAAAAATAATGAGGAGGAGGAATTCCTTGAGTGTTTAAGGGATGGTTATCTGGATCAATATGTCGAGGAACCAACTCGGGAACAGGCTATATTGGACTGGGTACTGTGCAATGAGAAGGGACTAATTAGTAATCTTGTTGTACGGGGACCCTTGGGTCAGAGCGATCATAACATGATCGATTTCTCACTCGAAATGGAGAGCGAAGAAATTGACTCAGAGACTCAGGTCCTGAATTTAAACAAGGGGAATTATGATGCCATTAGACGGGAACTGAGTAGGTCTGATTGGACAACGTTCCTGGGAGGACTGGAGGTAGATAAACAATGGCAAGCATTTAAAGATAGAATGACAAAATTGCAAAAATTGTTTATACCAATCTGGCATAAAAGGAAATCTAAAAAGGTGACTCAACCGTGGATAACAGGGGAAATTAGAGACAGCATAAAATCCAAAGATAGGGCGTATAAAATAGCCAAAAAACGCGCCAGAGCGGAAGATTGGGAACAGTTTAAGATAGAGCAAAGGAGGGCAAAGGGCTTAATCAAGAAGGGCAAAATAGCTTACGAAAGCAAGCTGGCGGAAAATATAAAAACTAACTCCAAAAGCTTTTATAAGTATATCAAGAGGAAAAGACTGGTGAAAACCAAAGTTGGTCCATTGCAGTCAGATACGGGGGAATATATAATGGGAAATAAGGAAATGGCAGACCAACTAAATGCATACTTTGGGTCAGTCTTTACGAAGGAAGACACAAAAAACCTCCCTGGGATATCGGGAAAAATAGGGACATTGGCAAAGGAGGAACTGACGCAAATCAATATCTCTAAGGATATGGTGTTAAGGAAGCTAAAGGGATTGAAGGCGGACAAATCCCCAGGGCCTGATAACATGCATCCTAGGGTACTGAAGGAGGTGGCCCAAGAGATAGCGGATGCACTAAGCATGATTTTTCAGAATTCATTAGACTCGGGAACAGTGCCCATGGATTGGAGGGTAGCTAACGTTACCCCACTATTCAAAAAGGGGGGTAGGGAAAAAGCAGGTAATTACAGACCTGTAAGCCTTACATCAGTTGTGGGCAAAATGCTGGAGTCCATCATTAAGGATGAAATAGCCGAGCACTTAGCAAATGGGGACAGGATAGGACAGAGTCAACATGGATTTACAAAGGGTAAATCGTGCTTGACTAATCTATTGGAATTTTTTGAGGGAGTAACTGGTAAAATAGATGGGGGAGAGCCAGTAGATGTGGTGTACCTGGACTTCCAAAAGGCCTTCGATAAGGTCCCACATAAAAGATTAGCATGGAAAATTGAAGCTCATGGGATAAAGGGGAAAGTATTGACGTGGATAGAGAACTGGCTGTCAGATAGAAAACAGAGAGTTGGAATAAACGGCTCATTTTCTGAATGGCAGGCAGTAACAAGTGGGGTACCACAGGGATCTGTCCTGGGTCCCCAGCTGTTCACAATTTATATTAATGACCTGGATCAGGGAGTCGAATGCAGCATTTCCAAATTTGCAGACGACACTAAACTAGGAGGGGGGGTGGGCTCAGAGGAGGAGACCAGGAAGCTCCAGAGCGATTTGGACAGACTGGGTGATTGGGCGGATAAATGGCAGATGCACTATAATGTGGACAAGTGCGAAGTTATCCACCTTGGGTGCAGGAACGGGAGGGCAAATTATTATTTAAATGGCAATAAATTGGGAGAGGGGGAAGTACAGAGAGACCTGGGTGTTCTTGTACACCAGTCACTGAAGGCGAGCATGCAGGTGCAACAGGCGGTCAAGAAGGCAAACGGTATGCTGGCCTTCATAGCAAAAGGGTTGGAATACAGGAACAGGGATACCTTGCTGCAGCTGTACAGGGCACTGGTGAGACCACACCTCGAGTACTGTGTACAGTTTTGGTCGCCTCATCTGAGGAAAGATGTTCTTGCCATGGAGGGGGTGCAGCGGCGATTCACCAGGCTGATACCAGGAATGGCGGGATTGACCTATGAGGAGAGACTATGTAGTTTAGGGATGTACACACTGGAGTTTAGAAGATTGAGAGGGGACCTCATAGAAGTGTATAAAATTCTGACAGGTCTAGACAGATTAGATGCAGAAGGAATGTTTCCCTTGGCGGGTGAGAACAGAACTAGAGGACATAATTTAAGGATAAGGGCTAAACCATTTAGGACAGAAATGAGGGGGAATTTCTTCACTCAGAGAGTGGTGAACCTGTGGAACTCATTGCCACAGAGGGCAGTGTACGCCAGCTCATTAAATATATTTAAGAGGGAATTAGATATATTTCTACAGGCAAAAGGGGTTAAGGGTTACGGAGAGAAGGCGGGGACGGGATACTGAATTGAAGGATCAGCCATGATCTCATTAAATGGCGGAGCAGGCTCGAAGGGCCGGATGGCCTACTCCTGCTCCTATCTTCTATGTATCTATGTATCTATGTAGAGGGACCTGTACTCTGCATCTAACTACTGTACGTGATGTAGGAGTGCTCAATCCTGCCATTGGGTGCCTGAAACAAGGTTTCTTATTCTTCAGTACCAACACCCCTCGCCTTGATCAGCTCAATGTTCACATAGGCTTATAGAACAATCTCCCGTCCTTAATAAATCTTTGATCTTGTTCTGGGACTGATCAATCACTTGATTCACAGGCTGTGCCACAAACTTGGAAATGCAATTTGTAATTGGTATTCTAATTTGGTCTCCTATGAAACGTCCTAGAAATTTGAGAATATTTAGAATAGCAGTGCAGGGTCTTTCTGGGACTTTATAACATTTGTGAATAGTTTGATAGTTTAAAAAAAGAGAAAACAAGACTAAAATATGCGGTAGCACCGAGAGGATTCAGCACTCTGATTGGTGATGTGCAGTCTGATTTATAATTGTGAGCTGTTCATTACAGGTGCACCCCCATTCATACGACCACCAGGGTTACCTGGCATTAGAGGGCCGATTCCACGACTGCTTCCTCCTGGACCACCACCTGGGCGACCTCCAGGCCCACCACCAGGACCCCCGCCAGGCCTTCCTCCTGGCCCACCACCTCGGGGACCCCCTCCCAGATTGCCACCACCTGCACCCCCAGGTAAGATAGAATGGTTACAGTGATATCTATTACATGTTTATAAACAGTGGTCACAACACTCGAATGGTATTGCACCTGTAGGTAGGGCTGTGAGCATAACATGCGTGACCCATTTAACACAGTGGGACGCCCCCTAACGTTGCGTGTCAGAACGCTGTATTCTTCATTCCCCTTCAGAAGTCCAGTAGGACAGTTTTTTTTCCCCCCCTCAATTTATCAAACGACCTTGGAAATTCTCCAATTAGCTTAAACATTGTTAAACTGACGAGAAAGGAAAATCACTGTTGTCTCCAAAGACAATTTTTGCGTGTAGACCAGAAAGGACCAATGTGCGGAGCATTCAGCCGTTAGCAGGCATTAAAATCGACACATTTCCGAGGAGCTGGAAGTGTAAATACATCACTGACATTGTGAATTAGGTGTTTATAAAAGCACTCCCCTAAACTGTAAAACGGCACTAACTGGAAGTGAAGTTGCATTTAACATAAGGACCTCTTTCCCCCGCCCCCTCAACCGAGTTTGTGTTCAGCGTTGCCCCCTAATAAAGCAGTTAGTACACAACTTGTTTTTTTTAAGATATCAGACTTTTGTTGTTCAGAATCTGTATTTTTCTTTGGTAGAACCTCTGCAACAATTTTTTTTCAAAATTTGTACTGAATGTTAAGAATTTGCAAAATGCATGGAAACACAAAGTATTTATTCAGATAATACATTGGGAACTACTGCTGTCTTCCAAAGCCTTATTTAATTAAAAATTTTTGAAACCACAATGATATTAATACCCACCTGCCTCATGGTCAGCCATGGAATCTGACTGAAATCTCTGATTCGCCAAGTCCTGCAATTTATCAGGAGTACATTGGAAACAATGCCCTGACTCTGATGAACAAGTGTTATAATAAACAGAACTTGGCATTTGAAGTGTTAAATGATCTGTGGGCAGTCACTCAAATAAAAGGAAAGGTTTTACACAAAAGGTGATACAATTTGTACATTTTTAATGTAATTTATTTTTAGTTCATAATTGTATCTGGCTTTAAATTCCATGAATGTATCTTGCACATAGTTTGCTTATCTAAGCTATATTCATTAAAAGGAGAAAGAGTCCGATACATTTGATTTGTACAGTATGCCAGAAGTTCTCTGAAGGAAAGTGATTATGCAATGATTTTCAGAAACTATATACTGCAAACCTAACCGTTTCCCTCTCCTCCTAGGTATCCCACCTCCTCGGCCAGGTATGATACGCCCACCAATGGCCCCTCCACTAGGGCCTGCACCACCAGGATTGTTCCCTCCAGCCCCAGTGCCCAACCCTGGTGTCCTCAGTGCTCCACCAAGTCTCATCCAGCGTCCAAAGATGGACGAGAACGTGACCACCATCGAGAAGAAAGCCGTCGCCACTATCAGTGCAAAGCCCCAAATCACCAACCCCAAGGCAGAGATCACCCGCTTTGTACCCACTGCCCTGCGTGTCAAGCGAGAAAGCAAGAATCAAGCACCAGTGAAGAAGGGAGAGGAAGAGATTGTTGCCCCAATGAAGCCAATACCAAAAGCCACACCTGCTGTCTCTATCCAAACAAAGGACGATATCTACGAGTCTTTCATGAAAGAAATGGAAGGACTTTTATAACTAACCCAGACTTGTGCCCTAGACTACAAACAGCTCAGCGTTTGTTTGAGATTTGTGTGTATATTCATTCCCAAGTTTGCTTTGTATTTTTTTAAAACATTTGTGAAATCTGAATGCTTGTGTGGTGCACTGACTGAACAAACATTGTACATGTGGTAAATCTCAACCCCCTAACCTATTGTGGTTGAAGTTGTGTAGCTGAGAACAGACCCTCACTCGTGAGTTTGAAAACACTGTGGCTGAATATCAGACTTGCTGCCCACTTACAAACCTCTAATATATGGGGCAATAAATAGGGTTCAAGTAAAACGTTGCATGTCAACGTGTATATAGAGCCAAACATATGTTTTGGTAGTTGGTTAGATTATGTATTACCACAACCAGGTTAAAAAGATGGCTGTTCCAAGGGTGAGGCATGCCCGGGATGTTTTTAAAAGGTGTAAACATTACACGACTTTTACAACAAATGGCAAACATCACTCGCACTCGTGCATAATTTAAACTCCAGCTTCACAGGTCATCAAAGTCTTTGTGCCCTTAAATTGACACTAAATTGCCTAACAGGCAGACAAACAGGATGGTTGATATGGGTAATGGAGAAATGTTATACTGGGGCATAGCGGCTTCTAATCTGGGGTTGGGGCTGAATAAAGAGAGCTTTACTCTGTATCTAGCCGCACTCTACCTGACCTGGGAATGCTTGTTGCTAACACGGGGTGGCTGAAATGGAAAGTGTTCGATTTCCCAGGACTAACATCTCTCAACTTGATGAGCACAAAGTTCAGATTGGTTAAACAATTATTCATAAGACGGTTCGGAACAAAGCCGGTAACAATGGTCATGCACTTGGAGTCTTGTGTTTCTTCAGTGCAGTAGTTTAGATCAGTTCATTGGCTTTACGAGTCGGTATAATCATTGGGCTTGTACTGGCAGCATGATTAGGTGAGGGGGCATTCTCCTTCTATTGATCCCTACTTCGTTCAACTTCTGAAACCATGATCTGAAAGTTTGCTCTGTTTGAGTTGTACAGCAGCCCTTCAGTGGTCTCTCTACCAGGTCTTTACAGCAGTATGTGGCTGAGATGCAGAGGTCCTCTTTGAAATAAATTCTTGTGCTCTCTCTTCCTATTTTTCATGTTTTACAATAACCTTTCGAATGGTACTGCCTCAGTACTGGTGGATACTGTGAGAAAAACTGGCTGGACTGGTAAAAGTTACCAGTCTATCATTCTTTGCATTACAATAAAGTTCGAGAGATTGTCTTGGCAATTGATTGGTAAGAGAGTAACTTGATACTTCATCTTTTGCCAGTACGCAATGTGAAATTAAAAATCTTAGGCTGAATTTTATTGAGCTTTTCTATGGAAAAGCAAGAAATTTTAATGGAAATTTGGAAATGAAGATAACTTTAAAACAATGACCCAAAACTACTTTTCATTCGAACTGGTGTATTTGATTGTTGCAATTAATTGGGAGCTGCATTGAATCCTATAGACACACCTACTTTTCATACATGTTTGCACATCCGGCAATGTATAAGGTGAAAACATAGAACTTAAAAGAAAAATATCGTAAGGGAAAAGTATAGGGATGGCTTTATGCTGATGCCACATTTAGTATACCAATACATTGTAGGAAAATCACTGAAGCCAATGGTCATTAATGAGCCATACCATTCTTGTGTGCCACTGCTAATTCATCACCTCAAAATGCTCCTGTTGCTAGTACCACCAGTATTTCAGCCTAGTGTTGTAGATCTGAAAATTCTCTCTCCAGACACAACCTAGTTCAAGTGGACATTGTATGAATATTTCATACATTTTCCATTTACATATTACAGAAACTGGTGACAACATGAGTTCACTCCAATATTCCATGCACCTGAACAGTGAGGCACTGCAATTTTAAAAGTATTCATTGTAGTGAATTATTGTAGTGTTTGATCCCTTTGGGTTTGTTTAAATGTTATACAGGATGAAGTAAACAGAATTGGTCCAAAGATGGTATCTCTTGCTTTTATTTATACCTGAGATAATTGTGAGTTCCTTTGCTCAAGTGAAATATCCTACATCTTTTCCTGTGGTCTCAGTAAATTCATAATACATCTAACTGTTCTCATGTTTTAACTCCATCCCAACAATCTGCTTTGAATAACGAGAATATTCTTGGTTGATAACAATGTAGGTCATGATATTTACATACTTGTATTTATAATACATTTCAACAAAAACTGTGCAGCAATAGTACAGTAAAATAGAATACCATAAAAAAGAATTGCCTTTATATGGCGCCTTTCATAACCACAGGACCCCCAAAGCGCTTTACAACCAATGAATTACTTTTGAAGTAGAGTCACTGTTGTAATGAAGGAAACGCAGCAGCCAATTTACGCACAGGACGGTCCCATGAACAGCAATGGGATGATGTTGGTTGAGGGATAAATATTGGCCAGGACACCAGGAAAGCTCTCCTGCTCTTTGAATAGTGTTATGCGAGGGCAGACAGAGTCTTGGTTTAACGTCTCATCCGATAGAGGGCACCTTGAACCCACAACCTTCTAACTCAGATGAGAGTGCTACCACTGAGCTACTGTTGACACAGTATAAGATCACAAGAAAAATATGAAGCTTTTATTGTACTCCCAGCATTTGAGAGTTTTTAAATGCTGCAGTGTGAAAGTATACCCTGATTATCAACAACAATTTGCATATATATAGCGCCTTTAACATAGTAAAACGTCCCAAAGCCACTTCATAGGAGCGTTATCAAACAAAATTTGACACCAAACCACATGAGATATTAGGGCAGGTGACCAAAAGCTTGGTCAAAGAGGTAGGTTTTAAGGAGTGTCTTAAAGGAGAAGAAGCAGACAGATTTAGGGAGGGAATTCCAGAGCTTAGGTCCTAGGCAGTTGAAGGCACGACTGCCACTGGTGGAGCAATTAAAATCTGGGATGTGCATGAGGGGCCCGAATTGGAGGAGTGCAGAGATCTTGTTGGGATGTGGGGCTGGGTGGTTACAGAGATAGGGAGGGGCGAGGCCGTGGAGCGATTTGAAAACAAGGATATCAAAAACGAGAGGGACCTTTCAATCCAGTTAATCTCTAGCTTTGTTGGTCTGTTATAACTACAGAGCCTAATCTTCCATTATGAGTTTTCTAGCATTACCTGACCTATCTGACAATTTTGACCTTACTTTAAAAATCTAACTTTCACACATTCAAAACTGCAATAAATTGCATTAAAAAATCAAGTAACACCATTGCAAGGTTCAGGTCTAATGAAGAGCACACATCTAAACATTTATGACTTGTTTTTCAGATGCTGCCTGACCTGTTTATTTCCAACATTTGCAGTTTTTCTCCATTATATTTTACAGTTGGATGGTAATAGGGACATATTTTAAACTTTTAATTGGGATATACCCCCCCCCAACCCCCCAAATAGCTGAGCATGGACATATCCCAGCGAACCAGTGACCTTGCAGTGAGGCCAGTCCGGGAACTCAGAGTGGGCGCTGTCCCTTTAAATCCGGGCCCGGCGCGGGGCAGGCTGGGTCTCCATGGTAACCGAGGCGCCGCCATGGTGAAGCTCAGTGAGGTGAGCGGGAGCCGCGCCGGGTTTTCAGCCTATTCAGCCGGACAATCCCTTCCGACGGAGACTAAAGCGGCGCCTGCAACTAATCAACAAGTCCAGCCATTTATCCGAACTTCGCTTGAACGAGTTTAATCAAATCTGCGGCTTATTTATAACCGTCCCTGGGCCGCCGGCCGCTGTCCCGCCCTCCGAGCCGTCCTATTGGTCGCTTGAGCTGTCAATCCGCGTAGCTCCCGCCCTCCCATCCGCCCTATTGGTCAGTTAATGTGATTGACGCGACAAGCCGTGTGCTGATTGGTGATCGGGACCAAACGGTTTGTTCAGTTTAAAGCGCTGCTCAAATTTAATTTCCTCAATTCAAAAATATCAACATTGGGCCCTCCGCGTCCATCCTCGCCGCTCCGCTCCGCTCCGCTCCTGGCGCCGCGGCCTCTGGCCGGGGGACGGTTCCTGGCGTAGCTTCAGCGCCTGCTCCAGATCACCATTGTTGGTGTGAGGGCCCGGACAGCAGCGCCCGCAGGGGAGACCCACAGGGCGAGCCTGAGCCTGACCCCGACTCCTGACCCCGACCCCAGCCCTCTGACCCCGACCCTAGCCCTCTGACCCTCATCCCTGACCCCCAGCACTCTGACCCCGACTCCTGACCCCAGCACTCTGACCCCGACCCCAGCCCTCTGACCCCGACCACTGACTCTGACCCCGACCACTGACTCTGATCCCCAGCCCCCCCGACCCTGGTCCCCAGCCCCCTGACCCTGATCCCTAGACCCCTGACCCTGACCCCCAGCCCCCTGACCCTGATCCCCAGCCCCCTGACCCTGATCCCCTGATCCCCTGATCCCCAGCCCTCTGACCCCGACCCTAGCCCTCTGACCCCAGCCCTCTGACCCCGACCACTGACTCTGATCCCCAGCCCCCCCGACCCTGGTCCCCAGCCCGCTGACCCTGGTCCCCAGACCCAGCCCTCTGACCGCAACCCCTGAGCCTGACCCCCAGCCCCCCAGCCCCCTGACCCTGATCCCTAGACCCCTAACCCTGATCCCCAGCCCCCTGACCCTGATCCAGCTCCAACTTTCCGGGGGTGGGGGGCGGTGTTACACAGGAACCAGGAGTGGGAACCTTTCCTGAGCTTCCCCTTACCTAGCCCAGGGGCTCAGAGCTGAATTGCAATCCCTCCACCACTACCCCAGTAAAGGTCAGATAGCTTAGCGCATTTTGCCAATCCAATCTATCTGGATCTTATATGCGAACATAAGAGAATAAATTAAAGAACGTCATCTCCCAATGTGTTTATTTCATTAACACATTAATCTATCAGTTTTAATATTGGAATATTTTTAAATCTGGAAATATAACTCAGTGGTTGCTTCTGCAAATGAAATCTTGGTATTTGGAAGAAAATTTATAGTTTGTTATCCATTGTTTTACTCTGCGGCAAAAGACAGAAAATAATACTTGCATTTTAAACCACCTGATCATATCGCCAAGCTCTTCGCATATAATGCAACTCCTGATATGAAAGGCACTTCGCCAAGTTTGACCAGTGTTGCACACAGTGCTGTTGTATAGTTGTTCCTGCCGTGAAGTTTGTAAACAAAACTAACTTTAAAGAAACATTTGGCTAAATGGAGTTGCATTTGGGGTTTGCGCTGGGGACAGTGTCCTGGCCTTTCAGTAGTTCCAGTGAAGCTGCTCCGGGAACTGAGCCAGTATGAATAATTCACATGGCAATGGCAAAGCCTCAGTAAAGAGGCACTGCCCACGTCAACACACCTTCAAAGGAGTTTGAAGGCTGAGACTGCCTGGTGCAATGGTTTAGACACTGAACTTTCACCTCTGTGAACTTGGGCCCTAATCCAACCTGCAGTGATGGCATGAATGATCCAAGCCTTTGACGCTTATTCATTTATTCCCCAATAGCAACAGCCAAGTACGCACCAAGCCCACCTCAAACAAGGTGAGTCGTTCTTGTGTACAAATGTAGTTCTTAAAATTCGCATGATTATAATTCTTACTGATTTAAAATATTTTAGAGTAGTAAGAGCGTAATTTGCACCAACTGTTACAGTGGGTTCTCAGTTTTTAAACTCAATGTTGACTTATTCAGATGAAAACAAGCTCGGGGAATTTTCTCAGGGGTTCCTCCTAATCGGCTGCCGTAACTTCGGCGGAAAGCCGGGAAACACCGCGTTAACGGTGAGCAGCACATTCCAGGTTATGGGTGCACTACTCGCAGTCCTCATAGCAAATACTGCCTCCATACATTGTACAGGAAACAATTGTAACAAGCCAGCAACTTTATAAAGAAACCCACCAGGGTCTTATCCCGGTATCTTTAAAAGGAGGCAGTACTTTTACTTTTGGTCGGTGATTGCCCTGCTGTCCGTCGCTACAGGCCTTCTCCAGGAAAACAGGACAGTTTAGGGTGTTAGCGCCTCCAGAGCTCCCAGCACTGTCACAGCATTATTGTTCAACAGGTTTTAGAAACCAGCAAAGGACGACTAAAAAAATAATAGAGGGAGAAGATAGATTATTATAAGAACATAAGGAGCAGGCCAGTCGGCCCCTCGAGCCTGCTCCGCCATTCAATAAGATCATGGCTGATGTAGGGGGTGGTGTGTAGGGGTCAGCCTCACCTCTGACTCAGTGAGCGGTTTGAATCGCTCCCACGCCCCTGGTTCTAGACCTTGGACTTATTTAGGGGTCGTGAACAAAGGTGCAGTAGACAACAGGTTTGATGAAAGAACTTTGACTTTTATTCAAAGAAGTAAAACACAACACAAACACTCTTATCACTCTAAAGGTGGGGAACACTTCGGTACAAGCAAGGGAAATAACATTAGAAGAATACTTCACCCCTCCCAATCCCACTTCACTAGCTAGGTTGGACTCTGGAGAACCAGGGATAATGCTCACCAAATGAATCCTTGACAGTTTAGAGTTAGGGTTTAGAGTCTTTTGAGTAAAAGGTTTTGTAAGGCCCTTGTTGCCGCGAGGTGTCCGATGGTCACTGAGGCAGTCGCTCTGGTTTCTTCTTGCATTTCGGTCTGCTTGTGAAGCTGTTGGCCTTTTTTGTTTAACTTCTTGCTGTAACTCTGCCTCTGTTTAAACTGTCTTCTTCCGAGCTGTGGAACTGCCTTCTTGCAGAACTGTGGAAACTGCCTTCTGCCTGCTTCTGTAACTGCCGCCCTGACTTCTGTTCAACACAGGCTTTCAATTCTGTTGAACTTGAACTGTTTTACTGGAGAACTTGAACTCCCTTCTTACTGAACTGTTGTAACTGCTTGATGGGCCTTCAATTATACTAAATTGAAGTGGCCTTGTCAAAACCAAATCAAATCCTGGTCATTGTAAGACCTTGTTAACAGTAACGACTTTACTAGCATGTTAACTGGTTTAGTAAATGTGTGAAGTGGATTCAAGATAGCTCCATCCTGTCGATCTGTTGTTTAATCGGCGTTTGCATTGTCCTCATGTTTTGGGTTTCTTGACTGGGCCTAGGACTCCTATCTTTATGCATGTCTTTAATGGGTTCTGTAAGTGTCAAATGTATTTTTTTTGGGATGGTTTGCATCCTGTCGATCTTCGTGGCTGATTGTTTTTTGATGGGATGAGACTGTCTTCTCCTAGGGTCTATTGTCAAAATGTTAATGCTTGCTGGGGCTTGAATGAGGTCATCCCGATTCCCTAGACAATGCAATTTAACTGCAGTACCCAAAACTGCTTTTACAGAGGTCGAACCCACCTCCTGTGCAGCCTTTTCTCCCTTACAGGTCCAGACATCCTTCCTTAAATATGGAGACCACAACTGTACACAGTACTCCAGGTGCGGTCTTGCCAGTGCCCTGTAAAGTTGCATCAAAACTTCCCTACTTTTATACTCCATTCCCCTTGCAATAAAGGTCAACATTCCATTAGCCTTCCTAATTGCTTGCTGTACCTGCATGCTAAGTTTTTGTGTTTCATGTACAAGGACCCCCAGATCCCTTTGTACCTGCAGCATTTTGTAGTCTCACTCCATTTAAATAATAATTTGCTTTTTCATTCTTCCTTCCAAAGTGGATAACCTCACATTTTCCCACATTGTACTCCATCTGCCAAATGTTTTCCCACTCACTGAACCTATCTATATCCCTTTGCAGACTCTTTGTGTCCTCCTCACAACTTGCTAACCCACCTATCTGTGTATCATCAGCAAATTTGGCTACAGTGCACTCAGTCCCTTCATCCAAGTCATTTAATATAGATTGTAAATAGTTGAGGCCCCAGCACTGATCCCTGTGGCACCCCACTAGTTACTGGTTGCCAACCGGAAAATGACCCATTTATCCTGACTCTCTGTTTTCTGTTAGTTAGCCAATCCCCTATCCATGCTAATATATTACCCCCAACCCCGTGTGCTTTTATCTTGTGCAGTAGTAACCTTTTATGTGGCACCTTATCGAATGCCTTCTGGAAATCCAAATACACCACATCCACTGGTTCCCCTTTATCCACCCTGTTTGTTACATCCTCAAAGAACTCTAGCAAATTTGTCAAACATGATATCCCTTTCATAAAACCATGCTGACTCTGCTTGATTGTCTTATGATTTTCTAAATGTCCTGCTATTACCTCCTTAATAATGGATTCCAGCATTTTTCCAATGACAGATGTTAGGCTAACTGGCCTATAGTTTCCTGCTTTCTGTCTCCCTCCTTTCTTGAATAGTGGCGTTACATTTGCGGTTTTCCAATCCGCTGGAATTACAACCAACGCATCCACTATCTCTGCAGCCACTTCTTTTAAGACCCTAGGATGCAGGCCATCAGGTCCAGGGGACTTGTCGGCCTTTAGCCCATTAGTTTGCCATTAATTTGGAAGGCAAATGGAATGTTGGCTTTTATTGCAAGGGGGATGGAGTATAAAAGCAGGGAAGTCTTGTGACAACTGTACAGGGCGTTGGTGAGACCACACCTGGAGTACTGCGTACAGTTTTGGTCTCCTTATTTAAGGAGGGATATATTTGCATTGGAGGCAGTTCAGAGAAGGTTCACTAGGTTGATTCCTGAGATGAGGGGGTTGTCTTATGAAGAAAGGTTGAGCAGGTTGGGCCTATACTCATTGGAGTTTGGAAGAATGAGAGGTGATCTTATTGAAACATATAAAATTCTGAGGGGGCTTGACAGGGTAGATGCAGAGAGGATGTTTCCCCTTGTGAGAGAATCTAGAACTAGGGGGCATAGTTTCAGAATAAGGGGGCACCCATTTAAAACAGAGGTGAGGAGGAATTTCTTCTCTCAGAGGGTCGTGAATCTTTGGAATTCTCTTCCCCAGAGAGCTGTGGAGGCTGGGTCATTGAATATATTTAAGGTGGAGATAGACAGATTTTTGAACGATAAGGGAGTCAAGGGTTATGGGGAGCGGGCAGGAAAGTGGAGTTGAGGCCAAGATCAGATCAGCCATGATCTTATTGAATGGCGGAGCAGACTCGAGGGGCCAAACGGCCTACTCCTGCTCCTGTTTCTTATGTTCTTATGTTCCAGGAGAGGTGTGTTCTCAATTGGTTGAGCAGAATATGCCATTCCCGGCCACACATTGATTCCATAGTACTGTGCAACATATAGCAGCCAAGTCCATACTTAGTGATTTACTAACAGCGATAGGTGAGCTCACTTGCCAGCCAGCCACTTAACCTCTGGTGCTACTAATTTGTCCCATTCCCGCTCCATCTAGCAGCCTATTCCTTCACTGCACTAAATGTCAGAAGAATATTTGAATGTGATTCCCTTCACGGAATTTTCTGTGCACAAAGAGAAACAATTTCCATTGAGATAATGGCTTATCGCATCTCCTGGGACATCCAAATGCACTTCACATACAAGCGATTGCGTTGAAGTGCAGTCACTGCTGTAAAGTAGGCAACAGCAGCAATGAGATGAATGATCATGGTGTCTTTCATGGTGTTGGTTGGGCCGATTTTAATTGGACCAAAAAGGGTGGCACTGGGACAGAAACAACGCTACAAGTGCCCCCTCAACCTGAGCAGTAAGGCACTTTTGAAAATAGCCCAATTAAACTTAAAGATTCACAAAATAAAACGAAATCACAATCTCATTCTCATAATCAATGATGCAGTTAATGTCCTGCGGAGCTCACCGGTTGGAGGAAGAATGTTGGCCAGGAGAACTCCTTGTTCTTCAATCAGGAGATCTTTATCACCCACCTGAGAAGAATCTCTCATTTGAAGGCTAGCACCTCCCACAATGCACTAATGTCTCAGTACTGCGCTAAAGTGTCAGCCTGTGCTCCTGGGCCTGGCCAAAGTGGCCATTAACAGGTCCAGGCAGCGGGCGGTCGAGGGGGTCGTTCGGCCCAATTGCCTGCCTCTCTTCCGCGGCTATGTTCGTGCCCGGGTGGCCCTGGAGATGGAGCACGCAGTGTCCGCCGGCACGCTTGAAGCCTTCCGAGACCGGTGGGCGCCGCGGGGACTGGAGTGTATCGTCTCCCCGGACAATGTCATTTAAATTTAATGTGATAAGTTTTATTTGAAGTTCTGTTAATTTACAGTAGTTTTATGTTTACTCAAAAGAGTACAAAGTGTCAGCCTGATAGTGCTTCAGTTCTGCAGTGATGCTTAAACCCACGGCTTTATGACTCAGAGTGTTCTCAAATGAGCCAAGTTGATGATATTTATGTACTGTGTTAATGGTGAACAAATGTATTTTGGAAGTTCCCCAAAATAAAATCCAACCCAACCATCGAATAGACAGCTCCTGAGAAAGGAGGAACTTGCGTTTATATAGGTTCTCACAATATCCCAAGGCACCAATAGATTTGTAGGTAGACATAGCTGTCAATTTATGCATAGCAAGATGCAACAAACAGTGCTTTGTGTTACAGGGAGATATTTAATTTACCCATAACTTAATCTAGATCAAATAAGTAGTCAAGAAACTAAACTGTTAACTAAGTTACTTAAATACAAATTTAATTAAATAAAACAAGGTCATATAGAGTGGCAGTACAGATGGTGTGCCGCAACTGCAGCATGTGGGAGTTTGTGGAGAGCATTGTGATCTTGGGCAACCACGTTTGCAGTAAGTGCCTGCATTTTGAGGAACTTCAGCTCAGAGTTGTTGAGCTGGAGTCTGAGGTGCAGACATTGTGGGCATCAGGGAGGGGGAGAATTACCTGGACACTTTGATCCAGGAGGCAGTCACACCCCTTAGGTTAGGTAGTGGTACAGGTCTGGTTAGTGGTCAGGGACAGGGGGGTGTGACTGCAACTCAGGCAGGTAAGGGGACCCCAGGTGCAGCGCTGGAGGAGCCTCAGCCTTTGCCCTTGTGCAACAGGTATGAGGTTCTTGCTGCCTGTGTGGATGAGGGAAAAGCCTGCAGGATGGATGAGCAAGTTGACCATAGCACCATGGTGCAGGAGGCCATTCAAGTGGGGGGAGTGAAAGGGAATGTAGTTGTGGTAGGGGACAGTATAGTCACGGGGATAGAAACTGTTCTCTGCAGCCGTGACCAGGAGTTCCGAAGGTTATGTTGCCTGCCTGGTGCCAGGGTTCAAGACTTCTCCTCGTGGCTGGAGGAGAACTTGGAGTGGGAAGGGGAGGATCCAGTTGTCATGGTTCACGTAGGAACTAACGACATAGGTAGGACTAGGAATGAGGTTCTGCTGAGAGAGTTTGAGGAGTTGGGGTCCAAATTAAAAAGCAGAACCTCAAAGGTAATAATCTCTGGATTGTTACCTGAGCCACGCGCCAATTGGCATAGGGATAAGCAGATTAGAAGGTTAAATGAGTGACTCAAAGAGTGGTGTGGGAGGAAGGGGTTTCGCTTCATGGGCCACTGGCACCAGTACTGGGGAAAGAGGGAGCTGTTCCGTTGGGACGGGCTCCACTTAAACCGGGCTGGAACCAGTGTCATGGCGAATTGAATAACTAGGTCAGTAGTCAGGGTTTAAACTAATGAAGAGGGGGCGGGAGGATTCAGGAAAGTGTAAATTTAAAAGCAGCAAGAGAACTGTCAAGGCTCTCGAGCAGAGCAGAGTTTTGAGTAAAAATAAGCAGCATGGGTCAGGAAGGGACAGAGAGAGTAACAATGGTAATAGGGCATCAGTGACTAAGGGAAAAATAGAAAAAGGTCAAAGCTAAAGGCACTATATCTGAATGCGCAAAGCATTCGCAACAAAATAGATGAATTAATAGCGCAGATAGAAATTAATAGGTTTGATCTAATAGCCATTACAGAGACGTGGTTGCAAAGTGACCAAGGTTGGGAACTAAATATTCCAGGATACTTAACTTTTAGAAGAGATAGGCAAAATGGAAAAGAAGGAGGGGTAGCCCTGATAATAAAGGATGGGACAGAGACAGTAGAGAGAAAGGATCTTAACTCCGAAAATCAAGAAGTAGAATCAGTTTGGGTGGAGCTAAGAAACAGCAAGGGGCAGAAAACATTGGTGGGAGTTGTTTATAGGAGCCCTAACAGTAGTTGTAAACGTTTCTATAGGTATGTAAACAGGAAGAGATTAGTGAAAGTAAATGTGGGCCCATTAGAGGCAGAGACAGGAGAAATTATAATGGGCAATAAGGAAATGGCAGAGACATTAAACAAATACTTTGTATCCGTCTTCACGGTAGCAGACACAAAAAACATTCCGGAAATAATGGGGAACCAAGGGTCTAGAGAGAATGAGGAACTTAAAGAAATCAGTATAAGTAAAGACACAGTACTGGAGAAATTAATGGGACTAAGTGGCGACAAATCCCCTGGACTTGACGACCTGCATCCTAGGGCTTTAAAAGAGGTAGCTGCAGAGATAGTGGATGCACTGGTATTAATCTTCCAGAATTCCCTAGATTCTAGAACAGTCCCCAAAGATTGGAAGGTAGCAAACATAACTCTGCTATTTAAGAAAGGAGGAAGGGAAAAAACGGGGAACTATAGGCCAGTTAGCCTGACATCAGTAGTAGGCAAGATGCTAGAATCTATTATTAGGGACATGGTAACAGGGCACTTAGAAAATCATAATATGATTAGGCAGAGTCAACATGGTTTTATGAAAGGGAAATTGTGTTTGACAAATGTTTTGAAGATGTAACTCGTAGGATGGATAAGGGGGAACCAGTGGATGTAGTGTATTTGGATTTTCAAAAAGCATTCGATAAGGTGCC
Source organism: Squalus acanthias (assembly GCA_030390025.1). Lineage (NCBI taxonomy): Eukaryota > Metazoa > Chordata > Chondrichthyes > Squaliformes > Squalidae > Squalus > Squalus acanthias. The sequence continues at coordinate 1,587,406 of CM059450.1, forward strand.
ACACAAGAGGTTATTACACAAAATTAGGACTCATGGGATTGGGGGGTAATATATTAGCATGGATTGACGATTGGTTAATGGACAGAAAACAGAGTAGGAATAAATGGGACTTTTTCGGCTTGGCAGGTTGTAACTAGTGGGGTTCTGCAAGGATCAGTGCTTGGGCCTCAGCTATTTACAATCTATATTAATGACTTAGATGAAGGGACTGCGTTTAACATATCCAAGTTTTCTGATGATAAAAAGTTAGGTGGGAAAGTAAGCTGTGAGGAGGATGCAAAGAGGCTGCAGAGAGATATAGACAGGTTGACTGAGTGGGCAAGAACATGGCAAATGGAATACAATGTGGGGAAGTGTGAAGTTATCCACTTTGGTAGGAAACCAAAAAATCAGAATATTTTTTGAATGGTGAGAGACTGGGAAATGTTTGCATTCAGAGGGACCTGGGTGTCCTTGTACATGAATCACAGAAAGTTAACATGCAGGTACAGCAAGCAATTAGGAAAGCAAATGGTATGTTAGCTTTTGTTACAAAGGGGTTAGAGTATAAGAGTAAAGAAGTCTTACTACAATTACACAGGGCATTGGTGAGGCCACACCTGGAGTAGTGTGTACAGTTCTGGTCTCCTTACCTAAGGAAAGATATACTTGCCTTAGAGGGAGTGCAACAAAGGTTTACTAGCCTGGTTCCTAGGGTGAGGGGATTGCCCTATGAGGAGAGGATTGAGTAGACTAGGCCCATATTCCCTAGAGTTTAGAAGAAGGAGAGGTGATCTCATTGAAACATATAAAATTCTTAAGGGGCTTGACAGGGTTAATGCTGAGAAAATGTTTCCCCTGGCTGAGGAATCTAGAACACGGGGTCACAGTCTCAGAATGAGGGGTTGGCCATTTAAGACTGAGATGAGGAGAAATTTCTTCACCCAGAGGGAGAGGGTTGTGAATCTTTGGAATTCTCTACCCCAAAGGGCTGTGGAGGCTCAGTCGATGAGTATATTCAAGACAGAGATCGATAGATTTTTGGATATTAAGGGAATCAAGGGATAGGAGATAGTGCAGGAAAGTGGAGTTGAGGTTGATGATCGGCCATGATCTTATTGAATGGTGGAGCAGGCTCGAGGGGCTGTATGGCCGACTCCTGCTCCTAATTCTTATGTTCTTATTGGCTGTGAAGTGCTTTGGGATGGCATGAAATCTTGAAAGGTGCTATATAAATGCAAGTTCTTTCTTTCTATCTATCATGTAATTATTAACGTAGCATGTATTCTTTATTGTGCCATAACAACTCAATTTATTAAAAGGCATATGCTGATTAATGCCATCCTGAAGTGTTAGCTTTAAACCTCAGTATGAAAGAATGCAAACTGCTGTATTTCTTTTTTCTCATCTTAGACGCCCTTATTGAAGAAGAAGATGAAGAGGAAGATGGGGCTGCAGGATCTCCGCAGGCCCAGACACCTGAGGTTACCCCCCTCACGGTGCAATTTGACATTGAAGAAGAAGTGGAAGATGAACAAGGTGAAAGAAATAAATACGTATGTGGATGAGTGTGTGTAATAAGCAAACTCAAAAACTCCGAGAGAGGTGGAAGCACCACTACTCACGTGATTGGGCACTTGTGACAAGGAAAGTCACAGGTTCAAATCTGTGCCAGTCACTTACATTTCACAACCTTCCTTGGTTCCATTGAGTTAGTTTTGTTACTTCACATGCAGATTACCAGATGGAGAACTAGAGGCTGGTGAAGTATATGGGGAGTGAGGGGAGGAGTGGTAGGACTAATTACCCTGCCTGATTCTGGACAGGTAGAGAGAGGCATTGACAATAATCATGGAGCAATTCTTGGGCTACACTGTGTTTTCAAACCAGTAAAGCTGTATTCAGCCACGAATAGTTCTGATCCATAGTCCCAGTGCCTTTCAGTTCCGCAGGAAAGAAAGTAATTGTCTTGTTTCTCCTAGTTGCAGAGATCCCTGAACAAGCAGCAGAAGAGGAGGAAGAACAACCAGAAGCTGTTGAAGAAGCTGCAGAAGAGGAAGAGATGGTCAGTGACCAGATGGAAGTAAATCTACCTTCTGACAATGATGAAGCTGCCCAAGAAGCTCAAGAAATTAAAAGTGATGAAGATACCCAGGAAACTGAGGAACCTAAAAGTGATGAAATACCAGAGGAAGTATCAGAGAAACAAATTGAAACAAGTAGCAATGTAGGTATGTTTGTATGTAAGAGTAAAAGAGTGAGAGAGCATTCAGAAACCGAGCTACCCAAGGCAGCGTACTAACTCAAGTGTCTGAGCGCGTTGCCTCCTGTAGGAGAGTTTTCGATTTCTTGCTTGGCTGCCAAAGAAGCACCTGCACGGTATCTGTATTAAAGAAGGAGAAGAATGTATTGACACCATTTATATTTTCCACTTGAATGCTATTGGCGTTCCTCTATAAAGCAGACTGATTCCAGAGCAGCAATAATGATTAGATGTGAAGGAATCACCTTGAAGAAGAGGGCAGGAGGGCGGGAGAACGTGATATATCTTCCCTGGATCACGTTCTTCCACCCCCACCCCCTTTACACCTGCACCATGTTCGCCCTCTCCTCCTTCCCCGGCCCCAGCCCCCGCCCCAGGCTGCAGCGGTTCAAGAAAGCAGCTCAGTACCAACCTCTCAAGTGCAACTAGGGATGGACAATAAATAATTGGATAATTGGAGGAAGAAAAAGGGCAGAGGATGGAAAGTTTAAAAAAAGAAATTATATGCCACAATCCTTTGATCGTTTCTCTACTAAGCAACTAAGTTAATTTGAATTCAGATTAACTACCATTTTAAGTTGACAAACTGAGGTGAAGGGCTGGGCCCATAGTGTAGGACACCAACAAGATTAAAAAGTGGGAGAAAGAACAAAGCAAGAAGTGATGATTAAAGGATAGCAAGGTTTGACTGTTCTATTCCTGTAGATTTTAGAAGGAAGGAAAGGCTAAGTGCAGGGACGAGTTCCATAGTGTTGAGATGCAGGGAACGATGAGTTAGAGTAGGAGACAGTATGGTGAGCCTTGATTTCAATTTAGTCAAATTGTAGAGAGGAGAATTAGAGTGTAGGGATTAGGATGAACAAAGGAGAGTAAGATACAACATTGAATGTATAGATTTTCCACAATACTGTTTTTTTGGTCCTTGCATTTGGACCTGATTAACACGGTGATTATTTACATGAACACCTTTGCAGCCTTCTGCGCATGTGCGCTGTATATCGGAACAGCGCATGCGCAGTACCCAATGGCACCGCAGTTGGGGCCTACACCGCCACGATTTCCTTGGCTCCGTGGGGAGAAGGTCAGGTGATCCATTGGTGGCCGGGGAAGGGGGGTGGGGGTGGGGGAGAGAAAGGATCGAAAGGGGGGGAGAGAGAGGGGAGATCGAAGAGGGGGTGAGAGAGGAGATCGGAGCGAGAGAGGGGAGGTCGGGGGGGGAGAGAGAAGGGATCAGAGAGAGAGAGAAAGGTGAGATAATAGGGGGAAGAGAGAGAGAGAGGAGATCAAAGAGAGAGAGAGAGAGAGAGAAGCTCGGAGTGGGGAGGGGGGGAGAATGTCCGGAGCTGGCCGGAGAGAGGAGCACAGTGAGGTGGGGCGGGGGGAGGTCAGGAACTTGTTGGGGGGGGGGAGGAGCACAGTGAGGTGGGGAGGGGGGAAGAACGTGATCCAGATGGCAAGATAGATCACGTTCTCCCACCCTCTGTTAGGCCTGGATCACGTTCTTCCACCCCCACCCCCACCCCCTTTCCACCTGCACCACGTTTGCCCTCTCCTCTTTCCTCATCCCCGGCCCCAGGCTGCAGTGGTTCAAGAAAGCAGTTCACTACCACCCTCTCTAGTGCAACTAGGGATGGACAATAAATAAATGAATTTATAAAAATGAGAGCCTATTCTGTGTTGGTCCTACAACATGCCTAACATTACATTTATGTGTTATTTGCCGGACTCGACTATTCCAATGTTCTCCTGGCCGGCCTCCCATCTTCCACCCTCAATGAACCTGAGCTCATCCAAAACTCTGCTGCACGTCTCCAAACACGCAGCAAGTCCCGTTCACCCATCACCCCTGTGCTCGCTAAGCTGCGGGGCCGCGTAGTTGTCCGGAGGTCCTGCGCAGCCCGTTAAAGGGACTGCGCAGCCAAAAAAAAATTAGGGGGAAAGATTGAAATAAAAACAGAAAGTGCTGGAAATACTCAGCAGGTCAGGCAGCATCTGTGGAGAGAGAAACAAGAGTTAACGTTTCGGGTCGATGACCTTCCGTCACAACAAATCTCTCCATGGCCGCACCCCTTCCTATCTGAACTCAGCAGTGTGAGTGCTCCTAATTGCACTGTTGAGCTCTGGAGCTGGCTGTCACAGTGAATGGATCATATTACACATTGCAAAGTACTTGATTCCTCAGGCAGGCAGGATCTAATTACATATTCCAGACAAACTGCTGAGTGTGTCTTGTCTCCCAAGGGGACCAATCAGAAATCTGGTGTTACAAATAGTTACAGCCTTTTACTAATGTATTAACTGTGAGTCTTTTAATTCAGAGGGAGAAAAGCCAGATGATCTGAAAGTGATTGTAACACTGTCTGCTGTGAGTATCTGCTCCCCTTTTTACAAAAGATTCAAAGAGTGATTAAAAAGAATATATAATCTATATACAAATTCTTACGTCCACATTTATAATGGAAACTGCCTATTCGGCTTGTCACATTGTAATTACATCCTCCCGCCAGCCGTGGCACTGTAGCTTCTTAGGCTTGCCTCTCCCAGCTCCTCAGCCTGTACTGCCAAGAAACTCCTCTGTTCCAACTAACTCTACTTCCCAAATTTCTGCAAGTTTTGCTCCACTGCTCTTGTGTTTCCCAACTGCTTGTCCGATATCCAGTGCCGGATGAGCCGAAATTTCCTCCAATAAAACATTGTCTTCAGCACCCGCCACAAATTCTATCCCCCTCCCCGGCCACTGTCTCCGGCTGAACCAGACCGTTCGCAACTTCGGTGTCCCATTTGACCCTGAGCTGAGCTTCCAAACCCATATTCTCTCTCTGCCACAAAGATCGCCTACTTCCACCTCCGTAACATTGACTGTTTCTGTCCCTGCCTCAGCCCATCTCCTGCTGAAATGCTCATCCATGCTTTTCTTACCTCCAGGCTCGACTAGTACAACGCTCTCCTGGCCGGCCTCCCATCTTCCACCCTCTATAAACTTGAGCTCATCCAAAATTCTGCTGCCCTGTGTCCTAACTCGCACCAAGTCCTGTTCAACCATCAACTCTGTGTTCGCTGACCTACATTGCCCTTGGCCCAGAATTTTAAAATTCTCATCCTTGTGTTCAAATCCCTCCATGGCTCGACCCCTCCCTATCTCTGTAATCTCCTCCGTTCCTACAACCCTCCGAGATCTGTGTTCTTCCAACTCTGGCCCCTGGTGCGTACCCCACTGCCTTCGCTCCACCATTGGTGGACGTGCCTTCAGCAGTCTAGGCATTAAGCTCTGCAATTACCTTTCTAAACTTCTCTGCATCTCCACCTTTCTCTCTCCTCCTTTAAAATGCTTCTTAAAACCTACCTCTTTGACCAAGCATTTAGTCACCCCTCCTCAGTGTCAATCTTTGTCTGATTATGCTCCTGTTTTGCTACGTTAGAGGCAAATTGTTGTTTAACTATAATAATATAAAATCAAAGTATTATATAAAATAAGGACAGAATGTACAACTTTAAAATTCAGACTGAATTACATCTCTGTGCCTTGGTTGAATTATAGCCCAATCTCTAACTCATCCTCACCTGAAGACTACTCTTGGTCTTCACTCTCTGTGTGCAATGCCACAGGAGATGGACTAATACATATAGTGATTAAAAAGAAAATCTATGTACAAATGGACTCTATGCCACTGGGCTAGGGAGAGGAAAATCAAGCACTCGATCACTATCAAGCAACTTCTAATGGAAGGTGCCATGCGCTGATTTTGGGCAAGAACAGGATAAGGTCCGGCTGTGATGGTCAAACAGGCACTCATCATCTGCACTCGTACAAAGAACGGTCGCTTGTGTACTGTACCAGTGGGCTCCTGGTACCTATGTAATTAAACCCCAGCAAGAGTTAGCGCCTTAAGGAGAAGTGGGTGGTGGGGGGAAATGTTGGTCTCTGGCAAAGCCCGCAAATCACAGTGAGCTACGAGCCGGTAATTCAGCTGAATAATCCCAATAATGCTCTTGTGAATTAGAATTGTCACAGAACACAAAGACTCATTGCCTGATGTTTTTATTTAATTATCAAAAACTCTTGATTGTTACACAGTGTTATAGGCAGTGTGACACAAGTGAAAGGGGAATTGAGATAATCATGTAGGAGCTTGAAGTTAAGTCATCATGTGACTGGTACAATGCTAATACTATTTCTAACCCTCTCAACAAACATGATAAAATAAATATACTTATCATTTATAATTCATTACCCATTCTTTCTGACATCAGAAGGCTGTGTAAATCACTTCTGAAATTTTGATTTTACATAAACCTGGATTTTCCTTTTTGTTTTTATCAGTATAACAGTTAGGTGCTCTGGTTTACAGTGACAATAGTCATATCCTATTATTATTACACGGGCTTCCAGGATTTTTACTGGTGCTTTGGGGGATCCCATTCCATGATTCTGTCTATTTGTCTGAAACCCACAAACTAGTGGCTTTGAATATAGTTAATATATTCCAGCTATTATTGGTCTCAGTTACCAATGGACAGGCAGCTGGCCATTGGCATGTTAGTAATGAACTGTTCCATTTGAGAGCCCAGCTAACCAACAGAAACCCACTGGTAACAATCCATCTCATTCCCTAAAGTGTGCAACATTGCCCAAGTATACACTGCTGTACTAATCATAGAATCATAGAATGGTTACAGCACAGAAGGAGGCCATTCGGCCCGTCGAGCCTGTGCCGGCTCTCTGCAAGAGCACTTCAGCTACTCCCACTCCCCCGCCCTTTCCCTGTAGCCCTGCAAATTTTTTTCCTTCAGGTACTTATCCAATTCCCTTTTGAAAGCCGTGATTGAATCTGCCTCCACCACCCTTTCAGGCAGTGCATTCCAGATCATAACCACTCGCTGTGTAAAAAATGTTTTTCCTCATGTCGCCTTTGGTTCTTCTGCCAATCACTTTAAATCTGTGTCCTCTGGTTCTCGACCCTTCCACCAATGGGAACAGTTTCTCTCTATCTACTCTGTCCAGAACCCTCATGATTTTGAACACCTCTATCAAATCTCCTCTCAACCTTCTCTGCTACAAAGAGAACAACCCCAGCTTCTCCAGTCTATCCACATAACTGAAATCCCTCATCCCTGGAATCATTCTTGTCAATCTTTTCTGCACCCTCTCTAAGGCCTTCACATCCTTCCTAAAGTGTGGTGCCCAGAATTGGACACAATACTCCAGTTGAGGCTGAACCAGTGTTTTATACAGGTTCATCATAACTTCCTTGCTTTTGTACTCTATGCCTCTTTTTTTAAAGCCCAGTATCCCGTATGCTTTTTTAACCACTTTCTCAACCTGCCCTGCCACCTTCAACGATTTGTGCAACAGGGATGTCCTGCTGCAGTTGTACAGGGCCTTGGTGAGACCACACCTTGAGTACTGTGTGCAGTTTTGGTCGCCTTATCTGAGGAAGGATGTTCTTGCCATGGAAGGAGTTCAGCGAAGATTCACAAGGCTGATACCTGGGATGGCAGGAATGACATATGAGGAGAGATTGGGTCGATTGGGCTTATACCCGCTGGAGTATAGAAGAATGAGAGGGGATCTCATCGAAACATATAAAATTCTGACAGGTCTGGACAAACTAGATGCAGGAAGAATGTTCCCGATGGTTGGAGAGTCCAGAACCAGGCGTCATAATCTAAGGATAAGGGGTAAGCCATTCAGGACAGAAATGAGGAAGAATTTCTTCACCCAGAGAGTGGTGAACCTGTGGAATTCTCTACCACAGAAGGTAGTTGAGGCCAAGTCATTAAATATATTCAAGAATGAGTTAGATATATTTCTTAAAGCTAAAGGTATCAAGAGATATGGGGAGAAGGCAGGTATAGGGTACTGAGTTTGGATGATCAGCCATGATCTCATCGAATGGCGGAGCAGGCTCGAGGGGCCGAATGGTCTACTCCTGCTCCTATCTTCTAATCTATACCCCCAGGTCTCTCTGTTCATGCACCCCCTTTAGAATTGTACCCTTTAGTTTATATTGCCTCTCCTTGTTCTTCATACCAAAATGTATCACTTTGCACTTTTCTGCATTAAATTTCATCTGCCACGTGTCCACCCATTCCACCAGCCTATCTATGTCTTCTTGAAGTCTATCACTATCCTCCTCACTGTTCATTTTCCTTCCAAGTTTTGTGTCATCTGCAAATTTTGAAATTGTGCCCTGTACACCCAAGTCGAAGTCATTAATATATATCAAGAAAAGCAGTACCGACCCCTGGGGAACACCATTGTATACCTTCCTCCAGTCCGAAAAACAACCGTTCACCACTACTCTCTGTTTCCTGTCACTTAGCCAATTTCGTATCCATGCTGCCACTGTCCCTTTTATTCCATGGGCTTCAACTTTGCTGGCAAGCCTATTATGTGGCACTTTATCAAACGCCTTTTGGAAGTCCATTTACACCACATCAACCGCATTGCCCTCATCAAACTCGATGAAGTTAGTTAAACATGATTTGCCTTTAACAAATCCGTGCTGGCTTTCCTTAATTAATCCACACTTGTCCAAGTGACTGTTAATTTTGTCCCGGATTATCATTTCTAAAAGCTTCCCCACTACCGAGGTTAAACTGACTAGCCTGTAGTTGCTGGGTTTATCCTTACACCCTTTTTTGAACAAGGGTGTAACATTTGCAATTCTCCAGTCCTCTGGCACCAGCCCCGTATCCAAGGAGAATCGGAAGATTATGGCCAGTACCTCCGCAATTTCCACCTTTACTTCCCTCAGCATCCTAGGATGCATCCCATCCGGTCCTGGTGACTTATCTACTTTAAGTACAGCCAGCCTTTCTCGTACCTCCTCCTTATCAATTTTTATCTCATCCAGTATCTCAACTACCTCCTCTTTCACTATGATTTTGGCAGCATCTTCTTCCTTGGTAAAGACACATGCAAATTACTCATTTAGTGCCTCGGCCATGCCCTCTGCCTCTATGCATAGGTCTCCATTTTGGTACCTAAATGGCCCCACCCCTCCTCTTACTACCCGTTTACTATTTATATGCCTAATAAAACCTATCGTTTAATGCCCTTGGAAATACTGCATGAACAAAATGGATAATGGTTCAATCAATATGTAAACTCTGAAAATCAATGTTAAAAATAATAGTCTGCAGTTAGATGGGCACAGGACTGAATATCGATGTATAATAATGTTGAAGTCTGTTACCTAGAGTTGTGCAAGCACCATGCAATCGCATGTAGAACTTTATGCCTTGTGTTTTTTTTAAATATTCTCCCCCTTGTTTACTCCTTTCCTGATGCACAATTGTTTGCTGGAGTATGATTCCACAGGTACCAGAAGCCCTTCAGTACATCATCCAACTGTCTTCATGGGTAGTGTAGCTGACGGGCTTTGTGGCTGCAGGACCATCACAGTCGAGCTCAATCTTATTCTATCCAAACATACAGACTTTCTTGCAGGAGTCATTGAATAGCAATCAGGAGTGGGAAACTTGGCTAATCTGTCTCCCTCAATAGTCCTAGTGCTGAAGTCAATTGTAGCGCCCTAACTAAAGCTCCAGCTGAGACTAGCAGCTTCTGAACAGACTCGGGCTCAAACCTGGTACCTTTCCGCTCTGTGTGTCCCAGTATCACACTGGGTGGCACGTTTACCCATCGAGCCAGCGGGGGAGCTAATGTATGTCTTGGGTTTGACTGAGCACTGTGTAATTTGTAAACTTGAGCAGGTCATAAACCCAGATAAGTATAAGCGCTGAAACCTGGGAACTAGACAAATACTGTAATATTAGCAATGAAGCAGTTATAATTATGGTTGCTATGTATGTGCCATGTATAAATGGTATGCTACTGTAATAAAAAATGTGTATCAACTTTTATGTAGAATGTACTTTAGATGGGCATTGGCCAATATCATATTGGACTGAGGAAGATTTGACATTCATTCCAATCCACATTCTGTAATTTAATCTTTCAGATTCAGATTCCAATCATGCTACCACTTCAGTGTATCATCAGCCTTATTTATACTGTTTAATCTAACTGACCTTTTTCTATCACTAACCAGGATGAAATAACAAAAGAAATGGAGATGACCTCATCTGCTTTGCCCACTAGTGACACCTTTTCAAAAGGGGAGAAGGAAGAACCACTGACTCTTTTTGGTGAAGATTTAGCACATGATGATAGTCCTGTAAAGGAGGAATTTGCAAAAGGTCTACCAACCTTAGAACCTGGGACACCAGAGAGAGAAGGTACTATTAGCATTGAAGTGGGTGGCACAGAGGAAATTATACCAATGGAAAGTTATGACTTTCAATTGGGTTGGATCGTGAGGTTATCGTGGAAACCAGAACCGTTATCATTGGGTGGCACTAGATTGAAGAAAGAGGGTGCAGCTTCCAATGAACCATGAAAGGCACATTATCTTAGATGTATGGAGAAAGGAAGACTATATCTTAGGACCGAAAGAACATAAGAAATAGGAGCAGGAGTAGGCCACTTGGCCCCTCGAGCCTGCTCCATCATTCAATAAGATCATGGCTGATCTTGGGCTCAAAGCCACTTCCCTGCCCGCTCCCCATAACCCTTCACTCCCTTATCTTGCAAAAATCTGTCTATCTCCACCTTAACTGTATTTAATGACCCAGCCTCCACAGCTCTCTGGGGCAGAGAATTCCACAGATTTACGAACTTCTGAGAGAAGAACTTCCTCCTCATCTCAGTTCTAAAAGGGCGACCCTTTATTCTGAAACTATGCCCCCGAGTTCTAGATTTCTCCATGTTGTGGAGTATTTTAGACCAACACTCGACACAAGGTTTTCAGATCGATGGTCAAGTTGTCTTTATCGATCGATGGGGAGACAATCTCTACTGGCGTGCCAGGAGACTTCTCCAACTTGATACAGTAAGCGTTACATATTTATGCGTTCAAAAGTCATGGTAGCCTCGTGCACAATCCGCTCTCGCAACTTAATTGGATCTTGGCCCGCATGCACCTTTACGGATTGGATTACATATCTTAAGGTGTACATATACAAGCTGCATAACTAATTGTTAACCTTAACTGCTGAAATGCTGAGCAAAAATAACATGTTATCATTGTGACCCAGACAGCAAAACCACAAGAGCAGCTTAGGTGCACAAACAAAGTTTTTCTTAGAACTGGTGTCTGTCTACACGGTCAGCTTTGACCGCACCTCACAGATATGGTTTTTCATGTCTGCCACTGCCACTTGCACATCACTATGTGAGCTGTCAGTATGCTTTCCCCACTTCACCCACGAGGGGAAACATCCTCTCTGCATCTACCTTGTCGAGCCTCCTCAGTATCTTATATGTTTCAATAAGATCACCTCTCATTCTTCTAAATTCCAATGAGTATAGGCCCAACCTGCTCAACCTTTCTTCATAAGTCAACCCCCTCATCTCTGGAATTAACCTAGTGAATCATCTCTGAACTGCCTCCAATCCAAGTATATCCTTCCTTAAATAAGGAGACCAAAACTGTACGCAGTACTCAAGGTGTGGTCTCCCCAATACCCTGTACAGTTGTAGCAGGACTTCCCTGCTTTTATACTCCAACCCCCTTGCAATAAAGGCCAACATTCCATTTGCCTTTTTGATTACTTGCTGTACCTGCATGCTAACTTTTTGTGTTTCATGCACAAGAACCCCCAGGTCCCTCTGAACTGTAGCATTTTATAATCTCTCTCCATTTAAATAATAGTTTGCTTTTTTATTTTTCCTACCAAAGTGGATAACCTCGCACTTTCCCACATTATACAGTTTTGGTGTCCTTACTTAAGGAAAGACATCCTTGCTCTCGAGGCAGTGCAAAAAAGGTTCACTCGGTTAATCCCGGGGATGAGGGGGTGGTCATATGAGGAGAGGTTGGGTAGATTGGGACTCTACTCATTGGAGTTCAGAAGAATGAGAGGCGATCTTATTGAAACATATAAGATTGTGAAGGGGTTGGATCGGGTGGATGCGGGGAGGATGTTCCCGATGACGGGTGAGACGAGAACTAGGGGACATAGTCTTAGAATAAGGGGCTGCTCTTTCAAAACTGAGATGAGGAGGAACTACTTCACTCAGAGGGTGGTAGGTCCATGGAATATGCTGCCACAAAAAGCTGTAGAAGCTACAACATTAATTAAATTTAAAACAGAAATAGACAGTTTCCTAGAAGTAAAGGGCATTAAGGGTTACGGGGAGCGGGCAGGAATTTGGACATGAGTCTAGGTTCGGATCGGTCATGGCCCTGTGGGTAGTGGAGCGGGCCCAGGGACTGTGTAGCCTGATTCTGCTCCTATTTCGTGTGTGCAATTCTGTTAGATGCAGGAGATGGTTCTGTGATAGATAGTAGATTGGTGGTTAGGATCAGATCAGCCATGATCTTATTGAATGGCGGAGCAGGCTCGAGGGGCCGATTGGCCTACTCCTGCTCCTATTTCTTATGTTCTTATTATACTCCATCTGCCAAATGTTTGCCCACTCACTTAGCCTGTCTATATCCCTTTGCAGATTCTTTGAGTCCTCTGCACAACTTGCTTTCCCACCCATCTTTGTATCATCCGCAAACTTGGCTACATTACACTTGATCCCTTCATCCAAGTCATTAATGTAGATTGTAAATAGTTGAGGCCCCAGCACCGATCTCTGTGGCTCCCCACTAGTTACCATTTGCCAACCGGAAAATGACCCATTTATCCCGACTCTCTGCTTTCTGTTAGTTAGCCAATTCTCTATCCATACTAATATATTACCCCCAACTCCGAGAGCTCTTATCTTATGCAGTAACCTTTTATGTGGCACCTTATCGAATGCCTTCTGGAAATCCAAATACACCACATCCACTGGCTGACCTTTGTCAACCCTGCTCGTTACATCCTCAAAGAACGGCAGCAAATTTGTTAAACATGATTTCCCTTTCATAAAACCATGCTGACTCTGCTTGAATGCATTATGATTTTCCAAATGCCCTGCTACTGTTTCCTTAATGAAGGACTCCAGCATTTTCCCAACGACAGATGTTAGGCTAACTGGTCTATAGTTTCCTGCTTTCTGTCTCCCTCCTTTCTTAAATAGGGGTGTTACATTTGTGGTTTTCCAATCCGCTGGGACCTCTCCAGAGTCCAGGGAATTTTGGTATATTGCAACCAATGCATCCACTATCTCTGCAGCCACTTCTTTTAAGACCCTGGGATGCAGACCATCTGGTCCAGGGGACTTGTTGTCTTTTAGTCCCATTATTTTACCAAGTACTTTTTCCTTAATGATAGTGATTGTCTTTAGTTCCCCCCTCCCTGTGGCCCCTTGATTATCCATTATTGGGATGTTGTTAGTGTCTTCTACCGTGAAGACAGATACAAAATATTTGTTCAGAGTCTCTGCTATTTCCCCGTTCCCCATTATTAATTCCCCAGTCTCATCCTCTAAGGGACCAACGTTTACTTTAGCTACTCTCTTCCTTTTTATATACCTGCAGAAGCTCTTACTATCTGTTTTAATATTTCTTGCCAGTTTACTCTCATAATTCATCTTCTCTCTCTTTATTATTTTTTAGTCATCCTTTGCTGGTTTTAAAAATTTCCCAATCCTCTCGTCTCCCACCAATCTTGGCAACATTGTATGCCTTCATTTTCAATTTGATACCATCCTTTGATACCACCAAAAGAAGGGACTTTTGATGTAGGGGCACTATAGAACTTGGAACCAAAGAAAGAAAAAGCCACTATCAATTTAGTGAGGGATTATAACTTGGAAAAAATTGTTGTCCACAGTAAATGATTAAAAATCCATCTCAGCTGAACAGTTAGTGGAATGCCTATCAGCAGGCTTGTACATTGGAGAAGCAGTGGAGCTGGTTAAAGATGTCTTGCTCATAAGTGCTCCTTTCCATGGATAATCATGGTACAGCAATGCGCACAGTCATCGAGAAATCTTTTGGATAGATGGGTCAAATGGCCTCCTTCTGTGCCGTAAATTTCTATGATTCTATGACTCCATGCCCCCAATTGATGTAGATGGAAAAAACCATTAAAAGGGCAAATGGGATTCTCGGTTTCATATTATGGGATACAATTGCAAGTAATACTTAATGTTTATAATGCAGTTGCTAGGCCACAGTTTGAAATGCTGTGCGCAATTTTGGGCACCCCATCATAGAAAGGATATTGGAACCATGGCAAAGGTGTAACATAAATTCAGTAGGATGATACCAAGGAGGAGAGGGAATAGTTCTGATGAGAGACTTGACTGCAGTCAATTATAGGATGTAGTTGGCAGCAGGAGATCTGACAAACGTGCCAACTCTTACATGTGCCATATGTTGTACCTCATGTCTGAGTTTCAGATATCCATGCCATCGGATCTTGTGCTTAAATGAAAATACTTTTTGCTCATTCTGTTTCAGCCTCACTAAGCACTGTATGTACACAAGTCTACTTTGTAATAATTGTTGCCCATCTCCCTTTAGTCTAGGTAAATCCAGTCAAAGCATTACAGAGTGATTTCAGCTATTTGGACTTTTGAAAATCTCAGGGTAAATTTTCCTAGTCCTCTGCCTGGTGTACTGTAACTCCTGGGTGCAACGAACACAGGAAAGTCAGGCAGGGAGAAGCTTGTAAGGGAGCCCGTCTGAGATTTCATCCATTTAAATTAATGTACAGGAATTGGCCAGGCTCCTTTCCAAGCGTAGATTGCTCCCTGCCCAGTTCTTGTGTACTCACTGTGCCCAGGTAATCCAATGCAGCCAAATGCAGAACCAGGATAATCTATCCTGCCACCTTTGTCAGCTTTGAAAGTTTTTCACCTGTGCCCCCCCCATGGCCACACTTGCTGCATGCAGAAGGTCTTCAGAAAAGAGTCTGACTTCATTTTATAAATCAGAACAAATGTTTCTGATGCTATTGTAAGGAATGTACATTAGAATTCAGAAGAGTAACAATCAATTGCCACACCAGCCATGCTGCCATTTAAAGGGTGTCTTTCATGTTTTGTTAGAGACACCCACTACAGAAGAGAAAGGTGGAAGTGAGCAGGAAGATGATGAACAAAAAGCTAATGATCGTCTCGAGCTGGAGTACAAATATCAAGTAAATCCCTTCCTTTTTGACCCCTCTTTCTCTAATTTTTACATTATCTCCTAGTACCTTACTCTCTCGCAGTTAATTTGGTTTGTTACATTCTCTACTTCACTTTTCTCTTTTTTGCCATACTCTCCTATAGGGTAGCTGGCCATTCATCTCATTGCATTCATAGGATCTTTCTCTGTAAAAGCTAGCTACCAAATTGTTAGCCTCTGAGTCCAATGGTCGTGGGTTCAAATCCCACTCCAGAGAATTGAGCACATAATCTAGGTTAACACCATTTGGGGCCCATTGAGTCTGTGTCTTTTTCATAGAGCAATCCAGTTAGTCCCTCTCCCCCTCTCTTTCCCCATATCCCTGCAATTTTTCTCCTTCAAGTATTTATCCAATTCCCTTTTGAAGGCTACTATTGAATCTGTATACACTGCCCTAACAGGCAGTGCATTCCAAATCCTAACCACTCGTTGCGTAAAAAAGTTGTTCCTCATGTTGCCTCTTTTGCCAATCATCTTAAATCTGTACCCACTGGTTATCGACCCTTCAGCCATTGGAAACAGTTTCTCTTTATTTACTCCATCTAAATCCTTCATGATTTTAAACACCTCTATCAAATCTCCTCTTAGCCTTCTCTGCTCTAAGGAGGAAGAAATATGCAAACAAATTAGGGAAATGAGTAAAAAACATAGAATAATAATCATGGGGGATTTCAACTACCCCAATATTAATTGGACAGAAGAGGTAAGTAAAGGGGATAAGGGAATGGAGTTCCGACAATGTGTACAGGACTCCTTTCTAACCCAATATGTAAAAAGCCCAACAAGGGAGGATTCGCTATTGGATCTAGTAATGGGGAAGGAACCAGTGCGGATAAGAGAAGTAAAAGTAGGGGAACATCTAGGCAATAGTGACCATAATATAATACGCTTTAAGATAATAATTGAGAAGGACATAAGTATGACGAAGACCAGGGTAATAGATTGGAGAAAAGCTGATTTTGAGGGGCTGAGAATAGAACTTGGGAAAATAAAATGGACAACAATATTGGCAACCAATGACGTAAATGGGAAACATTTAAAATGGTATACAACAGAGTCCAGGAAAAATATATTCCGCTAAAAAACAAGAACAAGCTAAACACTAATGAGACAAGGATGAGTAAAGCCATAAGGGAAAAATTGAGGGTAAGGAAAGAGGCATACATTAAGCAAGGGAGAGCATGATAAGGGAGAATACAAAGAGATTAGGAGCGAAGTCGAAAAAACAATTAGGAAGGCAAAGAGGTACTATGAAATTAAATTATTAAGGAACATAAAACAAAATAGTAAAATATTTTACAGGCACATAAATAAAAAAAGGAAGGTCGGGATGGGAATAGAACCACTAAGGGATGGACAGAATAATACCACAGGTAACGATAGAGAGATGGTAGAAATATTAAATCATTACTTTGCTTCACTATTTACCAGGGAGATAGAACAGGTGGACATGACATTGGATGATGAGCTTAGTAATGAGATAACTGCATTTAAAATAAAAAGAGGAGATATATTAAATAAACTAATCAAACTCAAAGGGGATAAGACCCCTGGTCCAGATGGTTGCATCCACGCATTTTAAAAGAATCTAGGGAGGAGATAGCAGAGGCATTACTACACATATTTAATAATTCGTTAGAACAAGGTGTAGTGCCAGAGGACTGGCGGATAGCTAACGTAATACCGATATTTAAGAAGGGAGATAGAACATGTCCAGGGAATTATAGACCAGTCAGCTTAACATCGGTGGTAGGAAAAATAATGGAATCCCTACTAAAGGAGAAAATAGAAGAACATCTAGAAACCAAAAATATAATAATGAATAGTCAGCATGGATTTCAAAAGGGAAAGTCTTGCTTGACCAACCTCATTGAATTTTTTGAAGAGGTAACAGAGAGTAGACTAGTTGTAATTTATCTGGATTTTCAAAAGGCCTTTGGTAAGGTACCACTTAATAGATTAATGAATAAGATCAGAGAATGCGGAGTCAGGGGACAAGTAGTAGAATGGATAACTAGCTGGCTTCAAGACAGAAAGCAGAGAGTAGGGGTAGCTATTCACAGTGGCAGAAGGTGGGAAGTGGTGTTCCACAGGGATCAGTGCTGGGACCACTGTTATTCACAATTTACATTAACGATTTAGACTTTGGAATCAAAAACACAATTTCTAAATTTGCAGATGACACCAAATTGGGGGGGATAGTCAATACTGAGAAGGACTGCAACAACTTACAGGAAGATGTTAATAAACTCGCAGAATGGGCATATAATTGGCAAATTAATTTCAACACCGATAAATGTGAGGTATTACATTTTGGTAGGAAGAATAGGGAGGTCACTTATTACTTGGAGGATGCGAGTCTGGGTGGGGTAGAGGAACAAAGGGATCTCGGAGTACAAATACACAAATCACTAAAAGTAGCGACACAGGTTAACTAGGCCATAAAAAAAGCAAACCAAGCACTAGGGTTTATTTCTAGAGGGATAGAATTGAAAAGTAGTGAAATTATGCTAAACTTGTATCAAACCTTGGTTAGACCACACTTGGAGTACTGCGTACAGTTCTGGTTGCCATACAGTAAAAGAGATATAGAGGCACTGGAGAGGGTGCAGAGAAGATTTAGAAGGATGATACCAGAAATTCGAGGTTATACCTATCAGGAAAGGATGAACGGGCTGGGTCTCTTTTCTCTTGAAAAGAGAAGGCTGAGGGGTGACCTAATAGAGGTCTTTAAAATTATGAAAGCTTTTGATAGAGTAGATACAGAGAGAACATTTCCACTTGTGGGGAAGAGCAAAACTAAAGGCCATCAATATAAGATAGTCACCAAGAAATCCAATAGGGAATTCAGAAGAAACTTCTTTACCCAGAGGGTGGTGAGAAGTGGAACTCGCTGCCACAGGGATTGCTTGAAGTGAATAGTATAGATGCATTCAAAGGGCGGTTAGATAAGCATATGAGGGAGAAGGGAATAGAGGGTTATGCTGATAGAGTTAGATGAGGAAAGACGGGAGGAGGCTCGAGTGGAGCATAAACTCTGGCATGGACTGGTTGGGCCGAATGGCCTGTTTCTGTGCCGTATATCCTATGTATGATGGGACGTTAAACCGAGGCCCTGACAGCCCTCTCAGGTGGATATAAAAGATCCCATGGCACGATTTCAAAGAAGAGCAGGGGAGTTCTCTCTGGTGACCTGGCTAATATTTATCCCTCAACCAACATCACTAAAAGCAGATTATCTGATCGTTATCACATTGCTGTTTGTGGGATCTTGCTGAGTGTAAATTGACTGCCGTGTTTCATAACAGTGACTACACTTCCAAAAATACATCATAAGGGAACGTTGGCATAGTGATTATGTTACTGGATTAATAATCCAGAGGCCTGGACTAATGATTCAGAGGCAAGAGTTCAAATCCCACCACGGCAGCTGGGGAATTTAACTTCAGTTAATTAAATAATTCTGGAATAAAAAATGCTAGTATCAGTAACGGTGACGGTGAAACTACCAGCTTATCATAAAAGCCCATCTGGTTCACTAATGTCCTTTAGGGAAGGAAATCTGCCGTCCTTTCTCTGGTCTGGCCTATATGTGACTCCAGGCCCACAACACTCAAGAAGCTCGACACCATCTAGGACAAAGCAACCCGCTTGTTTGACACCCCATCTACCACCTTAAACATTCATCCCCTCCACCACCGGCGTACCGTGGCTGCAGTGTGTACCATCTACAAGATGCACTCACCAAGGCTTCTTCAGCAGCACCTCCCAAACCCGCACCTCTTCCACCTAGAAGAACAAGGGCAGCAGGCGCATGGGAACACCACCACCTCCAAGTTCCCCTCCAAGTCACACACCATCCTGACTTGGAAATATATCGCCGTTCCTTCATCGTTGCTGGGTCAAAATCCTGGAACTCCCTCCCTAACAGCGCTGTGGGAGTACCTTCACCACACGGACTGCAGCGGTTCAAGAAGGCGGCTCACCACCACCTTCTCAAGGGGCAATTAGGGATGGGCAATAAATGCTGGCCTTGCCAGTGAATTTAAAAAAAATCATCGGCTGTAAAACGCTTTGGGACATCTTGAGGTTATGAAAGATGCTATAGAAATGCAAGTTCTTTCTTTTCTTTCACATTTACTCACATAACAATAGGCACTGAACTGAGATGTTTCTGAAAATCATGCTAGAGCACTATATAAAGGCAAGCCTATCTTCCTTCCTTCCAATTTATTTACTTCTCCTTCTGGTTTCTTAAAGCCTGTAGGTTATAGGAGGAAGAGAATACTAAGGGAGGTAAGGTAAATTGATCAGTTATAAGATCCAATCTATGACATTCCCAGTGTCGTATTATATAGAAAAAAGACTTGTATTATGTAGCACCTTATCACAACTCTCAAAAATGTCTGAAAGTGCTTTGTATAAAATTAATTGCTTTGAAGTGCATTGACTGTTGCACTTGCCTACATAACATCTCGCAAGGTTCCATAAACAACCATCAGATGAATGACTAATTCATCGATTTTTGGATGTGTTAGCTGAGGGAAGAAGGTTGACCGGGACATTGGGAGAACTCCCTGCCCTTCATTGAATAATACCATTGGAATTTTTAATATCCGCCTGAATAGGCAGACAAGCTCTGGCTTTACTGTCTGATTCAAAGGACCGCAGCTCTGACAATGCAGAATACATTACTGAAGTGCCAAGCTTAGTTATGACATAAGAACATACGAGATGGACGGACAAGAAAAGACCAGCTGGTCCATCAAGCCTGCCCTACGCTCATGATGGTTGCAGCATCGTGACTCAGCACTTCCTCCTTCCTTCCCCCCCCTCCCCCCAGCAGCTGTGTAATATCCTGAGAGAGGCAAAAAACAGAGAAAAAACCCGGGCCAATAAGGGAAAAAAATACTCTGCAAAATTCCCCTGCGACCCCCCTCAGGCGATCGAAACCAGTCCAAGAGTTCATGTGGACCAAATGTTATCCAGAAAGACACTTAACCCTCTATATGATGTGATCTCTGCCCCAGTCAGGAACCGGTCCAGCTCCCTCTTGAAGGCGGAGAGTCAACACCCACCGGACCAGCCCGCAACACATTCCAGAGGCTCACTACTCTCTGGGAAAAAATACTTGAAGGAGAAAAAAATTGCAGGGATATGGGGAAAGAGCAGGGGAGTGGGACAAACTGGATTGCTCTTTGAAAGAGCCGACACAGACTCCTTCTGTGCTGTACTATTCTATGAAAAGAAGAACTGCCCAACATCCAGTCTATTCCTACTCTTACACAGCTTAAACTATAGAGATTTTGTACAATGTCAAAGAACAAAGTAAATCTCTGATCTGTCCATTCTGATTTAATGATCAGAAGATGTTGGGAGGCAGATTCACGATTATAAGAACATAAGAACATAAGAAATAGGAGCAGGAGTAGACCAATCGGCCCCTCGAGCCTGCTCCGCCATTCAATGAGATCATGGCTGATCTGATCCAACCTCAACTCTAAAGAACACAAGAAGTAGGAGCAGGACCAGGCCACTCGGCCCCTGGGCCCGCTCCGCCACCCACAGGGCCTTGACCGATCCGAACTCAAACTCATGTCCAATTTCCAGCCCGCTCCCCGTAACCCCTAATTCCCTTTACTTCTAGGAAACGGTCTATTTCTGTTTTAAATTTATTTAATGAAGTAGCTTCCACAGCTTCCTGGGGTAGCAAATTCCACAGACCCACTACCCTCTGAGTGAAAAAGTTTCTCCTCATCTCAGTTTTGAAAGAGCAGCCCCTTGTTCTAAGATTATGTCCCCTAGTTCTAGTTTCACCCATCATTGGGAACATCCTCACCGCGTCCACCCGATCAAGCCCCTTCACAATCTTATATGTTTCAATAAGATCACCTCTCATTCTTCTGAACTCCAATGAGTTATGAAATACAAAGGTGATTGAAATCCTTTTTCTCCCATTGTTGCTCAGACGTTATTTGTGGAACGGGAGAAGTTGAGGAACCATAATAAGCAAATACAGAACAAGCTAGCTGATTACTACCGCAAGAAGAAAGAGGAAACAAAGAGCGAGATAAAGAAACCCCAGTCAGACTATGAGCCACGGTACCTGAAGTTCATGGGTAAGGGAAAAATTAGGGTGTGAAAAGGAGTGGCTGACATAGAAACACTGTCATGTCAACTCTGGGAATGAGTTTAAATCCAATGTTGACAAAGAAGATTAAACTAATGAACCTAGTTGAATTTTTGGAGATGTTAACTAACGTGGTATATAAGGGAGTGTCTATGGATGTTATTTATATAGACTTTTTGAAGGCATTTGATAAGGTTCCACATAAGAGACTGTTAACTTCAGTGTAATTCTATCATTCACCGCACCCCCTTTCAATTAGCCTATTAGAAAGGCCACACCTATTCGAGAGATCTTCAGTAACGGACCTTTCTTAACAAAAGACATGTTCAGTCCGGACTGAAATTCCATCCAGGCTGTTATCAGCTGGCTACTTCTAGCACTCCTAAACAACCCAGTGGTGAGTTCATTTTGGCAATATAAACTAAAAGGTACAATTTTAAAGGTACAGGAACAGAGAAACCAGGGGGTGGGGGTGTATTTACACAAACCTTTGAAGGTGACTGGACAGGTTGAGAAGCCTGTTAAAAAAGCATAAGGGTTCCTGTCCTTAATAAATAGAGGCATAGAGTATAAAAGCGAGGAAGTTATGCTAAACCTTTTATAAAATACTGGTTAGGCCTCAGCTAGAGTAGTGTGTCCAATTCTGGGCACCACACTTTAGGAAGGATGTCAAGGCCTTGGAGAGGGTGCAGAGGAGATTTACTAGAATGGTACCAGGGATGCGGGTATTCAGTTACGTGGAGACACTAGAAAAGCTGGGGTTGTTCTCCTTGGAGCGAGAAGGTTTAGACAGACAGCCAGTTTGCTACGATTGGCTTAAATCACCCTCAGCTGGGGAGGAAAACCTAAATCAGCCAGGGTTCCTTCACCCTGAATCCAGTGAAACTTGCTGGGAAGTGCACGTGTGTGGGTTGTCAGTTAACGACAGGATCAGGTTTGGCCTTGGTGATTTCCACAATTGAATAGCCTGGTGACTCTTGCTGTCTAGAGTTACATGTAGAATGGCCACATGGGCATGTACCAGTGGGCAGGTATCTGTAGCCCACAATAGTCTACCCCAGTAAGTATTAGTTCCTTCAGGAAAGGAGGGGAGAAGATTGAAGGGGTTAAAGAAGAGCTGGAATTGACGTGACTGACTGATGTTTGCTTGTCTGGCACAGACTCTCTGGCTAAGTTGCAAGCCAGTTATAGGGAGGAGCTCGAGTCCTACCAGGAACAGATTACTGATCTCGGCGCCAATTGTGAGGAGAAGCAGCAGTTGACAGACTATGCATGGAAGATGTTTCAGTCTAGGAAGAAAGCCGTGGCAAAGACTGCAATAAACAAACGGCCAGGAAGACATGCAGCACTACTAGTAGGTTGACCATTGCTGTCTGTGGTTTCTGGGAGTGACAGAGGACGTATTATTTTCTAAAATGTGTTACCTTCACAACAAAACACAAACTGCATAAACTATCAGCCACTTGCAAATGTCAGATTGTGCATCTTGTTTTTCTCTCCCCCCCCCCCCCCCCCACCTATCTACTTCTTTAAAGAACCTTGGGATGTTTTTCTACATGACGAGCTCCCTATAAATGGAAACTAGTGTTGTTTAGTCCTCAGTGTGTCTTTCAAATTGAGAAACCTGGGTGAAGAGGCGAGGCCTATAATGCACAACAGCACCGAGGCTGAAAAAAGCAAGAGAGGAGATGAGATAAATCAGACGTTGTATTAGTTTGGAAGCTAGCTTAGGTTTTAAACATCTTCAGGGGGAACGGAGGACTGAGAGATTTTATGAGGCTCCACTGGCAGTTTGGGGCCTTATTGGCCATGGGTGCGGGTCAGAAAATCAAGTGCCTGACCTGCCGTGAGGCCTTCATTGTGAGGCAGTCCTTGCGCCCGCATTATGTTGAACAAGAAGCACTGGGTGGCTGGCTCTCGAGAGTACAGTGATCCTCTGTATCCATGGCCGTGGACTTCACTCAGGAACTCCCCAACAGCAGAGCCGCAACTTGACCCAGACACCTCGGCATCTCTCTGCTGGACCTTGGCTTGTCGCCCCCACCTTACCCTGCGGCTTAGACATAATGAAAAAATGTGTGTAAAAGGACAGAGTGTTGCCTACGTGTCTCCACCGTGTCATTGTGAACAATCAGGCTACTTTTCTGTCACCACAGCAACTCACCCTTTTATGGCAAGCTGCAGCCCTTTAAAAGCTGCTGCCTCGCTGCATTTTCCCATGAAATAGCATGCCCCATGAGCCAGGACGGCTCCATTTTTGTCTGACTTGCAAAATTTAACACCGTGCGGAGGTAGGGAGGAAGGATAGTGTAGTTGGAACTTAGTAGGAACAAGAGTGGAAAGTTCAGAGACCTGTTGGTAAGATGGAGAAAGACAGGAACTATTGAGTTGGAGACAAGAGGTGAGAGAACAAGATTTTCTTTGAATTCTATCCAAGAGTAAGAGAGATGCTGGAAGAGCCTCCCTGGTTATGGGGGCAGTAGTCAAGGCGATTCCAAGATCACACACTCCCAGCGAGGAAGCTGTTCTCAAAGGGAGCACGGGTCAGAATTAGAACTACAATACTGGAACCCCAGTTCCCTGATCCAAGCCCCATATGAGTGTGAGTTCCCTTGAGGGGCAGCAGATCACAGAATCTCCCTTATTAGATCCGGGACAGACACGAGCTGTATAGAGAGTTAGCTGCTGTTGTTGAGAGGCAGAAGTGCTGGGCCAATTCAACTGAAACATTTTGATTTGGGAAGGCACCAAGTGGATTCACTGGCAATTTTACAATCTCAAGTGGGAGTTGCAGAAAAGTTCGCAGCTTTTCCAGTTACCGTCCCATGCAGCTCACTTGTAACCTACAGCCAAGAAGGTAGAATGACGGGCCCCCGACTGTCCCGCTCTCTCTCTCTCTCTCTCTCGAGCTCATCCTGCAACTACAAATCTGCACAACATTTAGAGTTTCAGTCTTTAGACCTCGAAATCTGGTTGGGAGTCTCGTTATCAGGATCCTTCTTTTGTTTGTGAATGTTATGCTGGAATGAGGCACTTTCCATTGTGGGCACCCAGTGTCAGTATCAAGCACTCCCAGATCAGGAATGGCATGGCTTAGATGCAGCGTAAAGCTTCAATTCTGCCCCAACAATGTTTCTTGATCCTGAACTCAGGAGAGCAACTCTTAAATTCACAACAAAAAAAGTAAATAAAAACACAACTCATTGTTTTTTCTGTGTGTGTGTGTGTCTGTGTGTGTGCGCGCGTGCGTGTGTGCATGTGTGTGTGTGGTGTCTGTGTGTGTGTGGTGTGTGTGCATTTGTGTGTGTGTGTGTGCATGGTGTCTGTGTGTGCATGGTGTGTGTATGCGTGGTGTCTGTGTGTGGTGTGTGTGTGGTGTCTGTGAATGGTGTGTGTGTATGTGGTGTCTGTCTGTGTGCATGGTGTCTGTGTGTGGTGTCTGTGTGTGTGCGTGGTGTGTGTGTGCGTGGTGTGTGTGTGTGCATGGTGTGTGTGTGTGTGCATGGTGTCTGTATGTGGTGTCTGTGTGTGTGCGTGGTGTCTGTGTGTGGTGTCTGTGTGCGTGGTGTGTGTGTGTGTGCATGGTGTCTGTATGTGGTGTCTGTGTGTGGTGTGTGTGTGCGTGGTGTCTGTGTGCGTGGTGTCTGTGTGTGTGCGTGGTGTGTGTGTGTGTGCATGGTGTCTGTATGTGGTGTCTGTGTGTGTGTGTGTGTGTGTGTGTGGTGTGTGTGTGCGTGGTGTGTGTGTGCGTGGTGTGTGTGTGCGTGGTGTCTGTGTGTGTGCATGGTGTCTGTGTGCATGGTGTCTGTGTGTGGTGTCTGTGTGTGTGTGTGTGCGTGGTGTGTGTGTGCGTGGTGTGTGTGTGCGTGGTGTCTGTGTGTGTGCGTGGTGTGTGTGTGTGTGCATGGTGTCTGTGTGCATGGTGTCTGTGTGTGGTGTCTGTGTGTGTGTGTGTGCGTGGTGTGTGTGTGCGTGGTGTGTGTGTGCGTGGTGTGTGTGTGCGTGGTGTGTGTGTGTGCGTGGTGTCTGTGTGCATGGTGTCTGTGTGTGGTGTCTGTGTGCATGGTGTCTGTGTGGTGTCTGTGTGGTGTCTGTGTGTGTGTGTGTGGTGTCTGTGTGTGTGGTGTGTGTGTGTGCGTGGTGTCTGTGTGCATGGTGTCTGTGTGCATGGTGTCTGTGTGTGTGCGTGGTGTGTATGTGTGCGTGGTGTGTGTGTGTGTGTGGTGTCTGTGTGCATGGTGTCTGTGTGTGTGTGTGTGGTGTGTATGTGTGCGTGGTGTGTGTGTGTGTGTGGTGTCTGTGTGCATGGTGTCTGTGTGTGTGTGTGTGGTGTGTGTGTGCGTGGTGTGTATGTGTGCGTGGTGTCTGTGCAGGAGTTGGAACACATTCAGGGTATTGAGGAGCAGAAAGAGAAGGAGATGAGGCAGATTCGATTCCTAACTATCAAGATGAAGAATAAACTGATGTATTACGAGCATCAGCTGAAGGCGAAGGAGGAACTGGCAGGTGGATTGAACCTGATTGACTATGAGCAGCTGAAGATCGAGAACCAGTCTTACAGTGAGAAAATTGAGGAACGCAATGAGGTAAGCAGGGGCAAAGAGCTGGAAGAGAGCTCGCGCCCACCTGCTAGCTGGATGGCCCATTTAAGTTACTGTTGCAACAACTTGGTTCAATAGACTGCTCAGAGAAAGTAGAAGATTTCCCTTAAGGCACTGCCCAGTGTAACACTAAGCCATACGGACCACAGATACGGTTTAAGGGTACGGTAGCATAATGGTTACGTTACTGGACCAGTAATCCAAAGACCTGGACTAATGATCCGTAGACAGGAGTTTAAATCCCACCACGGCAGCTGGGGAATTTAAATGAAGTTAATTAAATAAATCTGGAATTAAAAAGCTTGTCGTAAAAACCCCAATGAAGGGTCACTGACCTGAAACGTTAACTCTGTTTCTCTCTCTACAGATGCTGCCGGACCTGCTGAGTATTTCCAGCATTTTCTGTTTTTATTTCAGATTTCCAGCATCCGCAGTATTTTGCTTTTGTCGTAAAAACCCATCTGGTTCACTAATGTCCTTTAGGGAAGGAAATCTGTCATCCTTACCCGGTCTGGCCGATATGTGACTCCAGACCCACAGCAATGTGGTTGACTCTTAACTGCCCTCAGTTCAAGAAAGCGGCTCACCACCATCTTCTGAAGGGCATTTCGGGATGGGCAATAAAAAAAAGAGATGGTTTCCCAGTCTGAATTATCAGGTGACCTTTGAGCTGGGGAGTGGAAAAAATCAGCCCGAGTTCCCACTGTTGCTCACCGTCCATTGATTTCAGCTGGTCAGTGTGTATTCATGGACATCGGGTGAGGACAGGATTGTCTCAGCTGTGAATCCCCTCCCCCTGTCACATAGCCTACACTCACCATTATAGGTCACACAGGAAACATGGCCATTTGAAGGAGGTGGCAGACAGCAAGAGTTAGCACCTTCAGGAACCGAGAGGAAACAGGCTAAAAGTGTACTCTTTTAAAAGAATGGAGATAATAGACTAAGTACACTTTGAAATGCTCCTTTTTGCCCTGTTTCCTCTCTCCATTCCTGAAGGTGCTAACTCCAAGGCTCAGTTCCGGTCAAACTGTATTCTAGCCTGGAGAGCAGGAAGGAAAAAAATTAGGCGTAAAAAGAATTTTTGCAACACCACATTTTTTGGCAACAGATGCCAGACTTGCACTCTGTATAATAAATGTCAAACAGCACCATCTAGTGTAGAGACTGTTCCTAACATGGAAAAGAGATGCAGCAGTCGAGGGCCCTGGATTTCCTCAGGGCTTGAGACCTAATTTGGCCAGGAGTGCAGTGAAGAGGGCAGGAAATGGGCAGGATGCAGGTACAGCAAGTAATTAGGAAGGCTAATGGAATGTTGGCCTTTATTGCAAGGGGGATGGAGTATAAAAGTAGGAAAGTTTTGATGCAACTTTACAGGGCGCTGGTGGGACCACACCTGGAGTACTGTGTACAGTTTTGGTCTCCATATTTAAGGAGGGATATACTTGCATTGGAGGCAGTGCAGAGAAGGTTCACTAGGTTGATTCCTGGGATGAAGGGGTTGACTTATAAAGAAAGGTTGAGCAGGTTGGGCCGATACTCATTGGCGTTTAGAAGAATGAGAGGTGATCTTATTGAAACATATAAGATTCTGAGGGGGATTGACAGGGTAGATGCTGAGAGGATGCTTCCCCTATTGGGGGTATCTAGAACTAGGGGTCATAGTTTCAGGATAAGGGGTTGCCCATTTAAGACGGAGATGAGAAGGAATTTCTTCTCTCAGAGGGTCGTGAATCTTTGGAATTCTCTACCCCAGAGAGCTGTGGAGGTGGAGTCACTGAATATATTCAAGGCAGAGATTGACAGACATTTGAACTACAAGGGAGACAAGGGGTCTGGGGAGAGAGCGGGAAAGTGGTGTTGAGGACAAGATTGGATCAGCCATGATCTTACTGAATGGCGGAGCAGGCTCGAGGGGCCGATTGGCCGACTCCTGCTCCTGTTTCTTATGTTCTTATGTTCTTAGGACTCTCCACCACCGGCGTACCGTGGCTACAGTGTGTACCATCTACAAGATGCACTGCAGCAACTCGCCAAGGCTTCTTCGGCAGCACCTCCCAAACCCGCGACCTCTTCCACCTAGAAGGACAAGGGCAGCAGGCGCATGGGAACAGCACCACCTCCAAGTTCCCCTCCAAGTCACACACCATCCCGACTTAGAAGTATATCGGCTGATCCTTCATCGTCGCTGGGTCAAAATCCTGGAACTCCCTCCTAACAGCACTGTGGGAGTACCTTCACCACACGGACTGCAGCGGTTCAAGAAGGCGGCTCACCACCACCTTCTCAAGGGGCAATTAGGGATGGGCAATAAAAGCTGGCCTTGTCAGCGACACCCACATCCCATAAACAAATAAAAAAAAAGGACATGAAAACTCCGGGTCTCCACCCGGCCCACCAAACTCCGGTGTACCTGAGGCCTGTGACAGGGGAACTTGTATCCGTCCCACACACAACCCGAGTTAGACGCTCTATGATTTTATCCAAGTTAGAACGATTGACAGACTGTATTTAACTTCTTCAACTGCTGGCGATAATCCTGGAAGAGTCCAGTGCTCCATGTGTGTAAAGGCTAAACGGAAAACAAAACATGCACCAATTTCCTTGATGTGAGGATCTTGGAACTCCACTGAATGTGTTGTTGGGACCAGCACAGGGCAATACAACTGGTCTGAGTGGGCAAGAATAATTCCGCATTCCCGTGGACGATGCTGCTGGTAGGGTGTGTGTGACGAGAGGATGTTTACAGAGCTTTCTGTCACTCACTGTAACCCAGTGACAGTCAGTACCTGCTCGACAACTAGAGGAAGGGGAAGGATGCAAAACAAAATCAGATACGAAAACATTTGGATGCAAGCAGGATTTCAAGATAGAAAGCATCACATCGTGAGGCAAAATACTGCGGATGCTGGAAATCTGAAATAAAAACAGAAAATGCTGGGAATACTCAGCAGGCCAAGCAGCATCTATGGAGAGAGAAACAGAGTTAACGTTTCAGGTCGATGACCTTTCATCAGAACTGACAAAAAGAAGGAAAGACTTGCATTTATATAGCGCCTTTTATAGCGCCTTTCATGACCACCGGACATCTCAAAAGCAAACGATAATCCTGCTTCTCGCTCCACAGATACTGCATGACCGGCAGAGTATTTCCAGCATTTTCTGTTTTTGTTTCACACTATGAGGCAATTGTTTGATATTTGATTTGTTTTAAACATGTAACGGAATATCAGAAGCAACGACAGGTGTTCAGACCTGGTTTTCATTTTACAGGAAGTCACGAAAATGCGGAAGAAAATTGCAGTTACCATTGAGGTGATGACCCATATCAAGGAGAAGCTGGAGTATGTGGAGGCAGAGAACGCGGGGAAGAAAGCCCAGCTCATGGAGGTTGAGGCCATTGTGGCACAGGTACCGGGGGAGAGAGTGTGCGCATACAAGGGCAGAGAACAAGTACCGGGGGAGAGAGCAGGTACCGGGGGAGAGAGTGTGCGCATACAAGGGCAGAGTACAGGTACCAGGGGAGAACGCAGGTACCAGGAGAGAGAGCAGGTACCAGGAGAGAGAGCAGGTACCAGGGGAGAGAGCAGGTACCAGGAGAGAGCTGGTACCAGGAGAGAGAGCAGGTACCAGGAGAGAGCGCAGGTACCAGGAGAGAGAGCAGGTACCAGGAGAGAGAGCAGGTACCAGGAGAGAGCGCAGGTACCAGGAGAGAGCGCAGGTACCAGGAGAGAGCGCAGGTACCAGGGGAGAGCGCAGGTACCAGGAGAGAGCGCAGGTACCAGGAGAGAGCGAAGGTACCAGGAGAGAGCAGGTACCAGGCGAGAGAGAGCAGGTACCAGGAGAGAGAGCAGGTACCAGGAGAGAGAGCAGGTACCAGGAGAGAGAGCAGGTACCAGGAGAGAGAGCAGGTACCAGGAGAGAGAGAGCAGGTACCAGGAGAGAGAGAGCAGGTACCAGGAGAGAGAGCAGGTACCAGGAGAGAGAGCAGGTACCAGGAGAGAGAGCAGGTACCAGAGGAGAGAGAGCAGGTACCAGGAGAGAGAGCAGGTACCAGGAGAGAGAGCAGGTACCAGGGAGAGAGAGCAGGTACCAGAGAGAGAGCAGGTACCAGGAGAGAGAGCAGGTACCAGGAGAGAGAGAGCAGGTACCAGGGAGAGAGAGCAGGTACCAGGAGAGAGAGCAGGTACCAGGAGAGAGAGCAGGTACCAGGAGAGAGAGCAGGTACCAGGAGAGAGAGCAGGTACCAGGAGAGAGAGCAGGTACCAGGAGAGAGAGCAGGTACCAGGAGAGAGAGCAGGTACCAGGAGAGAGAGAGCAGGTACCAGGAGAGAGAGCAGGTACCAGGAGAGAGAGCAGGTACCAGGGGAGAGAGAGCAGGTACCAGGAGAGAGAGCAGGTACCAGGAGAGAGAGCAGGTACCAGTAGAGAGAGAGCAGGTACCAGGAGAGAGAGCAGGTACCAGGGGAGAGAGAGCAGGTACCAGGGGAGAGAGAGCAGGCACCAGGAGAGAGCAGATACCAGGAGAGAGAGCAGGTACCGGGAGAGAGAGCAGGTACCAGGAGAGAGAGCAGGTACCGGGAGAGAGAGCAGGTACCAGGAGAGAGCAGGTACCAGTAGAGAGCGCAGGTACCAGGAGAGAGAGCAGGTACCAGGGGAGAGAGCAGGTACCAGGGGAGAGAGCAGGTACCGGGAGAGAGCGCAGGTACCAGGAGAGAGCGCAGGTACCAGGAGAGAGAGCAGGTACCAGGAGAGAGCGCAGGTACCAGGAGAGAGAGCAGGTACCAGGGGAGAGCGCAGGTACCAGGAGAGAGAGCAGGTACCAGGAGAGAGCGCAGGTACCAGGAGAGAGAGTAGGTACCAGGAGAGAGCGCAGGTACCAGGAGAGAGAGCAGGTACCAGGAGAGAGCGCAGGTACCAGGAGAGAGAGCAGGTACCAGGGGAGAGAGCAGGTACCAGGAGAGAGAGCAGGTACCAGGAGAGAGAGCAGGTACCAGGGGAGAGCGCAGGTACCAGGAGAGAGAGCAGGTACCAGGAGAGAGCGCAGGTACCAGGAGAGAGAGTAGGTACCAGGGGAGAGAGCAGGTACCGGGAGAGAGCAGGTACCAGGAGAGAGAGCAGGTACCAGGAGAGAGAGAGCAGGTACCAGGGGAGAGAGCAGGTACCAGGAGAGAGAGAGCAGGTACCAGGAGAGAGAGCAGGTACCAGGAGAGAGAGAGCAGGTACCAGGAGAGAGCGCAGGTACCAGGAGAGAGCGCAGGTACCAGGAGAGGGAGAGCAGGTACCAGGAGAGAGAGCAGGTACCAGGGGAGAGAGCGCAGGTACCAGGAGAGAGCGCAGGTACCAGGAGAGAGAGCGCAGGTACCAGGAGAGAGAGCAGGCACTAGGGCAGCAGGTTTTGAAGCTCCGATCTCCCAAACAGCCTCTTCAGCTGAGAGGGCTGGTAGAGGAGTCGCCAGATCCCACAGACCATGACTTGTGGTTTATTAGCATTGTCACTGATAGCCACCAGACAGTAAAAACATGAGCTTGCAGTGCAGCATATATCGGGATAACTTTTTTCGAGTTGGAGGTGAGACGGACAATGGAGCCCAGGTGAGCGAGGTACAGGCTCCACCTATCGCCAAATGCTGTGCCACAAGACAGCAGCTTGTACCTGGATTTCTTCATACAATGAGATGCTGACCTCAGTGCAGGTACTGAGTGGAGACAGTACTGCCCACAGGGGGAGAGGGAAAAAACATCCAACAAGACCTGTTTACCCAGGGCCTAAAAACTGGCTCCAGAGCAATATTAGCAGAGAGCCCTCATCAGGCCATTGAGAATTAGGAATTGCACGCTTTGTGTTATTTTTTATAACTGTCTGAATGTTGTGCTCAAATGTTTTCCAGTTCTGATGAAAGGTCATTGACCTGAAAGGTTAACTCTGTTTCTCTCCCCACAAACACTGCCTGACCCGCTGAGTGTCTCCAGCATTTTCTGTTTTTATTTCAGATTTCCAGCATCCGCAGTATTTTGCTTTTGTTTGAGGAAGGATGTTAGTGCTGGGAACGGACCTCTTCCAATTTCAGGCACCCAGTGTCAGCATCAGGCACTCCCTGGGCAGCTACAGCCTGGTGAGAGGCAGAGTAAAGCTGCTCTACTCTGCTCCCACAATCTGCCTCCAGCTCAGCCTCCGGACAGGGCTTCCCACTGTTCCACTGGGCCAGCAGCCATGCTGCGGACTCTCGCAGGGCGATGGAGTTGTTGCCAATATTAGCAGGCAAACTCCATAAACATAAGATAGTCACTAATAAATCCAAGAGGGAATTCGGGAGAAACTTCTTTACCCAGAGAGTGGTGAGAATGTGGAACTCGCTCCCACAGGGAGTGGTTGAGGCGAATAGCAGAGATACATTTTAGGGGGAAGCTAAAGGGAGAAAGGAATAGAGGGTTATGTTGATAGGGTGAAGGAGGCTCGTGTGGAGCATAAATACCAGCATGGACCAGTTGGGCCGAATGGCCTTTTTCTGTGCTGTAAATTCTATGTAATTCTAGATGTGATTGTTTTTCAGAAAGTATTAATCCTTTTGATTTAAATGTGCTATGCCTCTGTTAAAATAGAAGCACGTGCTTAGTGGGCTGGTTTCAGTAACAGTCATTCCCCAGCTTAATGCTGAATAATGGGCAGGTTTGAGCCAAGACCTGGCCCAGTAGAAACTGGGTAGAGATTTTATTTTCTCTTTACATTGTCGCGACAGCTTTGATTCTTGGTTGTAGTGCCGATGCCCTGGTCTCTAACCTGGCTTCCATTTGGGGTTGTTACAGAAACGGGAAATCCTGACCAAAACCAAACAGGCGCGGGACAGAGTCCGGGCGGCCAACTACAAGCTGAAGCACGAGTGCGGCCTGCTGTGCAACAAGGTGCTCCTTCGCGACTTTGAGGAGAATGTGGACGCCAGCGACAGACTGCACCACAAGCTGGAGGTGCTGAGGCGGCGACACGCTGATCTGACGCTCGACACCTACGGCATCAAGAAAAAAATCGAGTGGGTGAAGACGGGACAGTTACAGGCTCAGTGACCGCCCCCTCGGGGTGGGGCGGGGGGCTTTCCCACTTTATTCTGTTGCAATAAATGTTATACCAGCTGGTTTCTGGTGAGTTTATTCTTACAGTTTTTAGTAGTGAGGAACAGACACAATAGGGCAGGTTCTAGAGATGTGGCAAGCCGTGAGGTGAGTAGAACTTTAAAAGTGGGATGACAAGTGGAGGGGGTACAGAGGAGAGCAACACGGTTAATCCCAGAATTTAAGGGAATGACTAATGAGGAAAAATTGACTACCCTGGTCTTTTCTCCCTTGAAAAGTGAAGACTACGAGGGGATGTGATAGAAGTGTTTAAAACTATGAAATGTTTGGACAAATTGGATTGAAGTAATCTTTTCTGCCATGTACAGAATTTAAGCACAGGGGGTCATATTAACAAATGAAAGAAAACAGAAAATAGGAAATGCAGGAGTAATTTTTTTTAACCAAAAGTGTGGTAAGTATGTGGAGCAAATTATCGGCACGGATGGTGGAACAAGAAATCTTAATGGGTTCAAGAAGAACTAGTCAGAACCTTGTCAATAAATGTGATACAGGGCTTTTAGATATCTACCAAAGGAATACTGTGGTTAGGGGGGGCTAGATGGACGGATGGTTTTCTCCTGTCTAAAACTGTTACCATGTAAGTTGATAAGTCGAGGCCCAGGAGTGGCGCAGCATGGACCAGCAGCGAGGTTGGGAGGACCACACTGCAGCCTATGAAACCCAGGCAGAGAGGACCTGTGGGAAGGAGGGAGGAGGACAGTAGGAGTATGTTTGTGTGTGTGTGCTAGGCCGATGTAGCAGAGCCTGGTTTCCAATCGTCTTGGATCTCCTTGCCATTGGACCAAGACCTTGCTCTGTCAAGCCCAGTGTGGTAGCTGGTGTGCAACGGCCACCCCACGTTAAAAGAATTCACGCACAGGCATCTTCTACCCTATAAAATGAAGTTCGGGACCTGGAATGTCAGGACCCTCATGGACAACCCCACCTGTGACAGAGACTGTAGGTCCCGCATTGGACTCATCAGTCACCTGAGAACTCATTTTTAGTGTGGAAGCAAATCATCCTCGGTTCCGATGGACTGCCTAAGAAGAAGAGAGCTGCAACAGATCAGGTTCCAAACCATGGTGGAGCCAAGGGAACACCAGGATCTCATCCAAGGGACCATTCTCTAACCCGATTCTTGTCTACTTCAAAGACAGCAACATTTAAATCTACGCATTTTTATTTTTATTCCCTAGACATTGATGCTCATTCCAATTTAACTTTCGCAGCTGAGTCGACTCATGGACAGCAAGAATTGAAATTCTTCCACCGCCTCTCCCAATTCACAGGAGAGGATCCACATAGTCAGAGAATCAAATCAAACAGAAATGATGGATGCAAAGATTTCAGTTCTATATTATTTAAAAATAGAACTTTACCATACAACGGAATGCCACATAAGCAACTTAAATGTATTTAGACTTTAGACTATACACTGCTCCTCACAATCGTTGTCTGAATACTGACAGCTACATTAATGTTCAGGCTAATGGAGTTGGAGGGTGCTGGTGACGTACAGCACACAGTGACTTCTAACAGTAACCCAGCCCCCTCCGTCTGCTTCACTATGGTTGATGTTGCAGCTGAAACATGGGCCAGTCTCTGATGCCTGGCTCGCATCTCCCGGGCTCAGACAATACCGTACTGTGCCAGCTCGTGCAGCTCCAAGTGGTTGAATGCCTCCCAGGGACAGATCACCGTGATATCTGTGAGAAACAGAGTGAGAATTAGACATCCTTACACCAATATTCTTTACTCTATCAATGTTCTCCTTGCTCCTTTCCTCAAGCACTGATCATATTTAGTGTCAGTACATGGAGGGCATTCCAGCCACAGCCAGTTCTGTCTCCACCCGACATACACTTTCTAGCAGAATCCGAGAGCGAGTGTGAGATTGAACATAACATAGGAAATAGGAGCAGGATTCGGCCCCTCGAGCCTGCTCCACCATTCAATAAGATCATGGCTGATCTTCTACCTCAACTCCCACTTTCCCACCCGATCCCCATATCCCTTGATTCCCTTAGTGTCCAAAAATCTATCGATCTGTCTTGAATATACTCATCGACTGAGCCTCCACAGCCCTCTGGGGTCGAGAATTCCAAAGATTCACCACCCTCTGAGTGAAGAAATTTCTCCTCATCTCAGTCCTAAATGGCCGACCCCTTATTGGCCAGACTAGAGTCCAGTACCTGAAAGTGAGCGGCTGGGAATAGTCTCCACACTTACCTGTGCCGAGCCCCTCCATTCCGGGAATATCATCTCCAAACCTGCAGGAGAATGAGAATGAATCAATATGTGAAACCTCACCTCATCACAAACCAGCACATCCTTGCTCACCCGCTGAATATAACACAGCATAACCCATCCGAAACATTGCATCTCAGGACAATTTCTGTTCATTTTTGACTGAAGGAAGATACTAAGGGGCAGTTCGTGTCTTATTTTAAAATGATAGACTGGCCTCATTCTACAGAGTCTTGGTATGACATTACTTTGTCTGTTGTGGGTTCACACCTCTGTTAAACTAACAGGCAAAATACTGTCATCCAGACAGATTAAATGCTGGCCCACTAATATTGCAATTCTTTCCAATAAGTCTATCAATCATTATTTTCATTACTTTGACACAAATGGTCTTTAAATTGAACACTAGCTTGCTCAATTGATGCTAGAAGTTGCAATCGTTCACTGTCTGTCGCAGTTTAGAGAGGGTGGGGACAATGGCCGGAGCTTTTCTCCTTCCAACACTCAGCCCGGATCCCACTCGGTGCTGTTTTAATGCAGGCGATAATCCAGGTTGTCCCGCCTTAAAACAGCACCGAGAGACTTTCAGGCTGAGCGCTGGAAGCATTCGCACAGGAACGGCGCTGATTGCAATTCCTGCACTGCAGTGACATTACAAATCAGAGATAGTGGGCAGACACAGCACTAACTCTGAATGTCAAGTTTAAATCATTAGGAACAGAATAGATGAGTCAGCTCAGAGCCAACTTGCATTAATACTCAACAGAGCAAAACAAGGTACACAAATTACTTGAAGGGTAAATTTATTGGTTACATTATTGGATTATGAGCAAATATAATGCGAGAGTTGGATTCGCCGAGCTCCTCTCGCCATTACTCTGACATGTGGCCCCTCTGTTCTGTACCAGAGCTGTTAGTGTGAGGATGAGAGATGGGCCACGTCTCAAACCCCATTCAAACTCATTACTAAACACAGCTTCCAAACCACGAGCTCCTGATCTCGGGGAGTTGGAGGCACGAAGTGGAGTGGAGACCTGTCCACAGGGCCGGGGGGAGTGGCAATTTTCACTTCTATCGACCACCCGGTGCTTCCAACTCACCGTCTCAGACTTTAGGCTCCGGGCACACTCAGACCACTTCCACTGGAGATGGAGCCGAAGAGGCCCAGCCAAGGTAAGTGAAAAGTCAATATCGCCCCCAGGGAGCGAGGGAAGCCCACTGATTCTCTCTGTGGCTCACACCTCCCAGTGTCTCACTGCAATAAAAGACACGAGCAGAGGCCGAGCAAGGCCTCAATGTTGACCATCACCAGGAGGCTCACGCTGGGAGTGTGCTCCAGTGTAGTCCCACATCAAAAGCTCCAGATGATTCAAAACTCAGACAGCAGGAATGAACGTAATTTCCCCCGCGGCCCCAATCCACAATCAGATTCCCACTTCATACCCTTTCACGCCTGCCTTTGGCGGCTTGCTCTTGAACTGCCGAGTCGCTCTTTGTTTGAACTTCGGTGGCCCCTTTCTGGGGGAGCTGGCTCCCCCAGAAATATTGGTTGGTGGAATAACTGTATTCATTTTCACAGAATGGCGTTAGTGAGGCAGGGAAATCTGCCCACCGATCTCACTGAAAGACAAAACATCACAGTTACAGCAGAAGATTTTCCCTGGAAGAATGCGCAACTTTCCAGATTTAAAGGAAAGGAATGTCTGTCAATTATTTCACCAGCCTGATCTCAGCCAACGGATCCGATTCCTTCAGCAGCGCCAACACACACGTCAACTGCTAAAGCAAAAGCTGATCATCAGCTTCAGAAAAGCTCAAGAACAGCCCCCAAAATAGATTCATGACACGTGAAAACACTTCATTACCAAAGTGCAGTTGAAACTTGGCTTGTGACCCTCAGCTGCAGACAGCCCAACGTGTCTTGTGCCTGAAAGTCTAGAGTGAGCCTTGGCTCAGTAGTATTATTCCCACCTCTGAGTCTGAAGGTTATGGGTTCGAGCCCCACTCCAGACATCCCCGGGAGTGTGAGACCAAAGGTTCTGGTCTCTGAATACTGGGTTGATGTCCAGCAGGGTACGCATGCTCTCCCAAGGAAGCCCAACTCTCCCGTCGAAGCCCATCCCTCCAGTCCCCTAAC
The DNA here is from genome assembly GCA_030390025.1 of Squalus acanthias. Lineage (NCBI taxonomy): Eukaryota > Metazoa > Chordata > Chondrichthyes > Squaliformes > Squalidae > Squalus > Squalus acanthias. The sequence goes on from CM059450.1 coordinate 1,624,994, forward strand.
TCGCCCATCGAAGCCCATCCCTCTAGTCCCCTAACTCTCCCATCGAAGCCCATCCCTCCAGTCCCCTAACTCTCCCATCCCTCTAGTCCTTCAGCTTCTGTGCCTTAGCATCAAATTAATTTATTTTGGATGCCCCTGATCACCTGGAATTTCCTGGGGCTTCTCTGGTAGGAAATCGATGGAACTCTTGGAGAAATGGTAAAAACAGTTGTTTACTGTAACTCTCCATGGTTTTTGCTGAAGTTACAGTGGGAAATCAGGACAAACAACCCCATGGAAATTTGGGGCAAATATCTTTATATCTGAAACAACAACAGAAAATGCTGGAAACACTCAGCAGGCCCGGCAGCCTCGATAGAGAGAGAAACAGGGCTGGATTTTGAATGACCCATGGAGTCGGGTTTGGAGGCGTGTGGGGGGTTAAATTTGCGGGGTCGGGGTTCCGACTCCATCTCGCCTCCACACAATTTTGACAAAATCAGTCGCGGGGTTCCCGACTCTGTCCCACCTCCAAGAGGCGGGAGAGGCCATTAAAGCCCTTAACAAGCCCTAAATTGGCTCTGTAATGCCATTTTGAAACGTTTTAGCTAGTTTAACCCTTTTCCGACGTGAAGTACGCCTGGTGTGAAACATGCCAGTGAAACCTGGCGGGAGCTGCAGGTCCACTATTACAACGGAGATGTGATGAAGGTAGTAGTAGTATTAGGTGTGAAAGTTGCCTCTGATGCTGCTGCATTGAATGTCTTCAGAGACTGCATGGCCTTTGCTGTGAGAGGACTTGGATGCAAAAGAAAATTCAGTTAGCAATGATGACATCATCAGAGGCGACTTTCAGACTGAAACCACTAATTAGTTCATGGGTTCCCACATGCTGGAACTCAATTGCCCAATTAAGTGAAAATTGCATCATTCATCCACATTAATCTGGAGTCGGGGGCGGAACACGAAATGCGGATGACACGACCCCAACCCGACCCCAAGACAAAATCCAGCCCACAGAGTCAGAACTGGCGAAGGGTCATCGGCCTGAAACGTTAACTCTTGTTTCTCTCTCCAGGGATGCTGTCTGACCTGCTGAGTGTTTCCGGCATTTTCTGTTGTTTCAGATTTCCAGCATCCGCAGTATTTTGCTATCTTTACTACCTGACCCTGTAGATAATGAATGAGTGATAAAATCATGTAAAATCCAGTACTCAAAGGGTTAAACTATATGATAAAATTCGCATTCCCGTGTTTAAGTGTAGAAAGTCTCCCTGGTTTAATTCTCTACCAACAGCAACATATGGTGATTCTTCTTTAATCTAAACCAGGCTGACACTTTACATATATCCTAGACAAATACCTTATAGGATGAGCCAAACGCTTAAAAAAGTTAGGAAGTGTTAGTCTAATACAACAGATCAGAGGGACATCTTGTTCTAATTCTTTTCCGGACAGTATTTTCGTGATGGGATCCCTAGTGTAACTTCCCACAGCAGTGCCAATGAAGCATGTTTGTTCAAAGAGCTTAGATGTCCTGTTTGGTAGTTTGTGGTATTTCTGAATTCCCTGGAAAACTACAGGTTGATTGTGTCTGGGTCTTGGTTACATTATTGAGGGTAGTGGTTGTCTGTGGAGAGCTCTGTTCAGGAGAGAGTTTCAATAGAACTTTCCAATCACATTCACAAATAACAATAGAATCTGCAAGATGCATTGGGACACCTGGGTTTCAATGATTTACTGCACTTTTTCGAATGTCATTACGCTACAACAACCTGCATTTATGTAGCACCTTTAATCATAGAATAATGTCCCAAGGTGCTTCACGGGAGCGGAGTCAAGCAAACATTAACACCGAACCAAAGAGGCGTGACCAAAAGCTTGGTCAAAGAGATGGTTTTAAGGAGGGTTTTAAAGGTGGAGAGAGATGGAGAGACAAAAGGTTTTGGGAGGGACTCCCAGAGTTTCGGGTCCAGACGGCTGAGGACAGGGCTGTCGATGGTGGGATGCACAAGAGGCAAGTGTTGGAAGAATGCAGAGTTTTTGGAGGGTTGTAGGGCTGGAGAAGTTTACACATGCAATTTACAGTTAGACAATAATTACACTCCGTTCAATTCTTTTCACAAGGGCATCGAGAGAGGCACAAAAAGCAGAAGGGTCAGTCGGGGATCACCTCTGACCTTTTCCATTACACAACTGGATTGTTTAGTTTGGGGAAATAAGTCGATTTCAGGGATTGAATGTGTCCGGCTGTTCAGATACGATGAATTCTCCCTCCGAGGCACAGTGACATGAGCTGAGCCAGCAGCGCTGAGGGGGCCGGGCACTTTTACTGATTACAATGGCAGGGCTACAAGATTCAAATCAAACTTCTGCTCATAAGAACTGAACATAAATCACACTCCGCATGACTTCTGTTTGTTCAGATGTTCTTATTCTAGTTAATTTCCTTCAGTTTAGCAGGAAATGAATTCTTTGAGAGTTCATGCATTGTGCTGCCGTGTTTGACTGATTGCCTGGAATGGTATTTACAGATTAACACATGACAGATCTCCATAAGCACCTTGAGTGTAAACTGACAGCTAACGTCGGTCAGAGGCTCAGTCGATAAGAGGATTTTCTCGGGGAAGAACAAATCTACGGAAATACAAATGAAACTACAACACGCTTCAAAATGCGGAGCAACAAATCACAACAAATTGCCCCACACTGAACAAAAAAAGGCTCGGATTTCACAGAAAGTTCCAGCAAAGAAGCAGAACATTCAGACTGTTAAATCTGCACTGGTGTTTCTCTCCACATGATTCACCCAGTCTAATCCCACACTCCCCTCACTCCCCACACCCTTTAATATCCCACCCAGTCTAATCCCACACTCCCCCTCACTCCCCACACCCTTTAATATCCCACCCAGTCTAATCCCACTCTCCCCTCACTCCCCGCATCCTTTAATATCGCACCCAGTCTAATCCCACTCTTCCCTCACTCCCCGCACCCTTTAATATCGCACCCAGTCTAATCCCACTCTTCCCTCACTCCCCGCACCCTTTAATATCGCACCCAGTCTAATCCCACTCTCCCCTCACTCCCCGCATCCTTTAATATCGCACCCAGTCTAATCCCACTCTTCCCTCACTCCCCGCACCCTTTAATATCGCACCCAGTCTAATCCCACTCTCCCCCTCACTCCCCAAACCCTTTAATATCCCACCTAGTCTAATCCCACTCTCCCCCTCACTCCCCTCACCCTTTAATATCCCACCAAGTCTAATCCCACTCTCCCCCTCACTCCCCACACCCTTTAATATCCCACCCAGTCTAATCCCACTCTCCCCTCACTCCCCTCACCCTTTAATATCCCACCAAGTCTAATCCCACTCTCCCCTCACTCCCCACACCCTTTAATATCCCACCCAGTCTAATCCCACTCTCCCCTCACTCCCCGCACCCTTTAATATCACACCCAGTCTAATCCCACTCTCCCCCTCACTCCCCGTACCCTTTAATATCCCACCCAGTCTAATCCCACTCTCCCCCTCACTCCCCGTACCCTTTAATATCACACCCAGTCAAATCCCACTCTCCCCCTCACTCTCTGTACCCTTTAATATCCCACCCAGTCTAATCCCACTCTCTCCTCACTCCCCACACCCTTTAATATCCCACCCTGTCTAATCCCACTCTCCCCCTCACTCCCCACACCCTTTAATATCACACCCAGTCTAATCCCACTCTCCCCAGAACTCCCCACACCCTTTAATATCCCACCCAGTCTAATCCCACTCTCCCCCTCACTCCCCTCACCCTTTAATATCCCACCAAGTCTAATCCCACTCTCCCCTCACTCCCCACACCCTTTAATATCCCACCCAGTCTAATCCCACTCTCCCCTCACTCCCCGCACCCTTTAATATCGCACCCAGTCTAATCCCACTCTCCCCCTCACTCCCCACACCCTTTAATATCCCACCCAGTCTAATCCCACTCTCCCCCTCACTCCCCACACCCTTTAATATCCCACCCAGTCTAATCCCACTCTCCCCCTCACTCCCCGCACCCTTTAATATCCCACCCAGTCTAATCCCACTCTCCCCCTCACTCCCCGTACCCTTTAATATCCCACACAGTCTAATCCCACTCTCCCCCTCACTCCCCGCACCCTTTAATATCCCACCCAGTCTAATCCCACTCTCCCCCTCACTCCCCACACCCTTTAATATCCCACCCAGTCTAATCCCACTCTCCCCCTCACTCCCCGTACCCTTTCATATCCCACCCAGTCTAATCCCACTCTCCCCCTCACTCCCCGTACCCTTTAATATCCCACCCAGTCTAATCCCACTCTCCCCCTCACTCCCCGTACCCTTTAATATCCAACACAGTCTAATCCCACTCTCCCCCTCACTCCCCGCACCCTTTAATATCCCACCCAGTCTAATCCCACTCTCCCCCTCACTCCCCGCACCCTTTAATATCCCACCCAGTCTAATCCCACTCTCCGCTCACTCCCCGTACCCTTTAATATCCCACCCAGTCTAATCCCACTCTCCCACTCACTCCCCTCACCCTTTAATATCCCACCCATTCTAATCCCACTCTCCCCCTCACTCCCCGCACCCTTTAATATCCCTCCCAGTCTAATCCCACACTCCCCCTCACACCCCGCACCCTTTAATATCCCACCCAGTCGAATCCCACTCTCACCCTCACTCCCCTCACCCTTTAATATCCCACCCAGTCTAATCCCACTCTCCCCTCACTCCCCGCAACCTTTAATATCCCACCCAGTCTAATCCCACTCTCCCCCTCACTCCCCACACCCTTTAATATCCCACCCAGTCTAATCCCACTCTCTCCCTCACTCCCCATACACTTTAATATCCCACCCAGTCTAATTCCACTCTCCCCCTCACTCCCCGCACCCTTTAATATCCCACCCAGTCTAATCCCACTCCCCCCTCACTCCCCACACCCTTTAATATCCCACCCAGTCTAATCCCACTCTCCCCCTCACTCCCCACACCCTTTAATATCCCATCCAGTCTAATCCCACTCTCCCCCTCACTCCCCACACCCTTTAATATCCCACCCAGTCTAATCCCACACTCCCCCTCACTCCCCGTACCCTTTAATATCCCACCCAGTCTAGTCCCACTCTCCCCCTCACTCCCTGTACCCTTTAATATCCCACCCAGTCTAATCCCACTCTCCCCCTCATTCCCTGCGCCCTTTAATACCCCACCCAGTCTAATCCCACTCTCTCCCTCACTCCCCGCACCCTTTAATATCACACCCAGTCTAATCCCACTCTCCCCCTCACTCCCCGCACCCTTTAATATCCCACCCAGTCTAATCCCACTCCCCCCCTCACTCCCCACACCCTTTAATCTCCCACCCAATCTAATCCCACTCTCCCCCTCACTCCCCACAACCTTTAATATCACACCCAGTCTAATCCCACTCTCCCCCTCACTCCCCGTACCCTTTACTATCCCACCCAGTCTAATCCCACTGTCCCCCTCACTCCCCACACCCTTTAATATCCCACCCAGTCTAATCCCACTCTCCCCCTCACTCCCCACACCCTTTAATATCCCACACAGTCTAATCCCATGCTCCTCCTAACTCCCTGCACCCTTTAATATCACACCTAGTCTAATCCCACTCTCCCCCTCACTCCCCGCACCCTTTAATATCCCACCCAGTCTAATCCCACTCTCCCCCTCACTCCCCGCACCCTTTAATATCCCACCCAGTCTAATCCCACTCTCCTCCTCACTCCCCGTACCCTTTAATATCCCACCCAGTCTAATCCCACTCTCCCCCTCACTCCCCGAACCCTTTAATATCTCACCCAGTCTAATCCCACTCTCCCCCTCACTCCCCGAACCCTTTAATATCTCACCCAGTCTAATCCCACTCTCCCCCTCACTCCCCGTACCCTTTAATATCCCACCTAGTCTAATCCCACTCTCCCCCTCACTCCCCAAACCCTTTAATGTCCCACCCAGTCTAATCCCACTCTCCCCCTCACTCCCCGTACCCTTTCATATCCCACCCAGTCTAATCCCGCTCTCCCCCTCACTCCCCACAAGTTTAATATCCCACCCAGTCTAATCCCACTCTCCCCTCACTTCCCGTACCCTTTAATATCCCACCCAGTCTAATCCCATTCTCCGGGTCACTCCCCGCACCCTTTAATATCCCACCCAGTCTAATCCCACTCTCCCCTCACTCCCCGTACCTTTTAATATCCCACCCAGTCTAATACCACTCTCCCCCTCACTCCCCGTACCCTTTAATATCCCACCCAGTGTAATCCCACTCTCCCCTCACTCCCCGTACCCTTTAATATCCCACCCAGTCTAATCCTGCTCTCTCCTCACTCCCCGTAACCTTTAATATCCCACCCAGTGTAATCCCACTCTCCCCCTCACTCCCCAAACCCTTTAATGTCCCACCCAGTCTAATCCCACTCTCCCCCTCACTCCCCAAACCCTTTAATGTCCCACCCAGTCTAATCCCACTCTCCCCTCACTCCCCGTACCTTTCAATATCCCACCCAGTCTAATACCACTCTCCCCCTCACTCCCCGTACCCTTTAATATCCCACCCAGTGTAATCCCACTCTCCCCTCACTCCCCGTACCCTTTAATATCCCACCCAGTCTAATCCTGCTCTCTCCTCACTCCCCGTAACCTTTAATATCCCACCCAGTGTAATCCCACTCTCCCCCTCACTCCCCAAACCCTTTAATGTCCCACCCAGTCTAATCCCACTCTCCCCCTCACTCCCCAAACCCTTTAATGTCCCACCCAGTCTAATCCCACTCTCCCCCTCACTCCCCGTACCCTTTAATATCCCACCCAGTCTAATCCCACTCTCCCCCTCACTCCCCAAACCATTTAATATCCCACCCAGTCTAATCCCACTCTCCCCCTCACTCCCCGTACCCTTTAATATCCCACCCAGTCTAATCCCACTCTCCCGCTCACTCCCCAAACCCTTTAATATCCCATCCAGTCTAATCCCACTCTCCCCCTGTAGAATTCGCAAAATTATCGCGATTTTATAAAAATAAGAAGGAGACATAAAGTTTCGTATAAACAGCTTTATTTCAGCAGAATGTTGTCAGGTTTCAAAATGGACACAAACAGCCTGTAAAATGGCCGGCACGCCTCGTGGCAGAAAGTTCTAGACTTTCAGTAGGCAGACAAGATGGCGCTTCAATAAACATTTCAGCAAGATCGGACAGGACTCAGCACATTTGAGATAATTGACAAGACATGATGGGTTTGCATTTTAAACATAAATACTGAAATCGGTCTCCCAGGTGCAAACAAGGGCTATTGTACTGAGCGATCAAGGACCCATCCAAAGACATTAATATGCAAAATCCCCACGGCTCTACGATGAGAGAGCCGTTCGCGGGTACTCACAGCAAGCATTTGGAAGCCCCAAAACCCCTCCAGGGAGACTACTAGCCGGTTCCACAATGGGAGAAATATTAACGGGTACTCAGACAGTTACAAGTGTCACCGAAACCCATTAAAGACTGAGATCACCCCATACAAGAAGTTTGAGCGCCAAAACCCTGACAAAAGATAGACATTAAGATTGGCGGGAAAATAGGAATTACAGCACTATAACTGTAAAGTACAACCGTCCATCTCTCTCTTGCTGCTTTGACTTGCTGGAAGGCTGCTGAACTTTTATTCTCTTGCCTGACGACTCTGGACTCTGATCCGCTAGGATCAACCTCGTGGCTTGCCGCGAAGATCTGTGGAGAACTGGGCTGTGAAGGCCTGGAAGCGGGCGCACCATCCCGAGAAGTCGGTAAACGGTGTTGGAACCAGAAGGCCCGAGAGGAGATGAGATGAGATGAGATGAGAAGAGAAGAAGACGACAATACGTATCGCCACGGTCAGTAAGCCCCGACCGCGCCTGTAAGTCGATTAAACACTTCTTTGAATTCTACCGACTTCTTCACAACTGGCCCAGGAAGACCCTTCTTCGAGTTCTATCGAACCGGTGTAGGACACAGGAAGACTCTTTTTTTGAGTAGTATCAGAACTCCGAGGGCAACACAGATCTTCATGACAGCAGACGGTCCAGCCTGCTAGCCGGAGCAGAAGCGAGTAAACAAGTGGGGTACAGAGACCCCTGATCAACACGTGGATAGTCAGGTGCTGCGGTAAAAACATCCGAGCAGAGTTTCGGAATTCTCCGAGTTATCACGAGTGGTGAGCATGAGTCTCGATCCTACAAATCTAGATTAGGACAGGTATTGATAGGGGAGGGTTTAAGTTTTAAGGATAATTATAATGTGTGTCCCCTTTTACGATGTGTCGTGCGCTCCTCGTTTCCCTAAAATTAGTTTCATAACTGTGTGTAAGATTGTACTGTCATTAATCTGTGCTTATGACATGTATCTCGTAATCTTGAATAATATGCAATAAAGATTTTCCATTTCGCACTATTCAACCGGGTCTACCTGAGTTTTCTCTGCATTAATGCTCTCGCACCTAAGTCCAGTGTCAGAACCGTAAGGGCGAGTGGGTCGAACCACTCACAGGTGTCTAGTGGTACCAGGCTGGCTGGAGACCAGAACAGGCAACAAGGCCTAACCCCGCACTAGCACCCAGGCTAAGCACAGAGCCACACGTCACCCCTTACAGCCCTCACTCCCCACACCCTTTAATATTCCATCCAGGCTAATCCCGCACGCTCTCCAAATTTTAATATTCCTCTTTACTCAAGCAAATATCAAATTCCCTTTTCATGGCTGATCCCAGCCTCGTGCTATTGAAACTGGTGGAAATTAGAGACATTTTTAAACACCTTGAAGGCAGTTGAGTCCAGGAGCAGCGCACACAGCTCTCACACAATACTCAAATCAACATACAATGAAGCTGCTGACCATTTGATATTTTATTTAATATAATGCCACCTCCTTTTAACTCACCTACCTTTACTAACAAATGGCTGTATCATATCTGGGTATATTGATGTCACGAACACTAATATGAAGCATAAAAAGCGGTGGCCTCAGAGGGGAGTGATTACAAAGACTATCTGATGCCAGAGGAATAAAGTTGCATGAAAATCATTTGCATGTTATGACTCAATAATACACAAAGGTGAGGATATTCAGGTCTAATTTTCCAGCCAGTGAACTTGCTTCAGATTTGCATCCAAATTGGAGCTCCAAATAAATCCCTGCTGATCAACCCATTTCCACTTTAACACTTCATTTCAGTAATCGGATTTCACTAATCTTCTTGCTGAGCTTCCCATCCAGTATCTCGGGAGCACATGTCCCCTGGTTGATTCAGATTTCTGATGATCCCAATTATCAGAAGTGAACCTCACGTTGGACAGACACACACGGGGAGGAACGCTTCGGTTACGCACAAGGCTGTCTTTGGAAGCCTAAATCTCACTTAAAATAAACACAGAAAATGCTGGAAGCACTCAGCAGGTCAGGCAGCATATGTGGAGCGAGAAATAGAGTTAACATTTCAGGTCGAGGCCTTTCATCAGAGATCCAGATCTTCTCGCTGCCTGATACTGCTCCAGACACACCAGTGACCTTGGATATAAGCGAGGACAGGGAGTATGGGAGGGGAGGGGAATTCCTCTGGTTAATATGACAATCATGTTGTAATTGCATCTCTGCTGTTTGTTATCTGAAGCGAAATCGTGAACAAGATCACAATGGTAAAGAATGTATTTCTGATTCGCTCGCATTACTTTCCCGGGCTCGGTCACATATTACACACAATGACCAGACTAACTTTAACCCCAGTGGCATTCAAAAAATAATGGTGTTGCTGATAAATTCCCAGCCAAAGCTTCCAATACTGGAGTGTGTCCTGGTCCCAATACTGGAGTGTGTCCTGGTCCCAATACTGGAGTGTGTCCTGGTCCCAATACTGGAGTGTGTCCTGGTCGCAATACTGGAGTGTGTTCTGTCCCAATACTGGAGTGTGTCCTGGTCCCAATACTGGAGTGTGTTCTGGTCCCAATACTGGAGTGTGTCCTGGTCCCAATACTGGAGTGTGTCCTGGTCCCAATACTGGAGTGTGTCCTGGTCCCAATACTGGAGTGTGTCCTGGTCCCAATACTGGAGTGTGTCCTGGTCCCAATACTGGAGTGTGTCCTGGTCCCAATACTGGAGTGTGTTCTGGTCTCAATACTGGAGTGTGTTCTGTCCCAATACTGGAGTGTGTCCTGGTCCCAATACTGGAGTGTGTCCTGGTCCCAATACTGGAGTGTGTCCTGGTCTCAATACTGGAGTGTGTCCTGCTTCCAATACTGGAGTGTGTCCTGGTCCCAATACTGGAGTGTGTTCTGTCCCAATACTGGAGTGTGTCCTGCTCCCAATACTGGAGTGTGTCCTGGTCCCAATACTGGAGTGTGTCCTGCTTCCAATACTGGAGTGTGTCCTGGTCCCAATACTGGAGTGTGTTCTGTCCCAATACTGGAGTGTGTCCTGGTCCCAATACTGGAGTGTGTCCTGGTCCCAATACTGGAGTGTGTCCTGGTCTCAATACTGGAGTGTGTTCTGGTCCCAATACTGGAGTGTGTCCTGGTCCCAATACTGGAGTGTGTCCTGGTCTCAATACTGGAGTGTGTCCTGGTCCCAATACTGGAGTGTGTCCTGGTCCCAATACTGGAGTGTGTCCTGGTCTCAATACTGGAGTGTGTCCTGGTCTCAATACTGGAGTGTGTTCTGGTCCCAATACTGGAGTGTGTCCTGGTCCCAATGCTGGAGTGTGTCCTGGTCCCAATACTGGAGTGTGTCCTGCTCCCAATACTGGAGTGTGTCCTGGTCCCAATACTGGAGTGTGTCCTGGTCCCAATACTGGAGTGTGTCCTGGTCTCAATACTGGAGTGTGTTCTGGTACCAATACTGGAGTGTGTTCTGGTCTCAATACTGGAGTGTGTCCTGGTCTCAATACTGGAGTGTGTCCTGGTCCCAATACTGGAGTGTGTCCTGGTCCCAATACTGGAGTGTGTCCTGGTCCCAATACTGGAGTGTGTCCTGGTCTCAATACTGGAGTGTGTTCTGGTCCCAATACTGGAGTGTGTCCTGGTCCCAATACTGGAGTGTGTCCTGGTCTCAATACTGGAGTGTGTCCTGGTCCCAATACTGGAGTGTGTCCTGGTCCCAATACTGGAGTGTGTCCTGGTCCCAATACTGGAGTGTGTCCTGGTCCCAATACTGGAGTGTGTCCTGCTCCCAATACTGGAGCTTTAGTGGGACCGCTCAGCAGGGACTTGAAACACTTTATGTGACAACTTGCCAATGGCCCAGGGAACTGCATGGACTGAAATCAGTTACCCTGGCAGTTTAAAGGTTAATCTTTCAGTGTGGATTTCAACAACACTGAGTTTTATGATCATCAGCTGACGATATATCGAGAGATTCAAATTAAACTCTACTTGTGCTATGGGAGTAGTGACATTCGATTGAGATGAAGGTTCCAAACATGGACAATTTATGGTCTTGTCTGAGCACCTTGATGAATTCACTGGTGTGAAATCATTCAGCTATCTGTTATTCTTCATTGAGTTCTGATGAAAGGTCATCGACCTGAAACGTTAACCCTGTTTCACTCTCCACACCTGCTGAGTTTTTCCAGCACTTTCTGTTTTTATTTCCGTCATTTTCTTCTGTTCAGTCTCCATCATTTTACTAGGAACTAATTTACCTTTTAATTATTTGATATTTATTCCTAATCAGTCTTTAGCTAATGCGATATATTTATTTCCATATAGGTTACATTCTGAGTCAGAAGGTCATGGTTTTGAGCCTAACTCCAGAGACAGAGCACATAATATGGGCTGACACTCCAGTGCAGTACTGAGGGAGCACCGCACTGTCGGAGGGGTAGTACTGAGGGAGCGCTGCACTGTCGGAGGGGCAGTACTGAGGGAGCAGCGCACTGTCGGAGGGGCAGTACTGAGGGAGCACTGCACTGTCAGAGGGGCAGTACTGAGGGAGCGCTGCACTGTCAGAGGGGCAGTACTGAGGGAGCGTCGCACCGTCGGAGGGGCAGTACTGAGGGAACGCCGCACTGTCGGAGGGGCAGTACTGAGGGAGCGCCGCACTGTTGGAGGGGCAGTACTGAGGGAGCGCTGCACTGTCAGAGGGGCAGTACTGAGGGAGCGTCGCACTGTCGGAGGGGCAGTACTGAGGGAGCGCTGCACTGTCAGAGGGGCAGTACTGAGGGAGCGCTGCACTGTCGGAGGGTCAGTACTGAGGGAGCGCTGCACTGTCGGAGGGGCAGTACTGAGGGAGCGCTGCACTGTCGGAGGGGCAGTACTGAGGGAGCGCCGCACTGTCGGAGGGGCAGTACTGAGGGAGCGCCGCACTATCGGAGGGGCAGTACTGAGGGAGCACCACACTGTCGGAGGGGCAGTACTGAGGGAGCGCTGCACTGTTGGAGGGGCAGTACTGAGGGAGCGCTGCACTGTCAGAGGGGCAGTACTGAGGGAGCGCCGCACTGTCAGAGGGGCAGTACTGAGGGAGCGCCGCACTGTCGGAGGATCAGTACTGAGGGAGCGCTGCACTGTCGGAGGGGCAGTACTGAGGGAGCGCCGCACTGTCGGAGGGGCAGTACTGAGGGAGCGCCGCACTATCGGAGGGGCAGTACTGAGGGAGCACCACACTGTCGGAGGGGCAGTACTGAGGAGCGCTGCACTGTTGGAGGGGCAGTACTGAGGGAGCGCTGCACTGTCAGAGGGGCAGTACTGAGGGAGCGCCGCACTGTCAGAGGGGCAGTACTGAGGGAGCGCCGCACTGTCGGAGGATCAGTACTGAGGGAGCGCTGCACTGTCGGAGGGGCAGTACTGAGGGAGCGCCGCACTCTCGGAGGGGCAGTACTGAGGTAGCGCCGCACTGTCGGAGGGGCAGTACTGAGGGAGAGTTGCACTGTCGGAGGGGCAGTACTGAGGGAGCGCCGCACTGTCGGAGGGGCAGTACTGAGGGAGTGTTGCACTGTCAGAGGGGCAGTACTGAGGGAGCGCTGCACTGTCAGAGGGGCAGTACTGAGGGAGCGCCGCACTGTCGGAGGGGCAGTACTGAGGGAGTGTTGCACTGTCAGAGGGGCAGTACTGAGGGAGCGCTGCACTATCGGAGGGCCAGTACTGAGGGAGTGCCGCACTGTCGGAGGGGCAGTACTGAGGGAGCGTGGCACTGTCGGAGGGGCAGTACTGAGGGAGCACTGCACTGTCGGAGGGGCAGTACTGTGGGAGCTCCGCACTGTTGGAGGGGCAGTACTGCGGGAGCACTGCACTGTCAGAGGGGCAGTACTGAGGGAGCACTGCACTGTCGGAGGGGCAGTACTGAGGGAGCGCGGCACTGTCGGAGGGGCAGTACTGAGGGAGCGCCGCACTGTCGGAGGGGCAGTACTGAGGGAGTACTGCACTGTCGGAGGGGCAGTACTGAGGGAGCGCGGCACTGTCGGAGATGATAAGGTTCTATATAATTGCAAGTCTTTTCAATGAAAAAGAAAAGAAAAGAAAGACTTGCATTTCTCCAGTGCCTTTCACGACCACCGGATGTCCCAAAAGCGCTTTACAGCCAATCAAGTATGTTTTAAAGTGTGGTCACTGTTGTAATGTGGGAAATGCGGCAGCCAATTGTGCACAGCAAGCTCCCAAAAACAGCAATGTGATAATGACCAGATCATCTGTTTTAGTGATGTTGATTGAGGGATAAATATTGGCCCCAGGACACTGGGGAGAACTCCCCTGCTCTTCTTTGAAATAGTGGCCATGGGATCTTTTATATCCACCTGAGAGAGCAGACGGGGCCTCAGTTTACCGTCTCATCCGAAAGAATGAAGGTTACAAGTTCTTCAGATTCCTGATATGACTCTCTGATATAGGTAAATAAATGAAAATATCTCTTACTTACATTAAAGTGAGGCAGATGATAAACGTCCTGGTGTCTCAGCCCCGCGCTGAGCCTGGAGAGTGTCTGAATAATCTGCTCCCTCTCCTTTAATACTCTCACACTCTTAATCTTGTTCAGCTATCTGCCCTAGCAGACTCTCTCATTGTCAGTGAACTCTGATATCGGCCTGATTGGCTGCACTGTGATCTTTACCCGGACCTCACTTCTGGTCAGGGTTAGCAACTTGCCCACCTCTTGGGCCCCCTGCTATGTATTCTAGAACCAAAGGGAGCTGTGTAATGGGGAACCAGAACTCCACTACTTCTATCCCTCATTCTATCCCTCAATCTATCCCTCAATCTATCCCTCAATCTACCCCTCAATCTATCCCTCAATCTATCCCTCAATCTACCCCTCAATCTATCCCTGGTTCTATCCCTCAATCTATCCCTGGTTCTATCCCTCAATCTATCCCTGGTTCTATCCCTCAATCTATCCCTCGTTCTATCCCACAATCTATCCCTCAATCTATCCCTCATTCTATCCCTCAATCTATCCCTCATTCTATCCCTCAATCTATCACTCATTCTATCCCTCATTCTATCCCTCAATCTCTCCCTCATTCTATCCCTCAATCTATCCCTCATTCTATCCCTCAATCTATCCCTCAATCTATCCCTCAATCTATCCCTCAATCTATCCCTCATTCTATCCCTCATTCTATCCCTCAATCTATCCCTCAATCTATCCCTCAATCTATCCCTCATTCTATCCCTCAATCTATCCCTCAATCTATCCCTCATTCTATCCCACAATCTATCCCTCATTCTATCCCTCATTCTACCCCTCATTCTATCCCTCGTTCTATCCCCCAATCTATCCCTCAATCTATTCCTCAATCTATCCCTCAATCTATCCCTCAATCTATCCCTCAATCTATCCTTCAATCTATCCCTCGATCTATCCCTCAATCTATCCCTCAATCTATCCCTCATTCTATCCCTCAATCTATCCTTCAATCTATCCCTCGATCTATCCCTCAATCTATCCTTCAGTCTATCCTTCAGTCTATCCCTCATTCTATCCCTCAATCTATCGCTCAATCTATCCCTCATTCTATCCCTCAATCTCCCCCTCATTCTACCCCTCATTCTATCCCTCGTTCTATCCCCCAAACTATCCCTCAATCTATTCCTCAATCTATCCCTCAATCTATCCCTCATTCTATCCCTCAATCTATCCTTCAATCTATCCCTCGATCTATCCCTCAATCTATCCCTCAATCTATCCCTCATTCTATCCCTCAATCTATCCTTCAATCTATCCCTCGATCTATCCTTCAGTCTATCCCTCATTCTATCCCTCAATCTATCGCTCAATCTATCCCTCATTCTATCCCTCAATCTCCCCCTCATTCTACCCCTCATTCTATCCCTCGTTCTATCCCCCAAACTATCCCTCAATCTATTCCTCAATCTATCCTTCAATCTATCCCTCGATCTATCCCTCAATCTATCCCTCAATCTATCCCTCATTCTATCCCTCAATCTATCCTTCAATCTATCCCTCGATCTATCCCTCAATCTATCCTTCAGTCTATCCTTCAGTCTATCCCTCATTCTATCCCTCAATCTATCGCTCAATCTATCCCTCATTCTATCCCTCAATCTCCCCCTCATTCTACCCCTCATTCTATCCCTCGTTCTATCCCCCAAACTATCCCTCAATCTATTCCTCAATCTATCCCTCAATCTATCCCTCATTCTATCCCTCAATCTATCCTTCAATCTATCCCTCGATCTATCCCTCAATCTATCCCTCAATCTATCCCTCATTCTATCCTTCAATCTATCCCTCGATCTATCCCTCAATCTATCCTTCAGTCTATCCTTCAGTCTATCCCTCATTCTATCCCTCAATCTATCGCTCAATCTATCCCTCATTCTATCCCTCAATCTATCACTCATTCTATCCCTCAATCTCTCCCTCATTCTATCCCTCAATCTATCCCTCAATCTATCCCTCATTCTATCCCTCAATCTATCCTTCAATCTATCCCTCAATCTATCCCTCAATCTATCCCTCATTCTATCCCTCAATCTATCCCTCATTCTATCCCTCAATCTATCCCTCATTCTATCCCTCAATCTATCCCTCATTCTATCCCTCAATCTATCCCTCATTCTTCCCTCAATCTATCCCTCATTCTATCCCTCAATCTATCCCTCAATCTATCCCTCATTCTATCCCTCAATCTATCCCTCATTCTATCCCTCAATCTATCCCTCAATCTATCCCTCATTCTATCCCTCAATCTATCCCTCATTCTATCCCACAATCTATCCCTCATTCTATCCCTCATTCTATCCCTCAATCTATCCCTCATTCTTCCCTCATTCTATCCCTCATTCTATCCCTCATTCTATCCCTCATTCTATCCCTCAATCTATCCCTCAATCTATCCCTCATTCTATCCCTCAATCTATCCCTCAATCTATCCCTCATTCTATCCCTCAATCTATCCCTCAATCTATCCCTCATTCTATCCCTCAATCTATCCCTCAATCTATCCTCAATCTATCCCTCAATCTATCCCTCATTCTATCCCTCAATCTATCCCTCAATCTATCCCTCATTCTATCCCTCATTCTATCCCTCAATCTATCCCTCAATCTATCCCTCATTCTATCCCTCAATCTATCCCTCAATCTATCCCTCAATCTATCCCTCATTCTATCCCTCAATCTATCCCTCAATCTATCCCTCATTCTATCCCTCAATCTATCCCTCAGTCTATCCCTCAATCTAGGAATTTGACATGAGGTTCAGCCTCTAACCCTGTGTGACACACAATAAGTTCTTTTTGTAACACAATCGGTGTCCAAGTTATGAAAGATTACATTCAATTGTTTTGTGAGTTAGTTTACGGAGAGTGGTCTTGTTGGGTGTATCGGGCTAGATGTTGGCCACTGATTCCTGGAACCGCAGGTCTGAATCCAGCAAAGACCGCTGGGAATTTAAAAGTGGTCCGATAGATCAGGTGCTGAATGTGGCACAACATGTTTAAATAAAACTCCTCATGTGTCCAATGGGATCTCAGAATGTTTGATTTGAGACCAGTACCTGTTCCAACAACAGGTCGACAGCCTGGAGTCATACTGCTGCCTGAGCTAGGAAAAGCTCCACTGGCCGGCATCTGATTGGCTGTTAAATTTCAGTGTCATCAGGGAGCCGATTGTCTTGTTGGTTTTCTGTTAACGTTGAAATGATTAGGAGTGAAGTTTAGACACGAGCGGATGTGATACTATTATCGGTGTGACTCTGGTGTGACGGTGTAGCACATTTAATGCTATAGCAGGTGTGACACTAGTGGCTGTGACACTGATGGGTGTTACGGTGTGACACTCTTCAAGGTGACCTCACGCTCCTTAACTGAATGAGATTGGATGATGAGACACACTAGAGTGGTTTGCACCACAACCACTGTGCGTTGGTACAAACAATATCATATAACTGGCTCATTTAATAAGGTTTCACTGAAGTCTGTAAGTTGCATTATGTTTACTTGTTCGACTGGGGTTAATAATGTGACGCTGATGTCCCTGTTAGTCTGTTTATGGAGGATGATTGCTGTGACAATCAGCTTTTAGTTCAGGAGGATTGGTGAAGTGAAGCTAATTGGGTTCGAGCTGTTCTCTCAGCAGTTTAGGAGAGGAAATAGCTCATCTGATCCACAGCCTCAAACTGAAAAATGGCAACTCTTCATCACACCAAACAACATCTGTAACTGGGAGCCACGCTCAGAGAGATCGGCTGCTGTGGGATCTGAACAAGTCACTCTGGGGCAGTATGGGTGCCAGTTGGTACCAAATCCTGGATAATTTTGTATGGTGGACTCAATCCCACTAAATAAACACCAACAATGTTCCAGCAAGGAGGTGAATAACCATTGCTGGCCAGGACACTCTGCTCTTTGCCATGGGATCTTAAACATCCACCTGAACCACAAGATCAAGCCGGAGGGACCTCGGTTTAATGTCTAGTCTGAAGGGTGGCGCCTCCGACAGTGCAGCATTCCCTCGGTAGTGTCAGCTTAGATTACCTGCTCAATCCTGCAGTGGGATTCAAATTGATGGCCACTTGACTCAGCATCATCACCTGAATCAGGAAGGAATTGTGCAGCAGTCAAACTGCTGATGTGTTGACAAGAACACACCTAAATTCAGGAAATGTGCCTGGATTAATTCCAACTACAGCAGCCACAAAAGACAATAAACATAGGATAGGAAAGGGAATTTCAGGAAACACAGACATTGAAAGAGCAGCAATAATAACATACAGACAGAGACACAGACACAGACACAGACAGAGACACAGACACAGACACAGACACAGGCAGTGACTCAGACAGAGACACAGACAGAGACACAGACAAAGACACAGACAGAGACACAGACACAAACAGAGACAGAGACACAGACAGAGACACAGGCAGTGACTCAGACAGAGACGCAGACAGAGATGCAGACACAGACTCAGACAGAGACACAGACAGTGACTCAGACAGAGACAGAGACAGAGACACAGACAGAGACACAGACTGTGACTCAGACAGAGACGCAGACAGAGATGCAGACACAGACTCAGACAGAGACACAGACAGTGACTCAGACAGAGACACAGACAGAGACGCAGACACAGACAGAGACAGAGACACAGACAGAGACACAGATAGTGACTCAGACAGAGACACATACAGTGATATTCTCGGTGTCTCTTATATGTCTTTTATTTCTCTCATTATTCCTCCTTCTGGCTCACGTGAATATCCTTTCTGCCTTTTCACCATCTCCGGTTTTCCACCTAAACATTTTAAAAGTTGTTCTATCTCTTTTCCTCTGTGTGTGGTCGCTGTGTTTCTTCCCTTCCCCCTTCCCTTCGTTCTGTTCCTTTTTAAATGTTGTGGATTTCCCAGTTGTGAGGAAGGGTCTATACTTGAAACACTGATGGTTTCTGCCACCGAGTCCATCCCCTTCCCGGCCACTGTCTCAGGTTGAACCAGACTGCTCGTATTCTTAGCATCCTATTTGAACCTGAGCTGAGCTTCCGACCCCATATCCTTTCCATCGCCCAACTGCACCCGCCTCACCTCATCTGCTGCTGAAACCCTCATCCATGCCTTTGTCACCTTCAGACTCGACTATTCCAACACACTCCTGGCCGGTCTCCCATCTTCCACCCTCCATAAACATCAAAAACTCTGCTGCCTGTGTCCTAATCTGCACCAAGTCCTGTTCACCCACTGATCACCTCACTGATCTACACTGGCACCTGGTCTCCCAATGCCTCAATTTTAAAATTCTCATCCTTGTGTTCAAATCCCTCCATGGCCTCGCCCCTCCCTATCTCAGTAACCTCCTCCAGCCCTACAACCCTCCACATTCTTTGCATTCTGCTGACTCTGGCCTCTTGTGCATCCCTTTCGCTCCACTATTGGCGGCCGTGCCTTCAGCTGCCTAGGCCCTAAGCTCTGGAATTCCCTCCCTAAAGCTCTCTGTCTCTCCAACTCTCTCCCCTCCTTTAAGACACTCCTTAAACCCTATCTTTTTCACCAAACTTTTGGTTACATACCCTTTAGGAAAGTTTTTGGGTAAAGGATATTGGGTGAGAGGATAACGGCCAGCGGAGGCTGGAGTCAGTCAAGGGTAAATTTTAAGCGAACCTCCCCGCAGCCACATACAGAAAGTATCAATTTTAGGATTTTGCACATCACAGCAGACAGTGAACCACAGCAATAAAACAGAAGCGAAATACTGCAGAGGCTGAACACCTGAAATAAGAATATAAAATGCTGGAAATACTCAGCAGGTCAGGCAGCATCTGTGGAAAGAGAAACAGAGTTAACGTTTCAGGTCGATGAGCTTTAATCAGAGATCCTTATTTCTCTCCACAGATGTTTCACACTCTTGGGTATAATTATAAAATATGTACCTATAGTTCAGCCTATTCCTTTTCATCCAGTTCTTTCTGCTCATGGATAAATAACCAGAAGCAGGGACTCGGGTTGATTTGCCCCTTCCTGGCCCAGGGATACTGAGACCAAAAATAACAACAGAAAACGCTGGAAAAACTCAGCAGGCCAGGCAGCATCCGTGGAGAGAGAAAGAGAGTTAACGTTTCAGGTCGATGACCTTTCGTCAGAACTGAGACCAATATTGGTCGCCTTTTGGAATCGGGAGGAATTTCCAAAAGTTTTTGTTAAATTTGACCTGAGATTCTTCCCGCCCCGGGACCAGGGATTGCTGGGCGGGTTGTAGGAGGCGCACCATCTAACAGACAGGATGAGTGTGAATGACCTGAGGGGCGTTCTTTTCCTTTGTGCAGACCATTGTCCCACCGTCACACCGACCCGAGAGGCCATCTCAGGCTGCAGTTCCCGGACTGGCCGCTGGTGGCGGGGCTGAGCCGGGCTGCAATTCCCCGACTGGCCGCTGGTGGCGGGGCTGAGCCGGGCTGCAGTTCCCCGACTGGCCGCTGGTGGCGGGGCTGAGTCTGACTGCAGTTCCCCGACTGGCCGCTGGTGGCGGGGCTGAGCCGGGCTGCAGTTCCCCGACTGGCCGCTGGTGGCGGGGCTAAGCCGGGCTGAAGTTCCCGGACTGGTCGCTGGTGGCGGGGTTGAGCCGGGCTGAAGTTCCCGGACTGGTCGCTGGTGGCGGGGTTGAGCCGGGCTGCAGTTCACTGACTGCATAACATAAAAGGGAATCTAAAAGTTTCAATAGGCATATAAATAGTAAACGGGTAGTAAGAGGAGGGGGGTGGGGGATTAGGGACCAAAAAGGAGACCTACCATGGAGGCAGAGGGCATGGCTGAGGTACTAAGTGAGTACTTTGCATCTGTCTTTACCAAGGAAGAAGATGCTGCCAAAGTCATAGTGAAAGAGGAGGTAGTTGAAATGCTGGATGGGATAAAAATTGATAAAGAGGAAGTACTAGAAAGGCTGGCTGTACTTAAAATAGATAAGTCACCAGGACCGGATGGGATGCATCCTAGGATGCTGAGGGAAGTAAAGGTGGAAATTGAGGAGGTACTGGCCATAATCTTCCAATGCTCCTTAGATACGGGGGTGGTGCCAGAGGACTGGAGAATTGCAAATGTTACACCCTTGTTCAAAAAAGGGTGTAAGGATAAACCCAGCAACTACAGGCCAGTCAGTTTAAACTCAGTAGTGGGGAAGCTTTTAGAAACGATAATCTGGTACAAAATTAACAGTCACTTGGACAAGTGTGGATTAATTTAGGAAAGCCAGCACAGATTTGTTAAAGGCAAATCGTGGTTAACTAACTTGATTGAGTGTTTTGACGAGGTAACAGAGAGGATTGATAAGGGCAATGCAGTTGATGTGGTGTACACGGACTTCGAAAAGGCGTTTGATAAAGTGCCACAGAAGAACATAAGAAATAGGAGCAGGAGCAGGCCATTCGGCCCTTCGAGCCTGCTCCGCCATTCAATGAGATCATGGCTGATCTTCTGCCTCAACTCCATTCACCAGCCCTATCGCCATATCCCTTGATGCCCTTACTAGTCAGAAATCTATCGACTTCTGTTTTGAATATACCCAATGACTGAGCCTCCACAGCCCTCTGGGGTAGAGAATTCCAAAGATTCACCACCCTCTGTGTGAAGAAATTTCTTCTCATCTCAGTCCTGAATGGCCTATCCTTTATCCTGAGGCTGTGGCCCCTGGTTCTAGACTCCCCAGCCAAGGGAAACATTCTTCCAGCATCCACCCTATCAAGCCCTGTAATAATTTTGTATGCTTCAATGAGACCCCCTCTCATTCCTCTGAATTCAAGAGAATACATGCCTAGTTTACTTAATCTCTTCTCATACGACAGTCCCGCCATCCCAGGAATCAATCTCGTGAACCTTCGTTGCACTCCCTCTATGGCAAGTATATCCTTGCTTAGGTAAAGAGACCAAAATTGTACACAGTACTCCAGGTGTGGTCTCACCAAGGCCCTATATAATTGGAGTAAGACTTCTTTACTCCTGTACTCAAATCCTCTTGTAATGAAGGCCAGTATACCATTTGCCTTCCTAATGGCTTGCTGCACCTGCACATTCACTTTCAGTGACTCATGTACAAGGACACCCAGGTCCCTTTGAGCATCTGCATTCCCCAATCTTTCACCATTTAGGAAATACTCTGCCTTAAGAATTGTACCCTTTAATAATAGGCTTGCCAGCAAAGTTGAAGCCCATGGAATAAAAGGGACAGTGGTAGCATGGATACAAAATTGGCTAAGTGTCAGGAAACAGAGGAGTGGTGAAGTTCCCGGGCTGCAGTTCCCGGACTGGCCGCAGGTGGCGGGGCTGAGCCGGGCTGCAGTTCCCGGACTGGCCGCTGGTGGCGGGGCTGAGCCGGGCTGCAGCTCACTGACTTGCCGCTGGTGGCGGGGCTGAGTCGTGCTGCAGTTCCCTGTCTTGCCGCTGGTGGCGGGACTGAGTCGGGCTGCAGTTCCCGGACTGGCCGCTGGTGGCGGGGCTGAGCCGGGCTGCAGTTCCCTGCCCTGCCGCAGGTGGCGCTGTTCCGCGCTCCCCGCCGACCGGCCGCCATTTTGTGACCGTGCTCCGCCGTGGCCCCGGATCCGGCTTCTCTCGTTCGGTAAGTCCTGCCACAGCCTCGCGTCTCCGCGGCTCCCGTGCTTTCTGCACTCTGGGTGGTCCCCCTGTGCTCGGCCCGGGCTCTCCCGCTGCTCGGCCTCGGTGGTGGGCGGCCCAGACCGGGCTCCCGGGCGGGGGGGACCGGCGAGGCCGAGGTTGTACGGCCTGGGCCGGGCTGTGGGGTTTGAGGAGGGGAAAGGCCGAGGCCCGGGCCTGAGGTTGACTGAAATCCCCACTGGTTCTGGATCCTGAGTGTGGGGAGCAGGATTCCCACCAGATGCCAACACGGTGTCGCCTCGGCAACGGTGCCTTCAAATCCTGGTGGGCATCGTTACCGTGGGCAACGGCGATGGGGGTCCACCGCCACCGTCTCGCCAACGCCTCTATGTCGCGATACGGCAACGATAAGGAATCCGCGTCAGATAAACACGGCGAGAGAACAGGGAGCGCAGACCCCACAGGATGGGGGGCGCGGACCCTAAAGGACGTGAGCCGATCCTGGGCGCGTCTCCACCCACTGGGTCCGCGGAGCCCACCCTGAGCGCCGGGTAATTTGGGGCTTTTTTACTTTAGGTCAGGAACAGACCTTCGGTCTGAGAGAGAGGAACAGGGGAAAGTAGAGAGTGTGTGGGCTGAGAGTCTTTGTGCACTTATTGCACTCGTGCTGATTGTTTGAGTGTAGCCGGTTACAGTGAGAAAGGAAAGAGAAATACTGGCAGTCCGGGCATTCATATCGCACCTTATTGTCTGGAGAGATCTCATAACGTGTTTCACGTAAAATGAGTCACTTTCTAGAGTGCAGCTGCTGTTGTATTGTAGGGAAACCAAACACGACAAAATCTGTTCTGTACATTGGCAAGTCACCAATGACCCAGTGCTACATTCACAGTAACTCACAATCTTCAAAGAGTGATTCGCAAGCTTGTTCCTTCGAGCCAGATGTAATGAGCAGCGAGGAACAGTAGCGCACATTCTGATTGTACACTCAGTGTGGTTAGGAATCAGAATTTTTCTCCCTGAACATGATGCGGTTCAATAAAATTAAAAAGCACACATATTGAAGTTTGCTAATGACCCTACTGTACAGGACAGCCCCAGCAGCGACAATAAACAGTGTCGCTCAGTACTGCTCATCCTTCACTCCTGCTCTCTGTTCTTTTACAGTATATAGAAGGCGTGTTGCCTCTGTAACACTCATTGAGTACAATCTCATGAAGTTCACACACGAATGCCCACTTCTGTGCAACAACTTTTGTCGGCATCTTTGTAACAAGGATCTTGGGCTTAATATTGAGTACAAAAACAGAGAAGTTATGCTGAACCTTTATAAAGCGCTGGTTAGGCCACAACTGGAGTATTGTGTCCAGTTCTGGTCACCACACTTTAGGAAGGATGTGAAGGCCCTTGAGAGGGTGCAGAGGAGATTTGCCAGAATGGTTCCGGGGATGGGGGATCTTGGCTACAAGGACAGGTTGGAGAAGCTGGATTTGTTTTCATTAGAGCAAAGGAGGTTGAGTGGTGATTTGATAGAGGTGTACAAGATTATAACGGGTCTGGATAGGCTAGACGGGGAAAGGCTGTTCCCACTAGTTAATGGTAGAAGGACTAATTTTAAGGACGCAGATTTAAGGTTTAGGGCAAGAGATACAGGGGGGATGTGAGGGAAAACTTTTTCACGCAGCGAGTGGTGAGGACCTGGAACTCGCTGCTGACGGAAGTGGTGGAAGCGGAGACACTCAATGTTTTCAAGGGGAGACTGGATAGGCACTTGAGGGAAATAAACTTGCAGGGCTATGGGGATAGAGCGGGGGAGTGGGACTGACTGGATTGCTGTACAGAGAGCCGGCACAGACTCGATGGGCCGAATGGCCTCCTTCTGTGCCGCTATGACTCTAAGGCTTTCCTCTTGTTCTGAAGTAAAATCAGTGTTTTGCTCGGGGTTTTGTAATGCAATGGTTTATTCTGCAGCATTGCCCCATCTGCGAGGGGCAAAAGTTTGGATTTGATTGATTGGGATCACAGTCATTGCAGTCTGGCGGGTGGGGGGGGGGGCGCTGAGACTCACCACATAAACTGACAGCAGTTTATACCAGTAGAATGCACTGAGGGTGACTTGTGTGCGAGAGTAGTGAGAAACGGCATTCAGAGTGGTTGCAGATACTGTGGTGAGTGGGATGTGGCACTCGGTTTAGTGCCCAGTGACCAATGACATCGTGAACCTCGTCTAGCCAATCTCATTGTTTTATTGAATGCGCCTCAGATCAGAGACTGCTGTCTCAGTTGTCAAGGAATTCTCCAGTGCAAGACCCAGAGTGACTGTCCTGTGTTTCTGCTTTGAGAAAAATACTTGACTGTTTTCAGGGGAAGGAAGGGGGTGGAGGTGCGGGGGTCCTGGGCACTCAAATGAGCAACAAACGGTCAGTTTTCTGCACCGAACCCCACAAACACAGTGTAAAGAACAAGACTTTTAAAGATTCACTTGTGGGAAGTGGATCTGATCACCCCTCTCCCCTGATGGCACCTTGTGGTGCAAGAACGATCTATAACCAGGCAAGGACCCAGATTTGATCCCAGGTCTGAGCCTGCCTAGCGAATGGAGCTGTGACTAGAGCTGTGATTACTAGTGGTTTACTTTGTCCTGGCCAATATTTATCCCTCAGCTAACACCTAAAAAGAACAAATGATCTGGTCATTTATTTCATTGCTCGTGGGAACTTGCTGTGCACAAATTGGCGGCTGCATTTCCTACAATACAGTAGTGACTACACTTCAAAACAATAGCATTTCATTGGCTGTAAATGGGACTTCCTGTGGTCCTGAAAGGTGCTATATAAATGCAAGTTCGTTCTTTCTATCTAGTGATGGGAGCTGTGTTTACTTGTGCTATTTGGTGCAGTGAGTTGTGTTTGCTAGAGCAGTGAAAAGGAGCTGTGTTTACTAAAAACATCTCGAGATTAAGATGTATTTGCTGGTTGTATCTGGTGATGGGAGCTGTGATTACCAGCAATCTCTAGTGATGGGAGCTGTGATTACTAACGGTATCTAGTGACAGGCGTTTGATTACTAGCGATAACTAGTGATGGGAGCTGTGATTACTAACGGTATCTAGTGACAGGCGTTTGATTACTAGCGATAACTAGTGATGGGAGCTGTGATTACTAACGGTATCTAGTGACAGGCGTTTGATTACTAGCGATAACTAGTGATGGGAGCTGTGATTACTAACGGTATCTAGTGACAGGCGTTTGATTACTAGCGATAACTAGTGATGGGAGCTGTGATCAGTAGTGACTTGTGATTGGAGATGTGTTTATTGCGCACATCTAGTGAAGGTAATTGACAGTTGAAGGAAAAGATGGGAGGTGAGAATGATGAACTTTAAAAAGCAGTGAGCTGAAGAATGAGGAAGTGAAAGGTAAACAGATTCGAAGTGAAGGAGAAAGTGGAAATGGAAACACTGCTGGCTGGGTGAATGAGACAAAGACGTGTTTCATACAGTGTGTCTTGTGGGAATGAAGGTTACCTCTGAGTTTGTGACTAAATGAGCCACTGAATCAGCCCTTGCAATGATCGAGCTTCCCAGGGAGGTTGGGTAGCGCTGTGTATTTTGCCCCTGGGGACCTCCACTCTTTCTGAATTAATTTGGAGCAGAGATTACACCTGGATCCTACTGTACATGAGCAACATCACCAAACTAGCAGTGATTGGTTAGTGACAGGAGAACATGTGTCACTCTCGTGTGTTGGTAAGCGGAGTTCTGAATCCCGTTGATCCACACTACCCGTTGCTGCTGTGGGAATGTTTCATATTGACTCCGGGAACAAAAAAAAGAAATTTCTTGAATTATTTGGAAATCCCCTCACTTTAACCCAAAAATAAATCAAGAAAGGATGCTTTGTGTGCCCTGGACAGATTGTGATGATGAATCGGAAAGTGTGAGGGTTATATCTGGGGACACTGCCTCACCTTTCCCTCTGCACATTCCCACACCATCATATTACCAGCTCATTGTTCAGGCACATGTTGCCACTTAAAGTAAATGCTTATTTTACAGTACTAGGGAGCGGCAGTCAGATTGGACACAGTCACTGCAGAGTAAAGTTATGTACACACACGATACACAGCGAAGTGCAGGGATGGATTAGGTACTGGGTTCCACGCTATCATACTGCCCAAACACATTACACTCAGGGATCCCTGTTTAAATGCTTTACAAATGCATTACACCTAAAGGTCTCAGATCCCCAAAATTTGTAAATTGATATTTGTGTTTCTTTAAACCTGATTTTATGAAAATATTAACAATTTCAATTTAAAAATTCTAACACACCAAAAAGACCCACTGATTCTGATCAAACCAAAATTCGGTAAAACCCCTACACGCCAGGATGTCTTAATTTCATACCATCCTGACAAGGCAAATGAAGGAATAATGAGAAAGGGAGTCTTCACTTCAACACACTGAGGATGTAGAGAGGGAGCGGAGGGTGGATTGCAGTTACGATTTGTGAATTGGAATATAGTGCACTGAGATATGGTAGCCAGTATTTCTGCCCTTCTACTACCAATACCAATTTGCATTTATATAGTGCGTTTAATGTAAAAAAAAAGTCCCAAGATGCTTCACAGAGGCGTAATCAGACAAAAATGGACACTGAACCAAAGAGAAGATATTAGGAGGGGTGGGCAGAAGCTCGGTGAAAGAGATGGATTTTACGGGAGGGTTTTAAAAGAGAGGGTGGAGTTGCAAAGGGGTTTAGAAAGGGAATTGCAGAGTGTGTGGCCTAGACCGCTGAAGGAACAGCCCTCATGGTGGGCGAGGGAGGGTGCAGCGAAGGACAGAGTCAGAGGATCGGAGAGTTCTGGAGGGAGTTTAGAGGTGGGGGAGGTTACAGAAATAGGAAGGGGCGAGCGAGGCTATGAAGGGATTTAAACACGAGGATGATTTTAAATAAGGCTTTGGGAGACTGACAGCCACCCTCTGTCAGCAAGGACAGAGGTGATGGATGAACAGGTCTTAGTGTTGAAGAAGATCCGGCAGCAGAGTTTTTGATGAGCTAAAAGAAAGACAGACTTGCATTTATATAGCGCCTTTCACGACCACCGGACGTCTCAAAGCGCTTTACAGCCAATGAAGTACTTTTTGAAGCGTGGGCTCTGTTGTAATGTGGGAAACGTGGCAGCCAATTTGCGCACAGCAAGCTCCCATAAACAGCAATGTGATAATGACCAGATAATCTGTTTTAGTGATGTTGGTTGAGGGATAAATATTGGCCCCAGGACACTGGGGATAACTCCCCTGCTCTTCTTCGAAATAGTGCCATGGGATCTTATACATCCACCTGAGAGAGCAGACGGGGCCTCGGTTTAACGTCTCATCCGAAAGACGGCACCTCCGACAGTGCAGCACTCCCTCAGTACTGCCCCTCCGACAGTGCGGCGCTCCCTTAGTACCGTCCCTCTGACAGTGCGGCGTTCCCTCAGTACCGTCCCTCCGACAGTGCAGCGTTCCCTCAGTACCGTCCCTCCGACAGTGCAGCGCTCCCTCAGTACTGCCCCTCCGACAGTGCAGCGCTCCCTCAGTACTGCCCCTCCGACAGTGCGGCGCTCCCTCAGTACTGCCCCTCCGACAATGCGGCGCTCCCTCAGTACTGCCCCTCCGACAGTGCGGCGCTCCCTCAGTACTGCCCCTCCGACAGTGCAGCGCTCCCTCAGTACTGCCCCTCCGACAGTGCGGCGCTCCCTCAGTACTGCCCCTCCGACAGTGCGGCGCTCCCTCAGTACTGCCCCTCCGACAGTGCGGCGCTCCCTCAGTACTGCCCCTCCGACAGTGTACCGCTCCCTCAGTACTGCCCCTCCGACAGTGCAGCACTCCCTCAGTACTGCCCCTCCGACAGTGCAGTGCTCCCTCAGCTGAAGCTAATGGAAGGTTGAGGATGGGAGGTGGGCCAGGAGAGGAATGGAATGGTTGAGTCTGGGGTGATAAAGGCGTGGAAGAGGTTTTCAGTGACAGACGAGCTGAGGCAGGGCCATAGGCTGGGCATGGTTGGTCTTCTCTGGAGATGCTCTGGCTACAATCGGATAGGGAAGAGTGGAATCAAGTGAGGGCAGTCGCACAGAGCTGGACAGTGGAGGAGATGCATTGGAGAAGGATGGTGTGGTCGACCATGTTAAAGATTGCAGAGTGATTGAGGAGAGGTAGTGTACCAAGTTCACAGAGGGTGTCATTTCTAACTTTGATTAGGGCCATTTCAGTGCTGCAGCAACAGCAACAACTTGTATTTATATAGCGCCTTTAATGTAGTAAAACGTCCCAAGGTGATGCACAGGAGTATTTTAAGACAAAAATTTTGACACCGATCCACATAAGGATAAATTAGGGCAGTGACCAAAAGCTTGGTCAAAAAGGTAGATTTTAAGGAGCACCTTAAAGGAGGAAAGAGAGGTAGCGAGGCGGAGAGGTTTAGGCAGGGAATTCCATAGCTTAGGGCCCAGGCAACAGAAGGCACGGCCACCAATGGTTGAGCGATTATAATCAGGGATCCTCAAGAGGGCAGAATTAGAGGAGCGCAGATATCTCAGGGATATAGCAGGGACGGAAACCTGATTGGAGAGATTCAGACATGGAATCACGGGAAATCTAATGGAATTTTTTGATGAAGTAACGGAGGATTGATGAAGGGAATGCAATGGATGTTGTCTACATGGATTTTAGGAAGGCATGTGACAAAGTACCACATAGAAGGCTGGTTAACAAAATTGAGGCTCATGGAATAGGTGGGTCAGTGGCAGCTTGGATAAGGAATTGTCTTAAGGACAGAAAACAGCAAGTTATGGTAAATGGCTGTGTTTCAGACTGGAGGATGGTAGACAGTGGTGTTCCCCAAGGGTCAGTGATGGGGACACTGCTTTTTTTGACATATATATAAATGACCTGGATATTGGAATACAAAGTAGAATTTCTAAATTTGCCGATGACGCCAAACTTGGGGGTGGCAAACAGTGAGGATGATACCAATTGACTGCAACAGGACATAGATAAGCTAGCAGAATGGGCAGACAAGTGGCAGATGGAATTTAATACGGAGAAGTGTGAGGTGATGCATTTTGGCAGAAGGAACAGGGAGAGGCAATATACACTTAATGGCACAGTTTTAAAGAGTGTGCAGGGACAGAGGGACCTGGGAGTTAATGTGCATAGGTCCCTGAAGGTGGCAGGACATATTGAGAGAGTGGTTAGCAAAGCATATGGGATCTTGGGCTTCATAAATAGAGGTATTGAGTACAAAAGTAGAGAAGTTATGCTGAACCTTTATAAAGCGCTGGTTAGGTCACAACTGGAGTATTGCATCCAGTTCTGGTCACCACACTTTAGGAAGGATGTGAAGGCCCTTGAGAGGGTGCAGAGGAGATTTACCAGAATGGTTCCGGGGATGGGAGAACTTAGCTACAAGGACAGATTGGAGAAGCTGGATTTGTTTTCATTAGAACAAAGGAGGTTGAGGGGTGATTTGATAGAGGTGTACAAGATTATGACGGGTTTGGATAGGCTAGACGGGGAAAAGCTGTTTCCACTAGTTGATGGTACAAGGACTAGGGGACACAGAGTTAAGGTTTTGGGCAAGAGATACAGGGGGGATATGAGGAAAACTTTTTTACGCAGCGAGTGGTGAGGACCTGGAACTCGCTGCCGACTGAAGTGGTGGAAGCGGAGACACTCAATGTTTTCAAGGGGAGACTGGATAGGCACTTGAGGGAAATAAACTTGCAGGTCTACGGGGATAGAGCGGGGGAATGGGACTGACTGGATTGCTCTACAGAGAGCCGGCACGGACTCGATGGGCTGAATGGCCTCCTTCTGTGCCGTTATGACTCTTTGACTAAAGCTGGGTACAGATTTGTGAAGTGACAAGATGTCAAGACCTTTGGAGAGGAAAGGGAGGTTGGAGACAGGGTGTTAGTTTGCAAACTTTACTATCTATACAATATATTAAAAACCTAATGTCTGCATGTCCTAGCTACAAAACCTTACTTCCTGCTGTCAACATTTCCCATCATCAATTCCTATGTCCACATTTATAATGGAAACTCTGTAAACATCCCTTGCTGTAATTCCACCCTCCCGCCGGTGGTGGTGCTGTAGTTCCTCCGTTGTGCGTCTCCCCAGTCTGTACTGGAGAGGAAGTCCTATGCTCCGACCAGATCGATTACTCTGTTTCCCAAATACATGTAAATGTGCTATTTAATTATAGATAATAAATCAAAATATTGTATAAAAATGAGGATGGAATGTATGACTTTAAGATGGGGACTGAATCATGTCTGCATGCTCCGGTCCAATTATTGCCCGCCCTCTAACCCCCACCCCACCTGAAGATTGCAGTTAGTCTTCAGTCCCTGTGTGCAGGGCCACAGGAGATCGACCAGTACACTTATAAAGCGTGATATAGCAAAGAAAGATGTGTTTATAAAGCACCGTATCAGATCCTCAGGATGTCCCAAAGCTTCTGTTACTTTTGAAGTGTTGTCACTCTAACATCAGTAAACATAGCAGCCAATTTGCACACAGACAGCTCCCAAAAACAGCATTGAGATGAATGAACAGTTATATATTTTTTGGCGATGTTGATTGAGGGGAAATCTTAGTCAGGACACGAGGAGAATGCCCTGCTCTTCAAATAAATCTGTAGGATCTTCACCATCTACTTCAGTCACTGGAACAGGTAGATGGTGTCCATTCAATGTCTCATCAGTACTCCCTCAGTACTCCACTGAATCATCAGCCTGGGTTCTGGGCTCAAATCCTGGAGTGTATCTCCACATTGCGTCAGTCTAACATTCCGATTTCCCAAACCCGTCACCACAGTGACCGCTCTGAATGAGTGACCATTTGTACTGAATTCTGAGTGGAGTGGGCTCAAGCCCAATATCAGCTAGTTTCAGGTTGTCCAAAACTCATTTTACATCAGACCTTTACAGCCAGCACACAGGAGAGGTTTTCATTGCAGCGATCTGTTCACTGGGAGGAAGTTTGGAGCGTTGGGAACCAAGTTCCCAGGTCAGGCAAGATTTCACCACAGTCTCAGAATTAAAAGTTAGGCGCTGGGCCACCACATCACCCGCTGCGCCTCGAGCCCGTGTTACCCAGTGTCTCTCTAGCCCGTGTTACCCAGTGTCTCTATAGCCCGTGTTACCCAGTGTCTCTATAGCCCGTGTTACCCACTGTCTCTATAGCCCGTGTTACCCAGTGTCTCTATAGCCCATGTTACCCAGTGTCTCTATAGCCCGTGTTACCCAGTGTCTCTATAGCCCGTGTTACCCAGTGTCTCTATAGCCCGTGTTACCCAGTGTCTCTACAGCCCGTGTTACCCAGTGTCTCTACAGCCCGTGTTACCCAGTGTCTCTACAGCCCGTGTTACCCAGTGTCTCTATAGCCCGTGTTACCCAGTGTCTCTACAGCCCGTGTTACCCAGTGTCTCTACAGCCCGTGTTACCCAGTGTCTCTCTAGCCCGTGTTACCCAGTGTGTCTCTAGCCCGTGTTACCCAGTGTCTCTATAGCCCGTGTTACCCAGTGTCTCTATCGCCCGTGTTACCCAGTGTCTCTCTCGCCCGTGTTACCCAGTGTCTCTATAGCCCGTGTTACCCAGTGTCTCTACAGCCCGTGTTACCCAGTGTCTCTATAGTCCGTGTTACCCAGTGTCTCTAGCCCGTGTTACCCAGTGTCTCTAGCCCGTGTTACCCAGTGTCTCTCTAGCCCGTGTTACCCAGTGTCTCTCTCGCCCGTGTTACCCAGTGTCTCTAGCCCGTGTTACCCAGTGTCTCTGTAGCCCGTGTTACCCAGTGTCTCTATAGCCCGTGTTACCCGGTGTCTCTATAGCCCGTGTTACCCAGTGTCTCTAGCCCGTGTTACCCAGTGTTTCTATAGCCCGTGTTACCCAGTGTCTCTCTAGCCCGTGTTACCCAGTGTCTCTAGCCCGTGTTACCCAGTGTCTCTAGCCCGTGTTACCCATGTCTCTCTCGCCCGTGTTACCCAGTGTCTCTCTAGCCCGTGTTACCCAGTGTCTCTCTAGCCCGTGTTACCCAGTGTCTCTATAGCCCGTGTTACCCAGTGTCTCTATAGCCCGTGTTACCCAGTGTCTCTCGCCCGTGTTACCCAGTGTCTCAATAGCCCGTGTTACCCAGTGTCTCTATAGCCCGTGTTACCCAGTGTCTCGATAGCCCGTGTTACAGTGTCTCTAGCCCGTGTTACCCAGTGTCTCCATAGCCCGTGTTACCCAGTGTCTCCATAGCCCGTGTTACCCAGTGTCTCTATAGCCCGTGTTACCCAGTGTCTCTCTAGCCCGTGTTACCCAGTGTCTCTGTAGCCCGTGTTACCCAGTGTCTCTATAGCCCGTGTTACCCAGTGGCTCTATAGCCCGTGTTACCCATGTCTCTATAGCCCGTGTTACCCAGTGTCTCTACAGCCCGTGTTACCCAGTGTCTCTATAGCCCGTGTTACCCAGTGTCTCTCTAGCCCGTGTTACCCACTGTATCTATAGCCCGTGTTACCCAGTGTCTCTATAGCCCGTGTTACCCAGTGTCTCAATAGCCCGTGTTACCCAGTGTCTCTATAGCCCGTGTTACCCAGTGTCTCTATAGCCCGTGTTACCCAGTGTCTCTATAGCCCGTGTTACCCAGTGTCTCTACAGCCCGTGTTACCCAGTGTCTCTGTAGCCCGTGTTACGCAGTGTCTCTCTAGCCCGTGTTACCCAGTGTCTCTCTAGCCCGTGTTACCCAGTGTCTCTGTAGCCCGTGTTACCCAGTGTCTCTATAGCCCGTGTTACCCAGTGTCTCTGTAGCCCGTGTTACCCAGTGTCTCTGTAGCCAGTGTTACCCAGTGTCTCTCGCCCGTGTTACCCAGTGTCTCTATAGCCCGTGTTACCCAGTGTCTCTATAGCCCGTGTTACCCAGTGTCTCTATAGCCCGTGTTACCCAGTGTCTCTATAGCCCGTGTTACCCAGTGTCTCTATAGCCCGTGTTACCCAGTGTCTCTCTAGCCCGTGTTACCCAGTGTCTCTATAGCCCGTGTTACCCAGTGTCTCTATAGCCCGTGTTACCCAGTGTCTCTCTAGCCCGTGTTACCCAGTGTCTCTGTAGCCCGTGTTACCCAGTGTCTCTATAGCCCGTGTTACCCAGTGGCTCTATAGCCCGTGTTACCCATGTCTCGATAGCCCGTGTTACCCAGTGTCTCTACAGCCCGTGTTACCCAGTGTCTCTCTAGCCCGTGTTACCCAGTGTCTCTCTAGCCCATGTTACCCAGTGTCTCTATAGCCCGTGTTACCCAGTGTCTCTATAGCCCGTGTTACCCAGTGTCTCGACAGCCCGTGTTACCCAGTGTCTCTATAGCCCGTGTTACTCAGTGTCTCTATAGCCCGTGTTACCCAGTGTCTCTATAGCCCGTGTTACCCAGTGTCTCTACAGCCCGTGTTACCCAGTGTCTCTCGCCCGTGTTACCCAGTGTCTCTATAGCCCGTGTTACCCAGTGTCTCTATAGCCCGTGTTACCCAGTGTCTCCATAGCCCGTGTTACCCAGTGTCTCTATAGCCCGTGTTACCCAGTGGCTCTATAGCCCGTGTTACCCATGTCTCGATAGCCCGTGTTACCCAGTGTCTCTACAGCCCGTGTTACCCAGTGTCTCTCTAGCCCGTGTTACCCAGTGTCTCTCTAGCCCATGTTACCCAGTGTCTCTATAGCCCGTGTTACCCAGTGTCTCTATAGCCCGTGTTACCCAGTGTCTCGACAGCCCGTGTTACCCAGTGTCTCTATAGCCCGTGTTACTCAGTGTCTCTATAGCCCGTGTTACCCAGTGTCTCTATAGCCCGTGTTACCCAGTGTCTCTACAGCCCGTGTTACCCAGTGTCTCTCGCCCGTGTTACCCAGTGTCTCTATAGCCCGTGTTACCCAGTGTCTCTATAGCCCGTGTTACCCAGTGTCTCCATAGCCCGTGTTACCCAGTGTCTCTATAGCCCGTGTTACCCAGTGGCTCTATAGCCCGTGTTACCCATGTCTCTATAGCCCGTGTTACCCAGTGTCTCTACAGCCCGTGTTACCCAGTGTCTCTGTAGCCAGTGTTACCCAGTGTCTCTATAGCCCGTGTTACCCAGTGTCTCTACAGCCCGTGTTACCCAGTGTCTCTCGCCCGTGTTACCCAGTGTCTCTATAGCCCGTGTTACCCAGTGTCTCTATAGCCCGTGTTACCCAGTGTCTCTATAGCCCGTGTTACCCAGTGTCTCTCTAGCCCGTGTTACCCAGTGTCTCTGTAGCCCGTGTTACCCAGTGTCTCTATAGCCCGTGTTACCCATGTCTCTATAGCCCGTGTTACCCAGTGTCTCTACAGCCCGTGTTACCCAGTGTCTCTGTAGCCAGTGTTACCCAGTGTCTCTCGCCCGTGTTACCCAGTGTCTCTATAGCCCGTGTTACCCAGTGTCTCTATAGCCCGTGTTACCCAGTGTCTCTATAGCCCGTGTTACCCAGTGTCTCTATAGCCCGTGTTACCCAGTGTCTCTATAGCCCGTGTTACCCAGTGTCTCTCTAGCCCGTGTTACCCAGTGTCTCTGTAGCCCGTGTTACCCAGTGTCTCTATAGCCCGTGTTACCCAGTGGCTCTATAGCCCGTGTTACCCATGTCTCTATAGCCCGTGTTACCCAGTGTCTCTACAGCCCGTGTTACCCAGTGTCTCTCTAGCCCGTGTTACCCAGTGTCTCTCTAGCCCGTGTTACCCAGTGTCTCTCTAGCCCGTGTTACCCACTGTCTCTATAGCCCGTGTTACCCAGTGTCTCTCTAGCCCGTGTTACCCAGTGTCTCGACAGCCCGTGTTACCCAGTGTCTCTATAGCCCGTGTTACCCAGTGTCTCTATAGCCCGTGTTACCCAGTGTCTCTATAGCCCGTGTTACCCAGTGTCTCTATAGCCCGTGTTACCCAGTGTCTCTACAGCCCGTGTTACCCAGTGTCTCTGTAGCCAGTGTTACGCAGTGTCTCTGTAGCCCGTGTTACCCAATGTCTCTATAGCCCGTGTTACCCAATGTCTCTATAGCCCGTGTTACCCAGTGTCGCCGTAGCCCGTGTTACCCAGTGTCTCCGTAGCCCGTGTTACCCAGTGTCTCTCTAGCCCATGTTACCCAGTGTCTCTCTAGCCCGTGTTACCCAGTGTCTCTCTAGCCCGTGTTACCCAGTGTCTCTCTAGCCCGTGTTACCCAGTGTCTCTGTAGCCCGTGTTACCCAGTGTCTCTGTAACCCGTGTTACCCAGTGTCTCTGTAGCCCGTGTAACCCAGTGTCTCTATAGCCCGTGTTACCCAGTGTCTCTTTAGCCCGTGTTACCCAGTGTCTCCGTAGCCCGTGTTACCCAGTGTCTCTATAGATCGTGTTACCCAGTGTCTCTACAGCCCGTGTTACCCAGTGTCTCTATAGCCCGTGTTACCCAGTGTCTCTATAGCCCGTGTTACCCAGTGTCTCTATAGCCCGTGTTACCCAGTGTCTCTATAGCCCGTGTTACCCAGTGTCTCTATAGCCCGTGTTACCCAGTGTCTCTATAGCCCGTGTTACCCAGTGTCTCTGTAGCCCGTGTTACCCAGTGTCTCTGTAGCCAGTGTTACCCAGTGTCTCTGTAGCCAGTGTTACCCAGTGTCTCTGTAGCCCGTGTTACCCAGTGTCTCTATAGCCCATGTTACCCAGTGTCTCTATAGCCCGTGTTACCCAATGTCTCTATAGCCCGTGTTACCCAGTGTCTCTAAAGCCCGTGTTACCCAGTGTCTCTCTAGCCCGTGTTACCCAGTGTCTCTACAGCCCGTGTTACCCAGTGGCTCTCTAGCCCGTGTTACCCAGTGTCTCTATAGCCCGTGTTACCCAGTGTCTCTATAGGCCGTGTTACCCAGTGTCTCTGTAGCCCGTGTTACCAAGTGTCTCTGTAGCCCGTGTTACCCAGTGTTTCTAGCCCGTGTTACCCAGTGTCTCTATAGCCCGTGTTACCCAGTGTCTCTATAGCCCGTGTTACCCAGTGTCTCTATAGCCCGTGTTACCCAGTGTCTCTATAGCCCGTGTTACCCAGTGTCTCTGTAGCCCGTGTTACCCAGTGTCTCTGTAGCCCGTGTTACCCAGTGTCTCGATAGCCCGTGTTACCCAGTGTCTCTATAGCCCGTGTTACCCAATGTCTCTCGCCCGTGTTACCCAGTGTCTCTGTAGCCCGTGTTACCCAGTGTCTCTGTAGCCCGTGTTACCCAGTGTCTCTATAGCCGGTGTTACCCAGTGTCTCTATAGCCCGTGTTACCCAGTGTCTCTATAGCCCGTGTTACCCAATGTCTCTCGCCCGTGTTACCCAGTGTCTCTATAGCTCGTGTTACCCAGTGTCTCTATAGCCCGTGTTACCCAGTGTTTCTGTAGCCCGTGTTACCCAGTGTCTCTATAGCCCGTGTTACCCAGTGTCTCTATAGCCCGTGTTACCCAGTGTCTCTATAGCCCGTGTTACCCAGTGTCTCTATAGATCGTGTTACCCAGTGTCTCTAGCCCGTGTTACCCAGTGTCTCTAGCCCGTGTTACCCAGTGTCTCTATAGCCCGTGTTACCCAGTGTCTCTGTAGCCCGTGTTACCCAGTGTCTCTATAGCCCGTGTTACCCAGTGTCTCTATAGCCCGTGTTACCCAGTGTCTCTATAGCCCGTGTTACCCAGTGTCTCTCTAGCCCGTGTTACCCAGTGTCTCTGTCGCCCGTGTTACCCAGTGTCTCTATAGCCCGTGTTACCCAGTGGCTCTATAGCCCGTGTTACCCATGTCTCTATAGCCCGTGTTACCCAGTGTCTCTACAGCCCGTGTTACCCAGTGTCTCTATAGCCCGTGTTACCCAGTGTCTCTCTAGCCCGTGTTACCCACTGTATCTATAGCCCGTGTTACCCAGTGTCTCTATAGCCCGTGTTACCCAGTGTCTCTATAGCCCGTGTTACCCAGTGTCTCTATAGCCCGTGTTACCCAGTGTCTCTATAGCCCGTGTTACCCAGTGTCTCTACAGCCCGTGTTACCCAGTGTCTCTGTAGCCCGTGTTACGCAGTGTCTCTATAGCCCGTGTTACCCAATGTCTCTATAGCCCGTGTTACCCAGTGTCTCTCTAGCCCGTGTTACCCAGTGTCTCCATAGCCCGTGTTACCCAGTGTCTCCGTAGCCCGTGTTACCCAGTGTCTCTCTAGCCCATGTTACCCAGTGTCTCTCTAGCCCGTGTTACCCAGTGTCTCTCTAGCCCGTGTTACCCAGTGTCTCTCTAGCCCGTGTTACCCAGTGTCTCTCTAGCCCGTGTTACCCAGTGTCTCTCTAGCCCGTGTTACCCAGTGTCTCTCTAGCCCGTGTTACCCAGTGTCGCTATAGCCCGTGTTACCCAGTGTCTCTCTAGCCCGTGTTACCCAGTGTCTCTATAACCCGTGTAACCCAGTGTCTCGACAGCCCGTGTTGCCCAGTGTCTCTATAGCCCGTGTTACCCAGTGTCTCTATCGCCCGTGTTACCCAGTGTCTCTCTCGCCCGTGTTACCCAGTGTCTCTATAGCCCGTGTTACCCAGTGTCTCTACAGCCCGTGTTACCCAGTGTCTCTATAGTCCGTGTTACCCAGTGTCTCTGTAGCCCGTGTTACCCAGTGTCTCTAGCCCGTGTTACCCAGTGTCTCGAGCCCGTGTTACCCAGTGTCTCTCTAGCCCGTGTTACCCAGTGTCTCTCTCGCCCGTGTTACCCAGTGTCTCGAGCCCGTGTTACCCAGTGTCTCTCTAGCCCGTGTTACCCAGTGTCTCTCTCGCCCGTGTTACCCAGTGTCTCTAGCCCGTGTTACCCAGTGTCTCTGTAGCCCGTGTTACCCAGTGTCTCTCTAGCCCGTGTTACCCGGTGTCTCTATAGCCCGTGTTACCCAGTGTCTCTATAGCCCGTGTTACCCAGTGTCTCTATAGCCCGTGTTACCCAGTGTCTCTATAGCCCGTGTTACCCAGTGTCTCTATAACCCGTGTTACCCAGTGTCTCTATAGCCCGTGTTACCCAGTGTCTCTACAGCCCGTGTTACCCAGTGTCTCTCGCCCGTGTTACCCAGTGTCTCTATAGCCCGTGTTACCCAGTGTCTCTATAGCCCGTGTTACCCAGTGTCTCCATAGCCCGTGTTACCCAGTGTCTCTATAGCCCGTGTTACCCAGTGTCTCTCTAGCCCGTGTTACCCAGTGTCTCTGTAGCCCGTGTTACCCAGTGTCTCTATAGCCCGTGTTACCCAGTGGCTCTATAGCCCGTGTTACCCATGTCTCTACAGCCCGTGTTACCCAGTGTCTCTATAGCCCGTGTTACCCAGTGGCTCTATAGCCCGTGTTACCCATGTCTCTACAGCCCGTGTTACCCAGTGTCTCTACAGCCCGTGTTACCCAGTGTCTCTGTAGCCAGTGTTACCCAGTGTCTCTCGCCCGTGTTACCCAGTGTCTCTATAGCCCGTGTTACCCAGTGTCTCTATAGCCCGTGTTACCCAGTGTCTCTATAGCCCGTGTTACCCAGTGTCTCTATAGCCCGTGTTACCCAGTGTCTCTCTAGCCCGTGTTACCCAGTGTCTCTCTAGCCCGTGTTACTCAGTGTCTCTCTAGCCCGTGTTACCCAGTGTCTCTATAGCCCGTGTTACCCAGTGGCTCTATAGCCCGTGTTACCCAGTGTCTCTATAGCCCGTGTTACCCAGTGTCTCTATAGCTCGTGTTACCCATGTCTCTATAGCCCGTGTTACCCAGTGTCTCTACAGCCCGTGTTACCCAGTGTCTCTCTAGCCCGTGTTACCCAGTGTCTCTGTAGCCCGTGTTACCCAGTGTCTCTATAGCCCGTGTTACCCAGTGTCTCTATAGCCCGTGTTACCCAGTGTCTCAATAGCCCGTGTTACCCAGTGTCTCTATAGCCCGTGTTACCCATGTCTCTATAGCCCGTGTTACCCAGTGTCTCTACAGCCCGTGTTACCCAGTGTCTCTCTAGCCCGTGTTACCCAGTGTCTCTATAGCCCGTGTTACCCAGTGTCTCTGCAGCCCGTGTTACCCAGTGTCTCTGTAGCCAGTGTTACGCAGTGTCTCTGTAGCCCGTGTTACCCAATGTCTCTATAGCCCGTGTTACCCAGTGTCGCCATAGCCCGTGTTACCCAGTGTCTCCGTAGCCCGTGTTACCCAGTGTCTCTCTAGCCCATGTTACCCAGTGTCTCTCTAGCCCGTGTTACCCAGTGTCTCTCTAGCCCGTGTTACCCAGTGTCTCTCTAGCCCGTGTTACCCAGTGTCTCTGTAGCCCGTGTTACCCAGTGTCTCTGTAACCCGTGTTACCCAGTGTCTCTGTAGCCAGTGTTACCCAGTGTCTCTGTAGCCAGTGTTACCCAGTGTCTCTGTAGCCCGTGTTACCCAGTGTCTCTATAGCCCGTGTTACCCAGTGTCTCTGTAGCCCGTGTTACCCAGTGTCTCTATAGCCCGTGTTACCCAGTGTCTCCGTAGCCCGTGTTACCCAGTGTCTCTATAGATCGTGTTACCCAGTGTCTCTACAGCCCGTGTTACCCAGTGTCTCTATAGCCCGTGTTACCCAGTGTCTCAAAAGCCCGTGTTACCCAGTGTCTCTGTAGCCCGTGTTACCCAGTGTCTCTGTAGCCAGTGTTACCCAGTGTTTCTGTAGCCAGTGTTACCCAGTGTCTCTGTAGCCCGTGTTACCCAGTGTCTCTATAGCCCATGTTACACAGTGTCTCTATAGCCCGTGTTACCCAATGTCTCTATAGCCCGTGTTACCCAGTGTCTCTAAAGCCCTTGTTACCCAGTGTCTCTCTAGCCCGTGTTACCCAGTGTCTCTATAGCCCGTGTTACCCAGTGGCTCTCTAGCCCGTGTTACCCAGTGTCTCTATAGCCCGTGTTACCCAGTGTCTCTGTAGCCCGTGTTACCCAGTGTCTCTGTAGCCCGTGTTACCCAGTGTCTCTATAGCCCGTGTTACCCAGTGTCTCTATAGCCCATGTTACCCAGTGTCTCTATAGCCCGTGTTACCCAATGTCTCTCGCCCGTGTTACCCAGTGTCTCTATAGCTCGTGTTACCCAGTGTCTCTATAGCCCGTGTTACCCAGTGTTTCTGTAGCCCGTGTTACCCAGTGTTTCTATAGCCCGTGTTACCCAGTGTCTCTATAGCCCGTGTTACCCAGTGTCTCTATAGCCCGTGTTACCCAGTGTCTCTATAGATCGTGTTACCCAGTGTCTCTAGCCCGTGTTACCCAGTGTCTCTAGCCCGTGTTACCCAGTGTCTCTATAGCCCGTGTTACCCAGTGTCTCTGTAGCCCGTGTTACCCAGTGTCTCTATAGCCCGTGTTACCCAGTGTCTCTATAGCCCGTGTTACCCAGTGTCTCTATAGCCCGTGTTACCCAGTGTCTCTCTTGCCCGTGTTACCCAGTGTCTCTATAGTCCGTGTTACCCAGTGTCTCTATAGCCCGTGTTACCCAGTGTCTCTATAGCCCGTGTTACCCAGTGTCTCTATAGCCCGTGTTACCCAGTGTCTCTATAGCCCGTGTTACCCAGTGTCTCTATAGCCCGTGTTACCCAGTGTCTCTATAGCCCGTGTTACCCAGTGTCTCTATAGCCCGTGTTACCCAGTGTCTCTATAGCCCGTGTTACCCAGTGTCTCTATAGCCCGTGTTACCCAGTGTCTCTATAGCCCGTGTTACCCAGTGTCTCCGTAGCCCGTGTTACCCAGTGTCTCTATAGATCGTGTTACCCAGTGTCTCTACAGCCCGTGTTACCCAGTGTCTCTACAGCCCGTGTTACCCAGTGTCTCTATAGCCCGTGTTACCCAGTGTCTCTGTAGCCCGTGTTACCCAGTGTCTCTGTAGCCAGTGTTACCCAGTGTCTCTCGCCCGTGTTACCCAGTGTCTCTCGCCCGTGTTACCCAGTGTCTCTATAGCCCGTGTTACCCAGTGTCTCTATAGCCCGTGTTACCCAGTGTCTCTATAGCCCGTGTTACCCAGTGTCTCTATAGCCCGTGTTACCCAGTGTCTCTATAGCCCGTGTTACCCAGTGTCTCTCTAGCCCGTGTTACCCAGTGTCTCTGTAGCCCGTGTTACCCAGTGTCTCTATAGCCCGTGTTACCCAGTGGCTCTATAGCCCGTGTTACCCATGTCTCTATAGCCCGTGCTACCCAGTGTCTCTACAGCCCGTGTTACCCAGTGTCTCTATAGCCCGTGTTACCCAGTGTCTCTCTAGCCCGTGTTACCCAGTGTCTCTCTAGCCCGTGTTACCCAGTGTCTCTATAGCCCGTGTTACCCAGTGTCTCTACAGCCCGTGTTACCCAGTGTCTCTGTTGCCAGTGTTACCCAGTGTCTCTATAGCCCGTGTTACCCAGTGTCTCTATAGGCCGTGTTACCCAGTGTCTCTGTAGCCCGTGTTACCCAGTGTCTCTGTCGCCCGTGTTACCCAGTGTCTCTGTAGCCCGTGTTACCCAGTGTCTCTGTAGCCCGTGTTACCCAGTGTCTCTGTAGCCCGTGTTACCCAGTGTCTCTATAGCCCGTGTTA
Organism: Squalus acanthias; assembly: GCA_030390025.1. NCBI lineage: Eukaryota > Metazoa > Chordata > Chondrichthyes > Squaliformes > Squalidae > Squalus > Squalus acanthias. Next base: position 1,667,089 of record CM059450.1, read on the forward strand.
CCCAGTGTCTCTATAGCCCGTGTTACCCAATGTCTCTCGCCCGTGTTACCCAGTGTTTCTGTAGCCCGTGTTACCCAGTGTCTCTAAAGCCCGTGTTACCCAGTGTCTCTATAGCCCGTGTTACCCAGTGTCTCTATAGCCCGTGTTACCCAATGTCTCTCGCCCGTGTTACCCAGTGTCTCTATAGCTCGTGTTACCCAGTGTCTCTATAGCCCGTGTTACCCAGTGTTTCTGTAGCCCGTGTTACCCAGTGTTTCTATAGCCCGTGTTACCCAGTGTCTCTATAGCCCGTGTTACCCAGTGTCTCTATAGATCGTGTTACCCAGTGTCTCTATAGCCCGTGTTACCCAGTGTCTCTATAGCCCGTGTTACCCAGTGTCTCTATAGCCCGTGTTACCCAGTGTCTCTATAGCCCGTGTTACCCAGTGTCTCTCTCGCCCGTGTTACCCAGTGTCTGTGTAGCCCGTGTTACCCAGTGTTTCTATAGCCCGTGTTACCCAGTGTCTCTATAGCCCGTGTTACCCAGTGTCTCTATAGCCCGTGTTACCCAGTGTCTCTATAGATCGTGTTACCCAGTGTCTCTAGCCCGTGTTACCCAGTGTCTCTAGCCCGTGTTACCCAGTGTCTCTATAGCCCGTGTTACCCAGTGTCTCTGTAGCCCGTGTTACCCAGTGTCTCTATAGCCCGTGTTTCCCAGTGTCTCTGTAGCCCGTGTTACCCAGTGTCTCTGTAGCCCGTGTTACCCAGTGTCTCTGTAGCCCGTGTTTCCCAGCGTCTCTGTAGCCCGTGTTACCCAGTGTCTCTGTAGCCCGTGTTACCCAGTGTCTCTATAGCCCGTGTTACCCAGTGTGTCTCTCGCCCGTGTTAACCCAGTGTCTCTGTAGCCCGTGTTACCCAGTGTCTCTATAGCCCGTGTTACCCAGTGTCTCTATAACCCGTGTTACCCAGTGTCTCTCTAGCCCGTGTTACCCAGTTTCTCTGTAGCCGGTGTTACCCAGTGTCTCTGTAGCCCGTGTTACCCAGTGTCTCTATAGCACGTGTTACCCAGTGTCTCTAGCCCGTGTTACCCAGTGTCTCTATAGCCCGTGTTACCCAGTGTCTCTGTAGCCCGTGTTACCCAGTGTCTCTATAGCCCGTGTTTCCCAGTGTCTCTGTAGCCCGTGTTACCCAGTGTCTCTGTAGCCCGTGTTACCCAGTGTCTCTATAGCCCGTGTTACCCAGTGTCTCTATAGCCCGTGTTACCCAGTGTCTCTATAGCCCGTGTTACCCAGTGTCTCTATAGCCCGTGTTACCCAGTGTCTCTCTCGCCCGTGTTACCCAGTGTCTCTATAGCCCGTGTTACCCAGTGTCTCTATAACCCGTGTTACCCAGTGTCTCTCTAGCCCGTGTTACCCAGTGTCTCTGTAGCCCGTGTTACCCAGTGTCTCTCTAGCCCATGTTACCCAGTGTCTCTATCGCCCGTGTTACCCAGTTTCTCTGTAGCCGGTGTTGCCCAGTGTCTCTGTAGCCCGTGTTACCCAGTGTCTCTATAGCACGTGTTACCCAGTGTCTCTATAGCCCGTGTTACCCAGTGTCTCTGTAGCCCGTGTTACCCAGTGTCTCTGTAGCCCGTGTTACCCAGTGTCTCTCTAGCCCATGTTACCCAGTGTCTCTATCGCCCGTGTTACCCAGTTTCTCTGCAGCCGGTGTTACCCAGTGTCTCTGTAGCCCGTGTTACCCAGTGTCTCTATAGCACGTGTTACCCAGTGTCTCTATAGCCCGTGTTACCCAGTGTCTCTATAGCCCGTGTTACCCAGTGTCTCTCGCCCGTGTTACCCAGTGTCTCTATAGCCCGTGTTACCCAGTGTCTCTATAGCCCGTGTTACCCAGTGTCTCTATAGCCCGTGTTACCCAGTGTCTCTATAGCCCGTGTTACCCAGTGTCTCTATAGCCCGTGTTACCCAGTGTCTCTCTAGCCCGTGTTACCCAGTGTCTCTGTAGCCCGTGTTACCCAGTGTCTCTATAGCCCGTGTTACCCAGTGGCTCTATAGCCCGTGTTACCCATGTCTCTATAGCCCGTGTTACCCAGTGTCTCTACAGCCCGTGTTACCCAGTGTCTCTATAGCCCGTGTTACCCAGTGTCTCTATAGCCCGTGTTACCCAGTGTCTCTATAGCCCGTGTTACCCAGTGTCTCTCTAGCCCGTGTTACCCAGTGTCTCTATAGCCCGTGTTACCCAGTGTCTCTACAGCCCGTGTTACCCAGTGTCTCTGTAGCCCGTGTTACGCAGTGTCTCTCTAGCCCGTGTTACCCAGTGTCTCTCTAGCCCGTGTTACCCAGTGTCTCTGTAGCCAGTGTTACCCAGTGTCTCTCGCCCGTGTTACCCAGTGTCTCTATAGCCCGTGTTACCCAGTGTCTCTGTAGCCCGTGTTACCCAGTGTCTCTGTAGCCAGTGTTACCCAGTGTCTCTCGCCCGTGTTACCCAGTGTCTCTATAGCCCGTGTTACCCAGTGTCTCTATAGCCCGTGTTACCCAGTGTCTCTATAGCCCGTGTTACCCAGTGTCTCTATAGCCCGTGTTACCCAGTGTCTCTCTAGCCCGTGTTACCCAGTGTCTCTGTAGCCCGTGTTACCCAGTGTCTCTGTAGCCCGTGTTACCCAGTGTCTCTATAGCCCGTGTTACCCAGTGTCTCTACAGCCCGTGTTACCCAGTGTCTCTCGCCCGTGTTACCCAGTGTCTCTATAGCCCGTGTTACCCAGTGTCTCTATAGCCCGTGTTACCCAGTGTCTCTATAGCCCGTGTTACCCAGTGTCTCTGTAGCCCGTGTTACCCATGTCTCTATAGCCCGTGTTACCCAGTGTCTCTACAGCCCGTGTTACCCAGTGTCTCTGTAGCCAGTGTTACCCAGTGTCTCTCGCCCGTGTTACCCAGTGTCTCTATAGCCCGTGTTACCCAGTGTCTCTATAGCCCGTGTTACCCAGTGTCTCTATAGCCCGTGTTACCCAGTGTCTCTATAGCCCGTGTTACCCAGTGTCTCTATAGCCCGTGTTACCCAGTGTCTCTCTAGCCCGTGTTACCCAGTGTCTCTGTAGCCCGTGTTACCCAGTGTCTCTATAGCCCGTGTTACCCAGTGTCTCTATAGCCCGTGTTACCCAGTGGCTCTATAGCCCGTGTTACCCATGTCTCTATAGCCCGTGTTACCCAGTGTCTCTACAGCCCGTGTTACCCAGTGTCTCTCTAGCCCGTGTTACCCAGTGTCTCTCTAGCCCGTGTTACCCACTGTCTCTATAGCCCGTGTTACCCAGTGTCTCTATAGCCCGTGTTACCCAGTGTCTCGACAGCCCGTGTTACCCAGTGTCTCTATAGCCCGTGTTACCCAGTGTCTCTATAGCCCGTGTTACCCAGTGTCTCTACAGCCCGTGTTACCCAGTGTCTCTGTAGCCAGTGTTACGCAGTGTCTCTGTAGCCCGTGTTACCCAATGTCTCTATAGCCCGTGTTACCCAGTGTCTCTATAGCCCGTGTTACCCAGTGTCGCCATAGCCCGTGTTACCCAGTGTCTCCGTAGCCCGTGTTACCCAGTGTCTCTCTAGCCCATGTTACCCAGTGTCTCTCTAGCCCGTGTTACCCAGTGTCTCTCTAGCCCGTGTTACCCAGTGTCTCTCTAGCCCGTGTTACCCAGTGTCTCTTAGCCCGTGTTACCCAGTGTCTCTGTAACCCGTGTTACCCAGTGTCTCTATAGCCCGTGTTACCCAGTGTCTCTATAGCCCGTGTTACCCAGTGCCTCTATAGCCCGTGTTACCCAGTGTCTCCGTAGCCCGTGTTACCCAGTGTCTCTATAGATCGTGTTACCCAGTGTCTCTACAGCCCGTGTTACCCAGTGTCTCTATAGCCCGTGTTACCCAGTGTCTCTATAGCCCGTGTTACCCAGTGTCTCTATAGCCCGTGTTACGCAGTGTCTCTGTAGCCCGTGTTACCCAGTGTCTCTGTAGCCAGTGTTACCCAGTGTCTCTGTAGCCAGTGTTACCCAGTGTCTCTGTAGCCCGTGTTACCCAGTGTCTCTATAGCCCATGTTACCCAGTGTCTCTATAGCCCGTGTTACCCAATGTCTCTATAGCCCGTGTTACCCAGTGTCTCTAAAGCCCGTGTTACCCAGTGTCTCTCTAGCCCGTGTTACCCAGTGTCTCTATAGCCCGTGTTACCCAGTGGCTCTCTAGCCCGTGTTACCCAGTGTCTCTATAGCCCGTGTTACCCAGTGTCTCTATAGGCCGTGTTACCCAGTGTCTCTGTAGCCCGTGTTACCAAGTGTCTCTGTAGCCCGTGTTACCCAGTGTTTCTAGCCCGTGTTACCCAGTGTCTCTTGCCCGTGTTACCCAGTGTCTCTATAGCCCGTGTTACCCAGTGTCTCTATAGCCCGTGTTACCCAGTGTCTCTATAGCCCGTGTTACCCAGTGTCTCTATAGCCCGTGTTACCCAGTGTCTCTGTAGCCCGTGTTACCCAGTGTCTCTGTAGCCCGTGTTACCCAGTGTCTCTATAGCCCGTGTTACCCAGTGTCTCTATAGCCCGTGTTACCCAGTGTCTCTCGCCCGTGTTACCCAGTGTCTCTGTAGCCCGTGTTACCCAGTGTCTCTGTAGCCCGTGTTACCCAGTGTCTCTATAGCCCGTGTTACCCAGTGTCTCTATAGCCCGTGTTACCCAGTGTCTCTATAGCCCGTGTTACCCAGTGTCTCTATAGCTCGTGTTACCCAGTGTCTCTATAGCCCGTGTTACCCAGTGTCTCTGTAGCCCGTGTTACCCAGTGTCTCTATAGCCCGTGTTACCCAGTGTCTCTATAGCCCGTGTTACCCAGTGTCTCTATAGCCCGTGTTACCCAGTGTCTCTATAGCCCGTGTTACCCAGTGTCTCTATAGATCGTGTTACCCAGTGTCTCTAGCCCGTGTTACCCAGTGTCTCTAGCCCGTGTTACCCAGTGTCTCTATAGCCCGTGTTACCCAGTGTCTCTATAGCCCGTGTTACCCAGTGTCTCTATAGCCCGTGTTACCCAGTGTCTCTCTAGCCCGTGTTACCCAGTGTCTCTGTAGCCCGTGTTACCCAGTGTCTCTATAGCCCGTGTTACCCAGTGGCTCTATAGCCCGTGTTACCCATGTCTCTATAGCCCGTGTTACCCAGTGTCTCTACAGCCCGTGTTACCCAGTGTCTCTATAGCCCGTGTTACCCAGTGTCTCTCTAGCCCGTGTTACCCACTGTCTCTATAGCCCGTGTTACCCAGTGTCTCTATAGCCCGTGTTACCCAGTGTCTCTATAGCCCGTGTTACCCAGTGTCTCTATAGCCCGTGTTACCCAGTGTCTCTATAGCCCGTGTTACCCAGTGTCTCTACAGCCCGTGTTACCCAGTGTCTCTGTAGCCCGTGTTACGCAGTGTCTCTATAGCCCGTGTTACCCAATGTCTCTATAGCCCGTGTTACCCAGTGTCTCTCTAGCCCGTGTTACCCAGTGTCTCCATAGCCCGTGTTACCCAGTGTCTCCGTAGCCCGTGTTACCCAGTGTCTCTCTAGCCCATGTTACCCAGTGTCTCTCTAGCCCGTGTTACCCAGTGTCTCTCTAGCCCGTGTTACCCAGTGTCTCTCTAGCCCGTGTTACCCAGTGTCTCTCTAGCCCGTGTTACCCAGTGTCTCTCTAGCCCGTGTTACCCAGTGTCTCTCTAGCCCGTGTTACCCAGTGTCTCTGTAGCCCGTGTTACCCAGTGTCTCTGTAGCCCGTGTTACCCAGTGTCTCTATAGCCCGTGTTACCCAGTGTCTCTGTAGCCCGTGTTACCCAGTGTCTCTATAGCCCGTGTTACCCAGTGTCTCCGTAGCCCGTGTTACCCAGTGTCTCTATAGATCGTGTTACCCAGTGTCTCTACAGCCCGTGTTACCCAGTGTCTCTATAGCCCGTGTTACCCAGTGTCTCTATAGCCCGTGTTACCCAGTGTCTCTGTAGCCCGTGTTACCCAGTGTCTCTGTAGCCAGTGTTACCCAGTGTTTCTGTAGCCAGTGTTACCCAGTGTCTCTGTAGCCCGTGTTACCCAGTGTCTCTATAGCCCATGTTACACAGTGTCTCTATAGCCCGTGTTACCCAATGTCTCTATAGCCCGTGTTACCCAGTGTCTCTAAAGCCCTTGTTACCCAGTGTCTCTCTAGCCCGTGTTACCCAGTGTCTCTATAGCCCGTGTTACCCAGTGGCTCTCTAGCCCGTGTTACCCAGTGTCTCTATAGCCCGTGTTACCCAGTGTCTCTGTAGCCCGTGTTACCCAGTGTCTCTGTAGCCCGTGTTACCCAGTGTCTCTATAGCCCGTGTTACCCAGTGTCTCTATAGCCCATGTTACCCAGTGTCTCTATAGCCCGTGTTACCCAATGTCTCTCGCCCGTGTTACCCAGTGTCTCTATAGCTCGTGTTACCCAGTGTCTCTATAGCCCGTGTTACCCAGTGTTTCTGTAGCCCGTGTTACCCAGTGTTTCTATAGCCCGTGTTACCCAGTGTCTCTATAGCCCGTGTTACCCAGTGTCTCTATAGATCGTGTTACCCAGTGTCTCTAGCCCGTGTTACCCAGTGTCTCTAGCCCGTGTTACCCAGTGTCTCTATAGCCCGTGTTACCCAGTGTCTCTGTAGCCCGTGTTACCCAGTGTCTCTATAGCCCGTGTTACCCAGTGTCTCTATAGCCCGTGTTACCCAGTGTCTCTATAGCCCGTGTTACCCAGTGTCTCTCTTGCCCGTGTTACCCAGTGTCTCTGTAGCCCGTGTTACCCAGTGTCTCTATAGCCCGTGTTACCCAGTGTCTCTACAGCCCGTGTTACCCAGTGTCTCTATAGCCCGTGTTGCCCAGTGTCTCTCTAGCCCGTGTTACCCACTGTATCTATAGCCCGTGTTACCCAGTGTCTCTATAGCCCGTGTTACCCAGTGTCTCTATAGCCCGTGTTACCCAGTGTCTCTATAGCCCGTGTTACCCAGTGTCTCTATAGCCCGTGTTACCCAGTGTCTCTATAGCCCGTGTTACCCAGTGTCTCTATAGCCCGTGTTACCCAGTGTCTCTACAGCCCGTGTTACCCAGTGTCTCTGTAGCCCGTGTTACGCAGTGTCTCTATAGCCCGTGTTACCCAATGTCTCTATAGCCCGTGTTACCCAGTGTCTCTCTAGCCCGTGTTACCCAGTGTCTCCATAGCCCGTGTTACCCAGTGTCTCCGTAGCCCGTGTTACCCAGTGTCTCAATAGCCCGTGTTACCCAGTGTCTCTCTAGCCCGTGTTACCCAGTGTCTCTCTAGCCCGTGTTACCCAGTGTCTCTCTAGCCCGTGTTACCCAGTGTCTCTGTAGCCCGTGTTACCCAGTGTCTCTGTAGCCCGTGTTACCCAGTGTCTCTATAGCCCGTGTTACCCAGTGTCTCTATAGCCCGTGTTACCCAGTGTCTCTATAGCCCGTGTTACCCAGTGTCTCCGTAGCCCGTGTTACCCAGTGTCTCTATAGATCGTGTTACCCAGTGTCTCTACAGCCCGTGTTACCCAGTGTCTCTACAGCCCGTGTTACCCAGTGTCTCTATAGCCCGTGTTACCCAGTGTCTCTGTAGCCCGTGTTACCCAGTGTCTCTGTAGCCAGTGTTACCCAGTGTCTCTCGCCCGTGTTACCCAGTGTCTCTCGCCCGTGTTACCCAGTGTCTCTATAGCCCGTGTTACCCAGTGTCTCTGTAGCCCGTGTTACCCAGTGTCTCTATAGCCCGTGTTACCCAGTGGCTCTATAGCCCGTGTTACCCATGTCTCTATAGCCCGTGTTACCCAGTGTCTCTACAGCCCGTGTTACCCAGTGTCTCTCTAGCCCGTGTTACCCAGTGTCTCTCTAGCCCGTGTTACCCACTGTCTCTATAGCCCGTGTTACCCAGTGTCTCTGTAGCCCGTGTTACCCAGTGTCTCGACAGCCCGTGTTACCCAGTGTCTCTATAGCCCGTGTTACCCAGTGTCTCTATAGCCCGTGTTACCCAGTGTCTCTACAGCCCGTGTTACCCAGTGTCTCTGTTGCCAGTGTTACCCAGTGTCTCTATAGCCCGTGTTACCCAGTGTCTCTATAGGCCGTGTTACCCAGTGTCTCTGTAGCCCGTGTTACCCAGTGTCTCTGTAGCCCGTGTTACCCAGTGTCTCTGTAGCCCGTGTTACCCAGTGTCTCTGTAGCCCGTGTTACCCAGTGTCTCTGTAGCCCGTGTTACCCAGTGTCTCTATAGCCCGTGTTACCCAGTGTCTCTATAGCCCGTGTTACCCAATGTCTCTCGCCCGTGTTACCCAGTGTTTCTGTAGCCCGTGTTACCCAGTGTCTCTAAAGCCCGTGTTACCCAGTGTCTCTATAGCCCGTGTTACCCAGTGTCTCTATAGCCCGTGTTACCCAATGTCTCTCGCCCGTGTTACCCAGTGTCTCTATAGCTCGTGTTACCCAGTGTCTCTATAGCCCGTGTTACCCAGTGTTTCTGTAGCCCGTGTTACCCAGTGTTTCTATAGCCCGTGTTACCCAGTGTCTCTATAGCCCGTGTTACCCAGTGTCTCTATAGATCGTGTTACCCAGTGTCTCTATAGCCCGTGTTACCCAGTGTCTCTATAGCCCGTGTTACCCAGTGTCTCTCTAGCCCGTGTTACCCAGTGTCTCTATAGCCCGTGTTACCCAGTGTCTCTCTAGCCCGTGTTACCCAGTGTCTGTGTAGCCCGTGTTACCCAGTGTCTCTGTAGCCCGTGTTACCCAGTGTCTCTATAGCCCGTGTTACCCAGTGTCTCTATAGCCCGTGTTACCCAGTGTCTCTATAGCCCGTGTTACCCAGTGTCTCCGTAGCCCGTGTTACCCAGTGTCTCTATAGATCGTGTTACCCAGTGTCTCTACAGCCCGTGTTACCCAGTGTCTCTACAGCCCGTGTTACCCAGTGTCTCTATAGCCCGTGTTACCCAGTGTCTCTGTAGCCCGTGTTACCCAGTGTCTCTGTAGCCAGTGTTACCCAGTGTCTCTCGCCCGTGTTACCCAGTGTCTCTCGCCCGTGTTACCCAGTGTCTCTATAGTCCGTGTTACCCAGTGTCTCTATAGCCCGTGTTACCCAGTGTCTCTATAGCCCGTGTTACCCAGTGTCTCTATAGCCCGTGTTACCCAGTGTCTCTATAGCCCGTGTTACCCAGTGTCTCTCTAGCCCGTGTTACCCAGTGTCTCTGTAGCCCGTGTTACCCAGTGTCTCTATAGCCCGTGTTACCCAGTGGCTCTATAGCCCGTGTTACCCATGTCTCTATAGCCCGTGTTACCCAGTGTCTCTACAGCCCGTGTTACCCAGTGTCTCTCTAGCCCGTGTTACCCAGTGTCTCTCTAGCCCGTGTTACCCACTGTCTCTATAGCCCGTGTTACCCAGTGTCTCTGTAGCCCGTGTTACCCAGTGTCTCGACAGCCCGTGTTACCCAGTGTCTCTATAGCCCGTGTTACCCAGTGTCTCTATAGCCCGTGTTACCCAGTGTCTCTACAGCCCGTGTTACCCAGTGTCTCTGTTGCCAGTGTTACCCAGTGTCTCTATAGCCCGTGTTACCCAGTGTCTCTATAGGCCGTGTTACCCAGTGTCTCTGTAGCCCGTGTTACCCAGTGTCTCTGTAGCCCGTGTTACCCAGTGTCTCTGTAGCCCGTGTTACCCAGTGTCTCTGTAGCCCGTGTTACCCAGTGTCTCTATAGCCCGTGTTACCCAGTGTCTCTATAGCCCGTGTTACCCAATGTCTCTCGCCCGTGTTACCCAGTGTTTCTGTAGCCCGTGTTACCCAGTGTCTCTAAAGCCCGTGTTACCCAGTGTCTCTATAGCCCGTGTTACCCAGTGTCTCTATAGCCCGTGTTACCCAATGTCTCTCGCCCGTGTTACCCAGTGTCTCTATAGCTCGTGTTACCCAGTGTCTCTATAGCCCGTGTTACCCAGTGTTTCTGTAGCCCGTGTTACCCAGTGTTTCTATAGCCCGTGTTACCCAGTGTCTCTATAGCCCGTGTTACCCAGTGTCTCTATAGATCGTGTTACCCAGTGTCTCTATAGCCCGTGTTACCCAGTGTCTCTATAGCCCGTGTTACCCAGTGTCTCTATAGCCCGTGTTACCCAGTGTCTCTATAGCCCGTGTTACCCAGTGTCTCTCTCGCCCGTGTTACCCAGTGTCTGTGTAGCCCGTGTTACCCAGTGTTTCTATAGCCCGTGTTACCCAGTGTCTCTATAGCCCGTGTTACCCAGTGTCTCTATAGCCCGTGTTACCCAGTGTCTCTATAGATCGTGTTACCCAGTGTCTCTAGCCCGTGTTACCCAGTGTCTCTAGCCCGTGTTACCCAGTGTCTCTATAGCCCGTGTTACCCAGTGTCTCTGTAGCCCGTGTTACCCAGTGTCTCTATAGCCCGTGTTTCCCAGTGTCTCTGTAGCCCGTGTTACCCAGTGTCTCTGTAGCCCGTGTTACCCAGTGTCTCTGTAGCCCGTGTTTCCCAGCGTCTCTGTAGCCCGTGTTACCCAGCGTCTCTGTAGCCCGTGTTACCCAGTGTCTCTATAGCCCGTGTTACCCAGTGTCTCTATAACCCGTGTTACCCAGTGTCTCTCTAGCCCGTGTTACCCAGTTTCTCTGTAGCCGGTGTTACCCAGTGTCTCTGTAGCCCGTGTTACCCAGTGTCTCTATAGCACGTGTTACCCAGTGTCTCTAGCCCGTGTTACCCAGTGTCTCTATAGCCCGTGTTACCCAGTGTCTCTCTAGCCCGTGTTACCCAGTGTCTCTATAGCCCGTGTTACCCAGTGTCTCTGTAGCCCGTGTTACCCAGTGTCTCTGTAGCCCGTGTTACCCAGTGTCTCTATAGCCCGTGTTACCCAGTGTCTCTATAGCCCGTGTTACCCAGTGTCTCTATAGCCCGTGTTACCCAGTGTCTCTATAGCCCGTGTTACCCAGTGTCTCTCTCGCCCGTGTTACCCAGTGTCTCTATAGCCCGTGTTACCCAGTGTCTCTATAACCCGTGTTACCCAGTGTCTCTCTAGCCCGTGTTACCCAGTGTCTCTGTAGCCCGTGTTACCCAGTGTCTCTCTAGCCCATGTTACCCAGTGTCTCTATCGCCCGTGTTACCCAGTTTCTCTGTAGCCGGTGTTGCCCAGTGTCTCTGTAGCCCGTGTTACCCAGTGTCTCTATAGCACGTGTTACCCAGTGTCTCTATAGCCCGTGTTACCCAGTGTCTCTATAGCCCGTGTTACCCAGTGTCTCTGTAGCCCGTGTTACCCAGTGTCTCTGTAGCCCGTGTTACCCAGTGTCTCTGTAGCCCGTGTTACCCAGTGTCTCTCTAGCCCATGTTACCCAGTGTCTCTATCGCCCGTGTTACCCAGTTTCTCTGCAGCCGGTGTTACCCAGTGTCTCTGTAGCCCGTGTTACCCAGTGTCTCTATAGCACGTGTTACCCAGTGTCTCTATAGCCCGTGTTACCCAGTGTCTCTATAGCCCGTGTTACCCAGTGTCTCTCGCCCGTGTTACCCAGTGTCTCTATAGCCCGTGTTACCCAGTGTCTCTATAGCCCGTGTTACCCAGTGTCTCTATAGCCCGTGTTACCCAGTGTCTCTATAGCCCGTGTTACCCAGTGTCTCTATAGCCCGTGTTACCCAGTGTCTCTCTAGCCCGTGTTACCCAGTGTCTCTGTAGCCCGTGTTACCCAGTGTCTCTATAGCCCGTGTTACCCAGTGGCTCTATAGCCCGTGTTACCCATGTCTCTATAGCCCGTGTTACCCAGTGTCTCTACAGCCCGTGTTACCCAGTGTCTCTCTAGCCCGTGTTACCCACTGTCTCTCTAGCCCGTGTTACCCACTGTCTCTATAGCCCGTGTTACCCAGTGTCTCTATAGCCCGTGTTACCCAGTGTCTCTATAGCCCGTGTTACCCAGTGTCTCTATAGCCCGTGTTACCCAGTGTCTCTATAGCCCGTGTTACCCAGTGTCTCTATAGCCCGTGTTACCCAGTGTCTCTATAGCCCGTGTTACCCAGTGTCTCTACAGCCCGTGTTACCCAATGTCTCTATAGCCCGTGTTACCCAGTGTCTCTCTAGCCCGTGTTACCCAGTGTCTCCGTAGCCCGTGTTACCCAGTGTCTCCGTAGCCCGTGTTATCCAGTGTCTCTAGCCCATGTTACCCAGTGTCTCTCTAGCCCGTGTTACCCAGTGTCTCTCTAGCCCGTGTTACCCAGTGTCTCTGTAGCCCGTGTTACCCAGTGTCTCTGTAGCCCGTGTTACCCAGTGTCTCTATAGCCCGTGTTACCCAGTGTCTCTTTTGCCCGTGTTACCCAGTGTCTCTGTAGCCCGTGTTACCCAGTGTCTCCGTAGCCCGTGTTACCCAGTGTCTCCATAGATCGTGTTACCCAGTGTCTCTACAGCCCGTGTTACCCAGTGTCTCTATAGCCCGTGTTACCCAGTGTCTCTATAGCCCTTGTTACCCAGTGTCTCTGTAGCCCGTGTTACCCAGTGTCTCTGTAGCCAGTGTTACCCAGTGTCTCTCGCCCGTGTTACCCAGTGTCTCTATAGCCCGTGTTACCCAGTGTCTCTGTAGCCCGTGTTACCCAGTGGCTCTCTAGCCCGTGTTACCCAGTGTCTCTATAGCCCGTGTTACCCAGTGTCTCTATAGGCCGTGTTACCCAGTGTCTCTGTAGCCCGTGTTACCAAGTGTCTCTGTAGCCCGTGTTACCCAGTGTCTCTGTAGCCCGTGTTACCCAGTGTCTCTGTAGCCCGTGTTACCCAGTGTCTCTATAGCCCGTGTTACCCAGTGTCTCTATAGCCCGTGTTACCCAATGTCTCTCGCCCGTGTTACCCAGTGTTTCTGTAGCCCGTGTTACCCAGTGTCTCTAAAGCCCGTGTTACCCAGTGTCTCTATAGCCCGTGTTACCCAGTGTCTCTATAGCCCGTGTTACCCAATGTCTCTCGCCCGTGTTACCCAGTGTCTCTATAGCTCGTGTTACCCAGTGTCTCTATAGCCCGTGTTACCCAGTGTTTCTGTAGCCCGTGTTACCCAGTGTTTCTATAGCCCGTGTTACCCAGTGTCTCTATAGCCCGTGTTACCCAGTGTCTCTATAGCCCGTGTTACCCAGTGTCTCTATAGATCGTGTTACCCAGTGTCTCTAGCCCGTGTTACCCAGTGTCTCTAGCCCGTGTTACCCAGTGTCTCTATAGCCCGTGTTACCCAGTGTCTCTGTAGCCCGTGTTACCCAGTGTCTCTATAGCCCGTGTTTCCCAGTGTCTCTGTAGCCCGTGTTACCCAGTGTCTCTGTAGCCCGTGTTACCCAGTGTCTCTATAGCCCGTGTTACCCAGTGTCTCTATAGCCCGTGTTACCCAGTGTCTCTATAGCCCGTGTTACCCAGTGTCTCTATAGCCCGTGTTACCCAGTGTCTCTCTCGCCCGTGTTACCCAGTGTCTGTGTAGCCCGTGTTACCCAGTGTCTCTATAGCCCGTGTTACCCAGTGTCTCTATAGCCCGTGTTACCCAGTGTCTCTATAGCCCGTGTTACCCAGTGTCTCTATAGATCGTGTTACCCAGTGTCTCTAGCCCGTGTTACCCAGTGTCTCTAGCCCGTGTTACCCAGTGTCTCTATAGCCCGTGTTACCCAGTGTCTCTGTAGCCCGTGTTACCCAGTGTCTCTATAGCCCGTGTTTCCCAGTGTCTCTGTAGCCCGTGTTACCCAGTGTCTCTGTAGCCCGTGTTACCCAGTGTCTCTATAGCCCGTGTTTCCCAGTGTCTCTGTAGCCCGTGTTACCCAGTGTCTCTGTAGCCCGTGTTACCCAGTGTCTCTATAGCCCGTGTTACCCAGTGTGTCTCTCGCCCGTGTTAACCCAGTGTCTCTGTCGCCCGTGTTACCCAGTGTCTCTATAGCCCGTGTTACCCAGTGTCTCTATAACCCGTGTTACCCAGTGTCTCTCTGGCCCGTGTTACCCAGTGTCTCTGTAGCCCGTGTTACCCAGTGTCTCTCTAGCCCATGTTACCCAGTGTCTCTCTAGCCCATGTTACCCAGTGTCTCTATAGCCCGTGTTACCCAGTTTCTCTGTAGCCGGTGTTACCCAGTGTCTCTGTAGCCCGTGTTACCCAGTGTCTCTATAGCACGTGTTACCCAGTGTCTCTAGCCCGTGTTACCCAGTGTCTCTATAGCCCGTGTTACCCAGTGTCTCTGTAGCCCGTGTTACCCAGTGTCTCTATAGCCCGTGTTTCCCAGTGTCTCTGTAGCCCGTGTTACCCAGTGTCTCTGTAGCCCGTGTTACCCAGTGTCTCTATAGCCCGTGTTACCCAGTGTCTCTATAGCCCGTGTTACCCAGTGTCTCTATAGCCCGTGTTACCCAGTGTCTCTATAGCCCGTGTTACCCAGTGTCTCTCTCGCCCGTGTTACCCAGTGTCTCTATAGCCCGTGTTACCCAGTGTCTCTATAACCCGTGTTACCCAGTGTCTCTCTAGCCCGTGTTACCCAGTGTCTCTGTAGCCCGTGTTACCCAGTGTCTCTCTAGCCCATGTTACCCAGTGTCTCTATCGCCCGTGTTACCCAGTTTCTCTGTAGCCGGTGTTGCCCAGTGTCTCTGTAGCCCGTGTTACCCAGTGTCTCTATAGCACGTGTTACCCAGTGTCTCTATAGCCCGTGTTACCCAGTGTCTCTATAGCCCGTGTTACCCAGTGTCTCTATAGCCCGTGTTACCCAGTGTCTCTATAGCCCGTGTTACCCAGTGTCTCTGTAGCCCGTGTTACCCAGTGTCTCTGTAGCCCATGTTACCCAGTGTCTCTCTAGCCCATGTTACCCAGTGTCTCTATCGCCCGTGTTACCCAGTTTCTCTGTAGCCGGTGTTACCCAGTGTCTCTGTAGCCCGTGTTACCCAGTGTCTCTATAGCACGTGTTACCCAGTGTCTCTATAGCCCGTGTTACCCAGTGTCTCTATAGCCCGTGTTACCCAGTGTCTCTCGCCCGTGTTACCCAGTGTCTCTATAGCCCGTGTTACCCAGTGTCTCTATAGCCCGTGTTACCCAGTGTCTCTATAGCCCGTGTTACCCAGTGTCTCTATAGCCCGTGTTACCCAGTGTCTCTACAGCCCGTGTTACCCAGTGTCTCTCTAGCCCGTGTTACCCAGTGTCTCTCTAGCCCGTGTTACCCACTGTCTCTATAGCCCGTGTTACCCAGTGTCTCTATAGCCCGTGTTACCCAGTGTCTCTATAGCCCGTGTTACCCAGTGTCTCTATAGCCCGTGTTACCCAGTGTCTCTATAGCCCGTGTTACCCAGTGTCTCTATAGCCCGTGTTACCCAGTTTCTCTGAAACTGAAAGCAGACAAGCGATTAATTTTATTAGCAAGGGCTTTCTGATCACTGTGACGCGCTAGAATGTGCGGTATTATTAATGTTGTATCGCTGGGGAGCTGAAAATTGAATGAACTTCCTTGTGACATTAAGTGACTCACTCTACAGATCGTTTTTGGTGGGAAGCCAAGAACAAGCTGCGTCTCGCCGTCAGATCTCTACACGCACAGGAATCGCTTCTCTACACTTGTAAGTGCAATGGCAAATTTCACTACAATCAGATCGTTTTTAAAATTAGTTACCAAACTCTCCCCACCTCTCTCTCTCTGTGCAGGAGAGTGATGTTTTTGCTGTTCAGAATGGGGACTCACTTGATTTATAACTGTGTAATAGTCCATATATCAAATTGCAAGCAATGGGAAACGTGATTTTGTGCAGTGGCTTGTTGTTGTATACAGGGTGAGTGAATGGGAAAGGCTTTGGTCCATCAACAGTGAAAGAAATGTTTGTTTTCTTTGGGATTCTATGGGAATATTTTGATCGACGGGATTTTATAGACTCTGAGTGAATAGGAACATAATTATTCCATTGTAATTCTGTGCAATTGGAGCGAATGGAAAGAGGAATAGTTGGAATTAAATGCAGTCATGGTAGTGACTGCTAGTGTGTGGTATATAGAGATTGACAGTGGAGTGAGTGAGGGGGAGTGATCGATAGATTGACGAGTGAGTGAGGGGGAGTGATCTATAGATTGACGAGTGAGTGAGGGGGAGTGATCTATAGATTGACGAGTGAGTGACGGGGAGTGATCGATAGATTGACGGAGTGAGTGAGGGGGAGTGATCTATAGATTGATGAGTGAGTGAGGGGGAGTGATTGATAGATTGATGGGTGAGTGAGGTGGAGTGATCTATAGATTGATGAGTGAGTGAGGGGGAGTGATTGATAGATTGACGGGTGAGTGAGGGGGAGTGATCTATAGATTGACGAGTGAGTGAGGGGGAGTGATCTATATATTGACGAGTGAGTGAGGGGGAGTGATCTATAGATTGACGAGTGAGTGAGGGGGAGTGATCTATAGATTGACTGGTGAGTGAGGGGGAGTGATCTATAGATTGATGAGTGAGTGAGGGGGAGTGATCTATAGATTGACGGGTGAGTGAGGGGGAGTGATCTATAGATTGACGAGTGAGTGAGGGGGAGTGATCTATATATTGACGAGTGAGTGAGGGGGAGTGATCTATAGATTGATGAGTGAGTGAGGGGGAGTGATCTATAGATTGACTGGTGAGTGAGGGGGAGTGATCTATAGATTGACGAGTGAGTGAGGGGGAGTGATCTATAGATTGACGAGTGAGTGAGGGGGAGTGATCTATAGATTGACGAGTGAGTGAGGGGGAGTGATCTTTTGATTGACGAGTGAGTGAGGGGGAGTGATCTATAGATTGACGGGTGAGTGAGGGGGAGTGATCTATAGATTGACAATGGGAGGGAGGGAGTCTCATACAGTGAGCTCCTGGTTTGCATGTTATTTACATTTTGTCAATCAAGACAGCAGTGTGAATGTGATTGGCAGTAAGAGATTTCACTCCACACTAATTCATGTACTTTACTCCGCAATTCCTTCATGTTTCAGTGAGATTGCTGCACAGTGACTGTTGTAGAGTCTGCTACCAGTTGTGCTTTAGAGGGAGACAAGAAAACAGATAACATGACCTGCAGAGACATCTGCAGATGAACACAGGAGCTGATAGCAGTGAAGGTCCCTTGTGTTGTGGTTTATGAAGACCTCTGTGTTTTTGTCGAGGGGGGGAATTGGAAACTTTCAGGAGCAAACAGCTCTAAAACTCACTAGCAGCAAAGTTTCAGGCAAGTGTTGTGGATCATTCACAGACAAACTATTTCTCCACGCTCCTCCAAACACGTTGGACTATTTGAGTAATGCTTTTAATGTGGAAAATGGAGGATTTTCATTGAGCCTGTAAGCTGCTTTGTGTGTTTGTTGTCAGGCTTTGTTCTAGATACAGTTCATTGTGAAGCAGGAATCTCTAGGGGGAGGGGGATCTGGCTCTGGCGAAGCCTTGTTTTCCTTTTTTTCCAGCCCACAAGTCTTTGTCGTAAGAACTTGCAGACAGGAAGAACACTGGAGGGTGCGTTTGTTTTCCAAAAGGTTGCCTTTAGTGGTGTGCTGGGACCATGAACTATCATTGCGCTGCTGTGTAAATGGAGGAACAGCCAATCTGTGATTAACCGTGCGATTTTAACCTGACTTCCAACGGGAGCCTGTTTTGTTGATGGAGCCTGATGTTGTAGCATTGTTGGTGCATCGCACTCGTGAGAGATTAGCTTTGAAATAGATGTGCCCTTTTTCCAAATGTGCCCTCTGTAATAAGCACAGAGCCGAGGATGGCCTCAAGCTATGAAGCAGTTGCTACATCTGGGAAAAGGGATTGTACAAGCTAAGCCTGCTACACAAACATTCCCCAGTTTATCATTTGCCTTTTCAATTGGAAATTGTACAGGAGGCCAGGGTTACTGAAAGGTCAAAGGGAATATGAGTAGACGTGAGGTGAGGACAGCACTGAGCTCATAACTGACGTTTCCCACAGTTACATAGCTGGCTGACGCTGATATAAACAAGGGACACGTGGAGGAGTTGCTGGAAGACGGACAGCACCACTGGAACCATAAGAGACGGGGCCGTGTGTTTAATCAGATTCTAGACTCGGGGCTGTGTGTTTAATCAGATTCTAGAGACGCTGTGTGTTTAATCAGATTCTAGAGACGCTGTGTGTTTAATCAGATTCTAGACTCGGGGCTGTGTGTTTAATCAGATTCTAGAGGCGGGGCTGTGTGTTTAATCAGATTCTAGAGACGCTGTGTGTTTAATCAGATTCTAGAGACGAGGCTGTGTGTTTAATCAGATTCTAGAGGCGGGGCTGTGTGTTTAATCAGATTCTAGAGATGGGGCTGTGTGTTTAATCAGATTCTAGAGGCGGGGCTGTTTGTTTAATCAGATTCTAGAGACGGGGCTGTGTGTTTAATCAGATTCTAGAGACGCTGTTTTTTTAATCAGATTCTAGAGACGCTGTGTGTTTAATCAGATTCTAGAGACGGGGCCGTGTGTTTAATCAGATTCTAGAGACGGGGCTGTGTGTTTAATCAGATTCTAGAGACGGGGCCGTGTGTTTAATCAGATTCTAGAGACGCTGTGTGTTTAATCAGATTCTAGAGACGCTGTGTGTTTAATCAGATTCTAGAGACGGGGCCTTGTGTTTAATCAGATTCTAGAGACGCTGTGTGTTTAATCAGATTGTAGAGACGGGGCTGTGTGTTTAATCAGATTCTAGAGACGGGGCCGTGTGTTTAATCAGATTCTATAGAGAGGGCTGTGTGTTTAATCAGATTCTAGAGACGGGGCTGTGTGTTTAATCAGATTCTAGAGACGCTGCGTGTTTAATCAGATTCTAGAGACGGGGCCGTGTGTTTAATCAGATTCTATAGAGAGGGCTGTGTGTTTAATCAGATTCTAGAGACGGGGCTGTGTGTTTAATCAGATTCTAGAGACGCTGCGTGTTTAATCAGATTCTAGAGACAGGGCCGTGTGTTTAATCAGATTCTAGAGAGAGGGCTGTGTGTTTAATCAGATTCTAGAGACGGGGCTGTGTGTTTAATCAGATTCTAGAGACGCTGTGTGTTTAATCAGATTCTAGAGACGGGGCTGTGTGTTTAATCAGATTCTAGAGACGCTGTTTGTTTAATCAGATTCTATGGAGAGGGCTGTGTGTTTAATCAGATTCTAGAGACGGGGCTGTGTGTTTAATCAGATTCTAGAGACAGGGCTGTGTGTTTAATCAGATTCTAGAGACGGGGCTGTTTGTTTAATCAGATTCTAGAGACGCTGTGTGTTTAATCAGATTCTAGAGACGGGGCTGTGTGTTTAATCAGATTCTAGAGACGGGGCTGTGTGTTTAATCAGATTCTAGAGACAGGGCTGTGTGTTTAATCAGATTCTAGAGACGGGGCTGTGTGTTTAATCAGATTCTAGAGACGCTGTGTGTTTAATCAGATTCTAGAGACGGGGCTGTGTGTTTAATCAGATTCTAGAGACGGGGCTGTGTGTTTAATCAGATTCTAGAGACGCTGTGTGTTTAATCAGATTCTAGAGACGCTGTGTGTTTAATCAGATTCTAGAGACGGGGCTGTGTGTTTAATCAGATTCTAGAGACGCTGTGTGTTTAATCAGATTCTAGAGACGCTGTGTGTTTAATCAGATTCTAGAGACGGGGCTGTGTGTTTAATCAGATTCTAGAGACGCTGTGTGTTTAATCAGATTCTAGAGACGCTGTGTGTTTAATCAGATTCTAGAGACGGGGCTGTGTGTTTAATCAGATTCTAGAGACGGGGCCGTGTGTTTAATCAGATTCTAGAGACGGGGCTGTTTGTTTAATCAGATTCTAGAGACAGGGCTGTGTGTTTAATCAGATTCTAGAGACGCTGTGTGTTTAATCAGATTCTAGAGACGGGGCTGTGTGTTTAATCAGATTCTAGAGACGGGGCCGTGTGTTTAATCAGATTCTAGAGACGGGGCTGTGTGTTTAATCAGATTCTAGAGACGGGGCTGTGTGTTTAATCAGATTCTAGAGACGCTGTGTGTTTAATCAGAATTCAAGAGAAGGGCTGTGTGTTTAATCAGATTCTAGATACGCTTTAGTGTTTAATCAGATTCTAGAGACGCTGTGTGTTTAATCCAATTCTAGACGGGGCTGTGTGTTTATCAGATCTAGATACGCTGTGGTGATTAATCAGATTCTAGAGACGCTGTGTGTTTAATCATATTCTAGAGACGGGGCTGTGTGTTTAATCAGATTCTAGAGATCGGGGCCGTGTGTTTAAATCATATTCCTAGAGACGGCTGTTTGCTTAATCAGATTCTAAGACAGGGCTGTGTGTTTAATCGATTCTAGAGACGCTGTGTGTTTAATCAGTTCTGAGGACGGGGCTGGTGTTGTTAATCAGATTCTAGAGACGGGGCAGTGTGTTTAATCAGATTCTAGAGACGGGGCTGTGTGTTTAATCAGATTCTAGGAGACGGGGCGTGTGTTTAAGCAGATTCTAGAGACGGGGCTGTGTGTTTAATCAGATTCTAGAGACGAGGCTGTGTGTTTAATCAGATTCTAGAGACGGGGCTGTGTGTTTAATCAGATTCTAGAGACGGGGCCGTGTGTTCAATCAGATTCTAGAGACGCTGTGTGTTTAATCAGATTCTAGAGACGGGGCTGTGTGTTTAATCAGATTCTAGAGACGGGGCCGTGTGTTCAATCAGATTCTAGAGACGCTGTGTGTATAATCAGATTCTAGAGACGGGGCTGTGTGTTTAATCAGATTCTAGAGACGGGGCTGTGTGTTTAATCAGATTCTAGAGACGCTGTGTGTTTAATCAGATTCTAGAGACGCTGTGTGTTTAATCAGATTCTAGAGACGGGGCTGTTTGTTTAATCAGATTCTAGAGACGCTGTGTGTTTAATCAGATTCTAGAGACGGGGCTGTGTGTTTAATCAGATTCTAGAGACGGGGCTGTTTGTTTAATCAGATTCTAGAGACGCTGTGTGTTTAATCAGATTCTAGAGACGGGGCTGCGTGTTTAATCAGATTCTAGAGACGCTGTGTGTTTAATCAGATTCTAGAGACGAGGCTGTGTGTTTAATCAGATTCTAGAGACGGGGCTGTGTGTTTAATCAGTTCTAGAGACGGGGCTGTGTGTTTAATCAGATTCTAGAGACGCTGTGTGTTTAATCAGATTCTAGAGACGCTGTGTGTTTAATCAGATTCTAGAGACGGGGCTGTGTGTTTAATCAATACTAACTGCGATAGTCAGATTTTGAATGGCTTAGAGGGAGCGGAATTATTAAAGTGCGTCCAGGAGAGCTTTTTGAGCCAGCATGTAGAAAGTCCTACAAGAGAGGGGGCGGTACCGGAGCTAATTCTGGGGAATGTTGCCGGGCAAGTGGTAGAAGTGTCAGTAGGAGAGCATTTTGGTGACAGTGACCATAATTCGGTGAGATTTAAGGTAGTCATGGAAAAGGACAAAGATGGACCGGATATTAAGGTTCTAAATTGGGGGTAGGCTGATTTTAATATGATAAGGCTGGATCTGGCCAAAGTGGGAAAATCCACATCAGAGCAGTGGGAGTCTTTCAGAAAGTAAATAGAGAGAGTACAACGCCAACATGGTCAAGGGTGGGACCAACAAGCCCAGGGAACCCAGGATGTCAAGGGATATACAAGAATGGATTAGGAAAAAAAGGGTGGCTTTTTGCAGATACAAAGGACTAAAAACAGTGGAAGCCCTAGAGGAGTATAAAATGTGCAGGGGGGTACTTAAAAAATAAATTAGGAGAGTGAAGTGGGGACATGAAAAAACACTGGCGGGCAAAATAAAGGAAAATCCCAAGGTGTTTTATAAGTATATTAAGGGCAAGAGGATAACCAGGGAAAGAGTAGGGCCCATTCGGGACCAAAGTGGCAATCTGTGTGTAGAGCCGGAAGATGTCGGTGAGGTTTAAATGAATATTTTGCATCTGTGTTCACTATGGAGAAGAATGATGTAGGCATAGAAATCAGGCTGGAGGATTGTGATATACTTGAACAAATTAGTATTGAGAGGGAGGAGGTACTAGCGGTTTTAGCGGGCTTAAAAGTGGATAAATCCCCAGGCCCAGACGAGATGTATCCCAGGCTGCTGTGTGAGGCAAGGGAGGAGATTGCAGGGGTTCTGACACAAATTTTCAGAACCTCTCTGACCACAGGGGAGGTGCCAGAGGACTGGAGAACAGCTAACGTAGTACTATTATTCAAGAAGGGTAGTAGGGATAAACCAGGGAATTACAGGCCAGTGAGCCTAACATCAGTGGTAGGGAAATTATTGGAAAAAACTTCTAAGGGACAGGATTAGTCTCCACTTGGAGAGGCAAGGATTAATCAAGGATAGTCAGCATGGCTTTGTCAGGGGGAGATCATGTCTAACCAATTTGATTGAATTTTTCGAGGGGGTGACTAGGTGTGTGGATGAGGGTAGTGCAGTTGATGTAGTCTACATGGACTTCAGTAAGGCTTTTGACAAAGTCCCACATGGGAGACTTGTCAAGAACGTAAGAGCCCATGGGATCCAGGGCAATTTGGCACATTGGATCCAAAATTGGCTTAGTGGCAGGAGGCAGAGGGTGATGGTCGAAGGTTGTTTTTGTGACTGGAAGCCTGTGTGCAGTGGTGTACTGCAGGGATCGGTGCTGGGTCCTTTGCTGTTTGTAGTGTACATTAATGATTTAGATATGAATGTAGGAGGTATGATCAGTAAGTTCGCAGATGACACAAAAATTGGTGGAGTGGTAAATAGCGAGGAGGGAAGCCTCAGGCTACAGGACGATATAGACGGGTTGGTTAGCTGGGCAGAATAGTGGCAAATGGAAATTAACCCTGAAAAGTGTGAGGTGATGCATTGTGGGAGGACTAACAAGGCAAGGGAATACACAATGAATGGTAGGACCCTAGGAAGGACAGAGGATCAGAGGGACCTTGGTGTGCATGTACATAGATCCCTGAAGGCAGCAGGACAGGTAGATAAGGTGGTTAAAAAGGCATATGGGATACTTGCCTTCATTAGCCGAGGCATAGACTATAAGAGCAGGGAGGTTATGATGGAGCTGTACAAAACGCTAGTTAGGCCACAGCTGGAATACTGTGTGCAGTTCTGGTCGCCACACTATAGGAGGGATGTGATTGCATTGGAGGGGGTGCAGAGGAGATTCACTAGGATGTTACCTGGGCTGGAGCGTTTCAGCTATGAAGAGAGACTGGACAGGCTGGGGTTGTTTTCCTTGGAGCAGAGAAGGCTGAGGGGGGACATGATTGAGGTGTACAAAATTATGAGGGGCATAGATAGGGTAGATAGAAAGAAACTTTTCCCCTTAGTAGAGGGGTCAATAACCAGGGGGCATAGTTTCAAGGTCAGGGGCAGGCGGTTTAGAGGGGATTTGAGGAAAAACTTTTTCACCCAGAGGGTGGTTGGAATCTGGAACTCACTGCCTGAAAGGGTGGTAGAGGCAGGACCCCTTACAACATTCAAGAAGCATTTAGATGAGCACTTGAAACACCATAGCATACAAGGCTACGGACCAAGTGCTGGAAAATGGGATTAGAATAGACAGGGCTTGATGGCCGGCGCGGACACGATGAGCCGAAGGGCCTCTTTCTGTGCTGTATAACTCTATGACTCTGTAGAGGCGGGGCTGTGTGTTTAATCAGATTCTAGAATCAGATTCTAGAGGTGGTGTCTATGTTAGGCCAATTCTGGTAACTTAACCAAATTGTGGAAACCATGGTGTAATTCTCGTGTTGATTGTAAATATTTAACCAGAACTAGTGACCATCATCACTAAAGAATTAAAGGAGATTAGAAATATTTACGGAGGCTGATCAAAATGTGGAACTCTCTGCTGCAAACTGTTGTTGAAACAGTCCATAATGTTTGTTGAAGAGAATGAATACCGTTTTTTTTTTACAAATAGCAATATTAAACCAGGTGGCTCGAGTGGAGAAAAGCACTGGCACCCATTTCCTGGGCAAGTGGCCTCTTTCTGTGTTGTAACCTTGTGTTATTGTGGGGTGTGTGGGTCTGTATTCCAGCGACAGTGTGTGTTGAACCAGATGCTGATGCTGGTGGGCGTGCAACCTTAGTCTGTCACCAGACTCTAGCAGTGCTGTGTTTAACTGATTACCAGTGATCTGTTGAACCAGACTCCACACTAGCCTAGAAACTGAAGATAGTTAACACAGCTCCAAGAAAACCAGAGAACTGAAAACATTCCCAGTGTAAAGGCAGCCGTAAATATAGGCTTACGCCGAAGACCGCTGATTTACAACTGAATAACTCGAATTGCATGTGTATTACATGGGGTCTTTACAGGTGTTTTGGGGTCGCATTCCGTGTTTCCATCTGATTTTTCCACGAAAAGCAAAAAAAGGCCAGTGGTGTGAAAACGCAGTTGGACACGAGCTTGCTGCTTAATCTGCAGATATGCCCAATGTCCCCTCGCTTGTAATGCAGGAAAGAAAAGCTAGAGTGCCTGAACGTGTACAGTCATGTACGGACCGGGGTCAAGCAAGGCTGTGTCATCGCACCAACGCTCTTCTTGATCTTCCTTGCGGCAATGCTCCATCTCCCCCTCAGTAAGCTCCCCGCTGGAGTGGAGCTAATTTACAGAACAAACGGGAAACTGTTCAACCTCCGTCGCTTCCAGTCCAGATCCAAGGTCGTCCCATCCTCTGTCGTCGAATTACAGTACGCAGACAACGCTTGCGCCTGCGCACACTCGGAGGTCGAACTCCAAACCATCGTTACACCTTCACCGAAGCATACGAGAGCATGGGCCTTACACTAAACATCCGTAAGACAAAGGTCCTCTACCAACCTGCCCCCGCCACACAGTACTGCCCCCCGATTATCAAAATCCATGACAAGGCCTTGGACAACGTGGACCACTTTCCATACCTCGGGAGCCTACTGTCAACAAGGGCAGACGTTGATGACGATGTCCAACACCGCCTTCAGTGTGCGAGTGCAGCCTTCGGTCGCCTGAGGAAGAGCGTGTTTGAAGACCAGGACCTCAGACCTGGCACTAAGCTCATGGTCTACAGAGCAGTAGTGATACCCGCCCTCCTGTATGCCTCAGAGACATGGACCATGTACAGCAGGCACCTAAAAGCACTGGAGAGGTACCACCAACGCTGCCTCCGCAAGATCCTGCAAATCCATTGGCAGGATAGGCGCACCAACGTCAGTGTTCTCACTCAGGCCAACATCCTCAGCATCGAAACTTTGACCACGCTCGATCAGCTCCGATGGACGGGTCACATCGTCCGCATGCCCGATACGAGACTCCCAAAACAAGCGCTCTACTCGGAGCTGCGACACAGCAAGAGAGCCCCAGGTGGGCAGAGGAAACGCTTCAAGGACACCCTCAAAGCCTCCTTGAAAAAGTGCAACATCCCCACCGACACCTGGGAATCCCTGGCCCAAGACCGTACAAAGTGGAGGAGAAGCATCTGGGAAGGCGCCGAACACCTCGAGTCTCTTCGCCGGGAGCAAGCAGAAGCCAAGCGCAAACAGCGGAAGGAGCGCACGTCAACCCAAGCACCCCACCCACCCGCCCCTTCAACCACCGTCTGCCCCACCTGTGACAGAGACTGTAGGTCCCGCATTGGACTCATCAGTCACCTGAGAACTCATTTTTAATGTGGAAGCAAGTCATCCTCGGTTCCGAGGGACTGCCTAAGAAGAAGACAGTCCGCTATCTAGAAATTTCAGACAGTCAGTGTGAGTGCTGAAGGAGTGCGATTTCTCCTTTCGAGGCACCCCAGCTCCACCCCCTCCTTCCCCGACCCCAGAAAATGTTCATTGTTGATGCAATTTGCAGCATTTTGAGGTCTATTTACACACATGCTTTAAAATCACAGCAAAGTGGGTTCTGATTTGCTGCAATGCTAAAGTTGTTGTGCAAACAAGATTTTTCCGAACAATCTCACTACGGTTTATGCTGGAGCAGTGGGCTCGAACTATGCAGCAACCGGGGGTTTCACACCCAAACCACAGGCCAGACAGCTGGGTGAGCAGAGGAATTGAAAGTGCGTAGTTGTAGCTGAAGTGTATATATCCCATGGTGCACATGGTGATGTCAGTTTGACTAACCCACTGCCAAACCAATGCACATTTTGGAATAATGGCAGGTTAACAATCTTGTTTTCATAATGTAACATTTTTTGCAATTACAAGAAGCCCAATGACATCCGAAGGACTGAAACTGATTTAAACGCCAGGAAATAAAGAGGCAATGTAAATCATTGCTTCGAAGCAAACTCAAAAACAATTTGTTCTCAGGTGGTTTGTGAACCCATGCAGAATCCTGCAATTCTGCCTTTACACTGGAAGGGTTGAGTTGTCTAGACTTCAATACAACATTACAGGGTCCAGTTACTTCTGTTGGGAATGTAACCCATACATGGCAGGTGTCTGCACCTTACAGACAGTCGGCATTCAGACCCAGTGTCTATTTCTCCATGTTTGCTGACAAAAAAAAATCAGTACAAATTTAAATTTCCCATCCCAGTCTGTGCTGGTTTAAACACAACCTCCATGGGGCTATCTCGGAGGGGTGAGAAAAGTAAACGGAAATAAGCAGAAGACTAAATGGAAGCCCGCTGGTTTGCTGCTGTGGTGAGATGACGTGATGAAATGGGCCGGATATCTTCGGGAGAGACAGAACAATAGAATGAGATGGGACATAACAGACTGGCATATGATGGGACAGCATGGCAATCTGGCACCACACAAGAATGCTTTGGCAAGAACTAATGGTGACCGATATAATAGGCACTCACAGTAGGTACAGGCTAGCAAGGAGCATAAGCCAACAATTTTTAATTGACACAATTAAATACAAATCACGAAACATGTGATAAATAATCTGCACTATGGGGGAGCCAGCATCACACCTGCTTTACAAGATGCAAGAGGCTTCACCCAGTTTATTCCTGACACATTGACTGTATAGTTTCACACACATACTCTGCTCGGGATGGGAATCCCATTCATCACAAAAACTCAGCTAATGCACCCAATACACATCATTTAATTTCATGACATTGAGCTGGAGTGAAAAGGAACTCAGTATCACAATGAAATAATAATCCATTGCCTTAAAACACAGCCGTGAGTTTGCAGGAGCTGTTGCAATTTCTTTTTCTTTTTGCAAAATTGTATACTCGTCATTATTGAGATGATTATCTGTTTGCTGCCTCCCTGGGGAGGAGCCAGGTCTGGATTGAGCATTGTATCACTTTCATTTCACTGATTGATTTCTGTGCTGCTGAATGCAATTGTGATCTCTCTGTCTCTGTGTGTGTGTGTCTCTCTCTCACACCTTCCACCTGGCTCTCTGCCAAAGACAACTGATCTCTCCCACCAAGTGCAAAAATCATGTCGCCCAGTAGTGATAGAGGAATTGAGCACGGCAGTTCAGGAGGCGACCTTGAAGGAGTGCAGAAAGTTTGAATCTGCACCGATTTTTAGCAACAGATGCAGACATTGTGTCTGAAATGGCTGGCACGTTGGATGGGGGAATATTTAAGCAGATTCCTTTCAAAGACCTGGGCGTGTACATACACAGATTCCAATGATGATCCACAGTAGATTCCAATGATGATCTGTGATTAACAAGATTGATTATGGTGTGTGTTTAACCAGATTCATTGATGATGGTTCTTTTAATGAAGTAATGGAGAGGGCTGATGAGGGTAGTGCGGTTGATGTTGTGTATATGGACTTTCAAAAGGCGTTTGACGAAGTACCACATAATAGACTTGTTAGCAAAAATGAAGCCCATGGGATTAAAGGGACAGTAGTAGCAAGGATACAAATTGGCTAAGGGACAGAAAGCAGAGAGTAGTGGTGAATGGTTGTTTTTCAGACTGGAGGGAGGTATACGGGCAACACGGTGGCATAGTGGTTAGCACTGGTGCCTCACAGCGCCAGAGACCCGGGTTCGAATCTGACCTCGGGTGACTGTCTGTGTGGAGTTTGCACATTCTCCCCGTGTCTGCGTGGGTTTCCTCCGGGTGCTCCGGTTTCCTCCCACAGTCCAAAAATGTGTGGGTTAGGTTGATTTGGCTATGATAAATTGACCCTTAGTGTTAGGGGGGATTAAATATGTGGGGTTATGGGGATAGGATGGGATATGTTAGGGGGAATTAAATACGTGGGGTTACGGGGGTAGGGTGGGATATGTGTACTGTGGGGATTAAAGCAGGGACAGGGTACTGGATTTGGATGATCAGCCATGATCGTATTGAATGGCGGAGCAGGCTCGACGGGCCGAATGGCCTACTCCTGCTCCTAGATTCTATGTTTCTATGTTTCTATGTATACAGTGGTGTCCCCCAGGGGTCGATATTAGGACCACTGCTCTTTTTGATGTATATTAATGACCTGGACTTGGCTATACAGGGCATCATTTCAAAGTTTGCAGATGACATAAAACTCGGAAATGTAGTCAACAATGAAGAGCATAGTAACAGACTTCAGGAGGACATAGACAGGCTGGTGAAATGGGCAGACACATGGCAGATGAAATTTAACACAGCGAAGTGTGAAGTGACGCATTTTGGTAGGAAGAATGAGGAAAGGCAATATAAATGAAATGGTACAATTTTAAAGGGGGTGCAGGAACAGAGAGACCTGGGGGTGGACCTACACAAATCTTTGAAGGTGGCAGGACAAGTTGGGAAGGCTGATAAAAAAGCACACGGGATCCTGGGCTTTATTAATAGTGGCATAGAGTACAAAAGCAAGGAAGTTATGCTAAACCTTTATAAAACACTGGTTTGGCCTCAACTGGAGTATTGTGTTCAATTCTGGACACCATACCATAGGAAGGATGTCACGGCCTTAGAGATGGTGCAGAAAAGATTTATAAGAACATAAGAAATAGGAGCAGAAGTAGGACATTTGGCTCTTCGAGCCTGCTCTGCCATTCAGTAAGATTATGGCTGATCTTCTACCTCATCTCCACTTTCCTGCACTATCCCCATATCCCTTGATTCCCTTAATATTCAAAAATCTGTCGCTCTCTGTCTTGAATATACTCAATGACTGAGCCTCCACAGCCCTCTGGGGTAGAGAATTCCAAAGATTCAGCACCCTCTGAGTGAAGAAATTTCTCCTCATCTCAGTCCTAAATGGCCGACCCTTTATTCTGAGACTGTGACCCCTGGTTCTAGACTCCCCAGCCAGGGGAAACATCCTCCCTGCATCTACCCTGTCAAGCCCTGTAGGAATTTTGTATGTTTCAATAAGATCACCTCTCATTCTTCTAAACTCTAGAGAATATAGGCCTCGTCTACTCAATCTCTCCTCATAGGACAATCCCCCCCATCCCAGAACCCAGTCTGGTGAACCTTCGTTGCCCTCCCTCTATGGCAAGTATATCCTTCCTTAGGTAAGGAGAACAAAACTGTACACAATACTCCAGGTGTAGTCTCCACCAGGGCCCTATATAATTGCAGTAAGACATCTTTACTCTTATGCTCAAATCCTCTTGTAATAAAGCCCAACATACTATTTGCTTTCCTAATTGCTTGCAGTACCTACATGTTAACTTTCAGTGATTCGTGTACAAGGACACCCAAGGTCCCTTTGAACA
Organism: Squalus acanthias; assembly: GCA_030390025.1. Taxonomy (NCBI): domain Eukaryota; kingdom Metazoa; phylum Chordata; class Chondrichthyes; order Squaliformes; family Squalidae; genus Squalus; species Squalus acanthias. The sequence goes on from CM059450.1 coordinate 1,696,603, forward strand.
CCAGCATTTCCGAATCTCTCACCATTTAAAAAATACTCTGCTTTTCTTTTTTTCCTTCCAAAGTGGATAACTTCACATTTCTCCACATTATATTCCATTTGCCACTCACTTAGCCTGTCGATATCCCCTTGAAGCCTCCTTGTATCCTCCTCACAACTTACATTCCCAGCCAGCTTTGTATCATCAGCAAACTTGGATATTTTACATTTGGTCCCCTCATCCAAATCATTGATGTAGATTGTGAATAGCTGAGGCCCAAGCACTGATCCTTGCGGTACCCCACTAGTTACAGCCTGCCAGCCCGAAAATGACCCGTTTATTCCTACTTTCTATTTTCTGCCCATTAACCAATCCTTTATCCATGCTAGTATATTACCCCCAATCCCATGAGCCCTAATTTTGTTTAATAACCTCTTGTGTGGCACCTTATCGAATGCCTTCTGATAATCCAAATACACTACATCCACTGGTTCCTCCTTATCTATTCTGCTAGTTACAACCTCAAAAATTTCTAACAGAGTTGTCAAACTTGATTTCCCTTTCATAAATCGTGGTGACTCTGCCCAATCCTATTATTATTTTCTAAGTACTCTGTTACCACGTCCTTAATAATAGATTCTAGCATTTCCCCTGCTACTGATGTCAGACTAACTGGTCTGTAGTTCCCCGTTTTCTCTCTTCCCTCATTTCTTAAATAATGGGGTTACATTTGTTACCTTTCAATCCGCAGGAACCGTTCTAGAATCTATGAAATTTTTGAAAATGACAATCAATGCATCCACTATCTCTATAGCCACTTGTTTCAAAACCCTAGGATGTAGGCCATCAGGTCCAGGGGATTTATCGGCTTTCAGTCCCATTAATTTCTCCAGTACTATTTATTTACTAATTTCTTTCAGTTCCTCATTCTCGCTGGAGTCTTGGTTTTCCACTATTTCCGGGAAGTTTTTTGCATCTTCTGTGAAGACTGACACAAAGTATTTGTTTAATTTCTCTGCCATTTCCTTATTCCCCATTATAATTTCTCCTGTCTCAGCCTGTAAGGGACCCACATTTACTTTCGCTAATCTTTTCCTTTTTACATATCTATAGAAGCTTTTACAGTCTGTTTTTATGTCTCTCTGGTAGTCTGTTTTTATGTCTCTCTTTACTAGAATGGTACCAGGGATGAGGGGCTTCAGTTATGTGGCGAGACTTTTTTTTCTCCTTCGAACAGAGAAGGTTAAGAGGAGATTTGATAGAGGTGTTCAAAATCATGAACGGTTTTTATAGAGTAAATAAGGAGAAACTTTTTCCACTGACAGAAGGGTCGGTAACAATGTTCCCTTTAAGCTGGGCAGCGCTCTGGAGCTCCGGGCTTTTAAAAGGTAAAACCACACATGCGTGTCATTTTGAATGGGCCGCACAGCCCCTTAAAGGGGCCACATGGCCCGAAAAAAAATTCGAGGGAACATTGGTCGGTAACCAGAGGAAGCAGATTTAAGGTGATTGGCAAAAGAACCAGAGACGACACGAGGAAACATTTTTTTATGCAGTGAGTTGTTGTGATCTGGAATGCGCTGCCTGAAAGGGTGGTGGAAGCAGATTCAATAGTAACTTTCAAAAGGGAATTGGATAAATACTTGAAGGGAAAAAATTTGCGGGGTTATGGGTAAAGAGCAGGGGAGTGGGACTAATTGGAGAGCTCTCTCAAAAGAGCTGGCACGGTAATGATGGGCCCAATGGCCTCCTTCTGTGCTGTATCATTCTATAATTCTATGTTGTGTGTCTAATCAGATTCATTGATGATGGTGGGTGTTTAACCAACTTCCTTTGATGGCGGTGCATCTATAAAAATGAATTGACGATGTAATGTGTCTAACCATATTCCGTTGATGAGAATGTATGTTTAAGTTGCATTCCTTTTATGATAGTGCATGCTTTAGGGTGGTAAATGGAGAAGGAGCACAGAAAAATATTTAATGAAATTTAGGGCCTAATGTCGTGACCAGGAATTTCTCAGCTAACTTGTGTTCCCGATTGGGTACTGGGTGAGATTCCTGGGAGTAATCCACCCATCCCCCATTCAGCACCCAGAGCACGCTCACCGGATGTAGCTAAATAAAGCCAGCAAAGAGTCAGGCACAGGTCATGCACAATGTGGTTGTGTATCGATCGGGTGTTAAAGATTATCGTATCAACTGTGTCAGAATGTATAAGCACATTGGAATGTTTTTCAACATTAAAGGCGCTATATAAATGCAAGTTGTTGTTGTATAGGCCAGAAGACCAGGGAGTGTCTTTCTGCTCCGAGGCCTCGTATCTTAACTAGAACCATGGGTTTACTTTCATTGTATTTGTGAAAAGTAAAAAGACAGAAATGCCAGCTGTGCATCCTCGATGTGAGGCAGATAAAACTATCATTGAGCGGTGGAAGATTAGACATCACTGGACTTCCTGTTAATTTGAAAACTTCCTGTTTTCGAACTGTCGGCTGTGAATGCAACCTACAGCTTCTGCATTTACATGTTTAGGAGGATATTACAGTTAATTAGCTATTTAAGTCCAGAACCTAGCTATGTGCTGGGTTAATTGGAGAGGCCTCCATTACTGACTGCAGTGTAGTGACCCCTGTTACAGTGTGACCAAATGCAGGGCTTTACCCATGGCATATTATTTTTGTCTGTCATTTTGTTCTGGTACTTTTGGGGTTAAGCGCAGGTTTAATGAAAGAAATGAGCCAATTGCGCTGATCATAGAATCATAGAAATTTACAGCACAGAAGGAGGCCATTCGGCCCATCTTGTCCGTGCCGGCCGACAAAGAGCTATCCACCCTAATCCCACTTTCCAGCACCTGGTCCGTAGTCTTGTAGATTATGGAACTTCAAGTGCATATCCAAGTACTTTTTAAAGTGTGATGAGGGTTTCTGCCTCTACCAGGCAGTGAGTTCCAGACCCCCACCACCCTCTGGGTGAAAACATTTCTCCTCAAATCCCCTCTAAACCTCCAACCAATTACTTTAAATCTATGCCCCCTAGTTATTGACCCTTCTGCTAAGGGAAATAGGTCCTTCCTATCCACTCTATCTAGGCCCTTCATAACTTTATACACCTCAATTAGGTCTCCCCTCAGCCTCCTCTGTTCCAAAGAAAACAACCCCACCCGATCCAATCTTTCCTGATAGCTAAAATTCCCCAGCCCAGGCAACATCCTCGTAAATCTCCTCTGCACCCTCTCTAGTGCAATCACATCCTTCCTGTAATGTGGTGACCAGAACTGCACGCAGTACTCTAGCTGTGGCCTAACTAGTGTTTTATACAGATCAAGCATAACCCCCCTGCTCTTATATTCTATGCCTCGGCTAATAAAGGCAAGTATCCCATATGCCTTCTTAACTACCTTATCTACCTGTCCTGTTACCGTCAGGGATCTGTGGACATGCACTCCAAGGTCCCTCTGATCTTCTGCACTTCTCAGTGTCCTACCATTTATAGTGTATTCCCTTGCCTTGTTAGCCCTCCCCAAATGCATTACCTCACACTTCTCCAGATTGAATTCATTTGCCACTGTTCTGCCCACCGACCAGTCCATTGATATCTTCCTGCAGTTTGCAGCTTTCTTCTTCATTATCAACCACACGGCCCATTTTTGTATCATCTGCAGACTTCTTAATCAAACTTCCTGCATTCAAGTCCAAATCATTGATATATTTACCACAAAAAGCAAAGGACCCAGTGCAGAGCCCTGCGGAACCCCACTGGAAACAGCCTTCCAGCCACAAAAACACCCTTCGACCATTACCTTTAGTTTCCTGCCTCTGAGCCAATTTTGGATCCAACTTGCCACTTTGCCTTGGATCCCATGGGCTTTTACTTTCATGACCAGTCTGCCATGCGGGACCTTATCAAAAACCTTGCTAAAATCCATATAGACTACATCAAACGCACTACCCTCAACAACCCTCCTTGTTACCTCCTCAAAAAATTCAATCAAGTTAGTCAGACACGACCTTCCCTTGACAAATCCATGCTGACTGTCCCTGATTAATCCGTGTCTTTCTAAATGAAGATTTATCCTGTCCCTCAGAATTTTTTCCAATAATTTTCCCACCATCGAGGTTAGGCTGACAGGCCTGTAATTACTCGGTCTATCCCTTTCTCCCTTTTTAAACAACGGTACCACGTTAGCAGTCCTCTGGCACCACACCTGTAGCCAGAGAGGATTGGAAAATAATGGTTCGAGCCTCTGCTATTTCCTCTCTTTCTTCTCTTAACAGTCTGGGATACATTTCATCCAGACCTGGGGATTTATCCACTTTCAAAGATGCTAAACCCCTTAATACTTCCTCTTTCACTATGTTTATTTCATCTAATATTTCACACTCCTCCTCCCTGATTGCAATGTCTGCATCATCCCTCTCTTTTGTGAAAACAGACACAAAGTATTCATTAAGAACCATACCCATGTCTTCCGCTTCCACACACAGGTTACCTTTATGGTCCCTAATAGGCCCTACTCTTACTTTAGTTATCCTCTTGCTCTTAATGTTAATGCATAACATTACAGGAATGGAGACATTGCCTCTGTAATTTGCTGCAGTGTGACAGAAGGTAGTTTTAACGTGCTGTTTCCTGTTCTCTGGTTGTGGGAGATGGTGATGGTGCTCCCACGGTGGTGGTTACATAGGGAGTTCCAGTTTTCCGATCCAGCGACGATGTTGGCCAGGTCCTGGTGTAGGCCGGCACGGGACGCTTCATTATTGGAGGAGTTGCGAATGAAATTGTCAGCAAATAGCCCCACTCCTGACCCTGTGTCAGAGGAATGGTCATTGATGAAGCAGCTGTAAATGGTTGGGCCAAGGACGCTTCGCTGAGGAACCCCTGCACTGATGCCCTGTAGCTGTGATGTCTGGCCTCTCACCATCTTCCTTTGTGTCAGGTGTTACTCCACCTGGAGGCTTTTTCCTTTGACCTCCATTGACTTCATCTTTCAGATGAGACGTTAAACTGAGTCCCTTTCTGTCCGCTCAGGTGACTAATTGATCCCATGGTACGATGTGAAGAAGAGCAGGGGAGTTGTTTTGATGTCCTGGCCAACATTCCTCCCTCAACCAATGGCACCAAAGCGAATTATCTGATCATTCATCTAGTTTCTGTTTGTGGAACCTTGCTGTGCACAAATTGACTGCCAAGTTTGCCTATAAAACAACAGTGACTGTACTTCAAAAGTAGTCCCCTGGTTTGGGATGTCCTGAGGACATGTTAAGCTGCTACATAAAGGCATGTTCTTTCTTTACACGTAAAGCGACGAGTGTTGTTCTGTCCTATGAACCATTTTCTGATGCCTGTATCTGCTGAGGTATCAGGCTATTAAATCTCTCCTATTGCCAGCTAGAAAGTTTGGTTTAGTGGACAGACAGGCTGGGAGATGTCTTTGTGAGTGAGTGAGAGCTGTATGTGTGGAGGGTAAGCTGTTTTTATTTCCCTTTATACTGGGAATTAAGGGAAGAAGAGAAAAAGAGAGAGATCACATGGGGCTACATTTGAATCATAGAATGACACAGCACAGAAGGAGGCCATTCGGCCCATCCTGCCTGTGCCGGCTCTTTGGTCGAGCTCTCCAATTAATCCCACTCTCCCCCTCTGCTCTTTCCTCATAGCCCTGTAATATTGTTTTCCTTCAAGTATTTATCCAATTCTTTTTTGAAAGTTACTATTGAATCTGCTTCCACCGCCCTTTCAGGCAGCGCGTTCCAGATCACAACAACTCAATGTGCAAAAAAATGCTTCCTCATGTCACCTTAAATCTGTGTCCTCTGGTTACCGACCCTTCTACCACTGGAAACAGTTTCTCCTTATTTACTCTCTCAAAACCATTCATGATTTTGAACACCTCCATCAAATCTCCTCTTAACCTTCTCTGCTCTAAGGAGAACAACCCCAGCTTCTCCAGTCCCTCTACATAACTGAAGTCCCTCAACCCCAGGACCATTCGAGTAAATATCTTCTGCAACCTCCCTAAAATGTGGTGCCCAGAATTGAATTATATATCCAGTTCCTCGAATACAGTGAGAAGGGTTACACTCGATCCATGGGCTCATTATAATTATCCAGAATTTGCTCATGGGAATCAAGGACTCGTTTGAAAGGAACAATAGTTTGTGGGATAGTCTGCCCACACATGTGATCTCTCTGTATGTCCAACATCTGATTGTAATATATACTGAATATTATATAACCCAGTAACTAATCAAAATACCCTGGTAATCCGGCAGCACCTGTTGTGATGCTGTATAACTTCAGGTCGAATCACACGGTCGACACTAACTTGCGTTACCTCAGCCCACGCAGCGCAAACTCAGCTGGAGGCGTGAGGAAGCAAACATTATCAAAAGTATTAACCAGCTGACGGAGTTAAAGGCTCTATTTCAGTCGCAGGGTTCAGAGAGACAGTGTAAAAGTGGGAAATCAATTGTGGAGGCTCAGGTAGAATCATATCACGGGTTTATGATGCCACCTGAATCGCTGGATTGATTACGAGGCATCAAGAGATGCCAGAGAATGCCCAAGTGTGTCTGTCTCCTTCTGTTTCCCTTCCCTGCTAGTCACTGGTAGACACCACAGCCTCTGTTTGAGATTCAAACCTATATCTCTACCATTCTGCCTGATTCAGTAGTAACTTTCAAAAGAGAATTGGATAAATACTTCAAGGGGAAAAAATGACAGGGCTATGCGGCAAGAGCAGAGGGGCGGGATTAATTGGAGAGCTCTACCAAAGAGCCAGCACAGGCACGATGGGCTGAGTGGCCTCCTTCTGTGCTGTGTCATTCTAATGTACCCCCGTGTGATCTCTCTCTTTCTCTTCTTCCCTTGATTCCTAGTGTGAAGGTAAATACAAGTTGTTGTTCCAAGCCATCTCCCACACAGTTTAATGGTATAGATAACGGTGTCACAGAGTATCTGATTAGTGCATCAGTGTTAAATCATTCTCTCGGGGGTGTGGTGTGTTGTAGGGTATCTGATTCCAATTTTCACTTTGACGGTGCCTCTGACTGTAATCTGTTAGTTGTTATCTCTCTGCTAACTGTGTTTACATCTAATCATGACTGCAACAGGACATAGATAGGCTAGCAGTATGGGCAGACAAGTGACAATGGAATTTAATACAGAGAAGTGTGAGGTGATGCATTTTGGCAGAAGGAACAGGGAGAGGCAATATACACTTAATGGCACAGTTTTAAAGAGTGTGCAGGGACAGAGGGACCTGGGAGTTAATGTGCATAGGTCCCTGAAGGTGGCGGGACATATTGAGAGAGTGGTTAGCAAAGCATATGGGATCTTGGGCTTCATAAATAGAGGTATTGAGTACAAAAGTAGAGAAGTTACGCTGAACCTTTATGAAGCGCTGGTTAGGCCACAACTGGAGTATTGCGTCCAGTTCTGGTCACCACACTTTAGGAAGGATGTGAAGGCCCTTGAGAGGGTGCAGAGGAGATTTGCCAGAATGGTTCCGGGGATGGGGGATCTTAGCTACAAGGACAGGTTGGAGAAACTGGATTTGTTTTCATTAGAGCAAAGGAGGTTGCGGGGTGATTTGATAGAGGTGTACAAGATTATGAAGGGTTTGGATAGGCTAGACGGGGAAAGGCTGTTCCCACTAGTTGATGGTACAAGGACTAGGGGACATAGATTTAAGGTTTTGGACAAGAGATACAGGGGGGACGTGAGGAAAAACTTTTTTACGCAGCGAGTGGTGAGGACCTGGAACTCGCTGCCGACGGAAGTGGTGGAAGCGGAGACACTCAATGTTTTCAAGGGGAGACTGGATAGGCACTGGAGGGAAATAAACTTGCAGGGCTACGGGGATAGAGTGGGGGAATGGGACTGACTGGATTGCTCGACAGAGAGCCGGCACGGACTGGATGGGTCGAATGGCCTCCTTCTGTGCCGTTATGACTCTGATAGGAGTCCTTGTAGAATATCACCATGGCTCAGTGGTAGCAGCTCGTCTGAGTCTGAAGGTTGTAGGTTCAAGCCCCAATCAAGGCTGGCACTCTGGTGGGGTACTAAGGTCTAGTCCTCCTGCTCTGGTGACTCAGGTGGATGCTAAAGATCCCATGGAACAATTTAAAGGTGTTCTCCTGGGGACTTGACCAACATTGTTCCCTCAGCAAGCATTTTGTGGGATCTGTCTGGTTTGGAAAATGGCTGCCGTGTTTGCTCCATGACGATGTCACTGCTTTTTAAAGTGATGGGAAGCAATTGGAGATCTTTCTAAGAGACGTGCTGAATTGCTACATAAAGCAACACCTACTTCTTGAATAATGTAGTGTCCTGTGTTACAGTGTGTCGGGTTGTGCTGTGTGTTACAGTGTGTCGGGTTGTGGTGTGTGTGTTAGTGTGTCGGGGTTGTGGTGTGTGTTACAGTGTGTCGGGGTTGTGGTGTGTGTTACAGTGTGTCGGGGTTGTGTGTGTTACAGTGTGTCGGGTTGTGGTGTGTGTGTTAGTGTCGGGGTTGTGGTGTGTGTTACAGTGTGTCGGGTTGTGGTGTGTGTTACAGTGTGTCGGGGTTGTGGTGTGTGTTACAGTGTGTCGGGTTGTGGTGTGTGTTACAGTGTGTCGGGGTTGTGGTGTGTGTTACAGTGTGTCGGGGTTGTGGTGTGTGTTACAGTGTGTCGGGGTTGTGGTGTGTGTGTTACAGTGTGTCGGGTTGTGGTGTGTGTTACAGTGTGTCGGGTTGTGGTGTGTCTGTTACAGTGTGTCGGATTTGTGTGTGTGTTACAGTGTGTCGGGGTTGTGGTGTGTGTGTTACAGTGTGTCGGGGTTGTGTGTGTGTGTCACAGTGTGTCGGGGTTGTGGTGTGTGTTACAGTGTGTCGGGTTGTGGTGTGTGTGTTACAGTGTGTCGGGTTGTGGTGTGTGTTACAGTGTGTCGGGTTGTGATGTGTGTGTTACAGTGTGTTGGGGTTGTGTGTGTGTTACAGTGTGTCGGGGTTGTGGTGTGTGTGTTACAGTGTGTCGGGGTTGTGGTGTGTGTGTTACAGTGTGTCGGGGTTGTGTGTGTGTGTGTCACAGTGTGTCGGGGTTGTGGTGTGTGTGTCACAGTGTGTCGGGGTTGTGTGTGTGTGTCACAGTGTGTCGGGGTTGTGGTGTGTGTTACAGTGTGTCGGGTTGTGGTGTGTGTGTTACAGTGTGTCGGGTTGTGGTGTGTGTTACAGTGTGTCGGGTTGTGATGTGTGTGTTACAGTGTGTTGGGGTTGTGTGTGTGTTACAGTGTGTCGGGGTTGTGGTGTGTGTGTTACAGTGTGTCGGGGTTGTGGTGTGTGTGTTACAGTGTGTCGGGGTTGTGTGTGTGTGTCACAGTGTGTCGGGGTTGTGGTGTGTGTTACAGTGTGTCGGGGTTGTGGTGTGTGTGTTACAGTGTGTCGGGGTTGTGTGTGTGTCACAGTGTGTCGGGTTGTGGTGTGTGTTACAGTGTGTCGGTTGCGGTGTGTGTGTTACAGTGTGTCGGTTGTGGTGTGTGTGTTACAGTGTGTCGGGGTTGTGTGTGTGTGTTACAGTGTGTCGGGGTTGTGGTGTGTGTTACAGTGTGTCGGGATGTGGTGTGTGTTACAGTGTGTCGGGGTTGTGGTGTGTGTTAGTGTGTCGGGGTTGTGGTGTGTGTTAGTGTGTCGGGGTTGTGGTGTGTGTGTTACAGTGTGTCGGGGTTGTGGTGTGTGTTAGTGTGTCGGGGTTGTGGTGTGTGTGTTACAGTGTGTCGGGGTTGTGGTGTGTGTTAGTGTGTCGGGGTTGTGGTGTGTGTGTTACAGTGTGTCGGGGTTGTGGTGTGTGTTAGTGTGTCGGGGTTGTGGTGTGTGTTAGTGTGTCGGGGTTGTGGTGTGTGTGTTACAGTGTGTCGGGGTTGTGGTGTGTGTGTTACAGTGTGTCGGGGTTGTGTGTGTTAGTGTGTCGGGGTTGTGGTGTGTGTTAGTGTGTCGGGTTGTGGTGTGTGTGTTACAGTGTGTCGGGTTGTGCTGTGTGTTACAGTGTGTCGGGTTGTGGTGTGTGTTACAGTGTGTCGGGATGTGGTGTGTGTTACAGTGTGTCGGGTTGTGGTGTGTGTATTACAGTGTGTCGGGGTTGTGGTGTGTGTGTTACAGTGTGTTGGATTTGTGTGTGTTACAGTGTGTCGGGTTGTGTGTGTTACAGTGTGTCGGGGTTGTGGTGTGTGTTACAGTGTGTCGGGGTTGTGTGTGTTACAGTGTGTCGGGGTTGTGGTGTGTGTATTACAGTGTGTCGGGGTTGTGGTGTGTGTATTACAGTGTGTCGGGGTTGTGTGTGTTACAGTGTGTCGGGGTTGTGGTGTGTGTGTTACAGTGTGTCGGGGTTGTGGTGTGTGTTACAGTGTGTCGGGTTGCGGTGTGTGTGTTAGTGTGTCGGGGTTGTGTGTGTTACAGTGTGTCGGGTTGAGGTGTGTGTTACAGTGTGTCGGGGTTGTGGTGCGTGTGTTACAGTGTGTCGGGGTTGTGTGTGTTGGGTTGTGTGTGTGTTACAGTGTGTCGGGGTTGTGGTGTGTGTTACAGTGTGTCGGGGTTGTGGTCTGTGTTACAGTGTGTTGGGGTTGTGGTGTGTGTTACAGTGTGTCGGGTTGTGGTGTGTGTGTTAAAGTTTGTCGGGTTGTGGTGTGTGTTAGTGTGTTGGGTTGAGGTGTGTGTCACAGTGTGTCGGGCTGTGGTGTGTGTTACAGTGTGTCGGGTTGAGGTGTGTGTTACAGTGTGTCGGGGTTGTGGTGTGTGTGTTACAGTGTGTCGGGGTTGTGGTGTGTGTTACAGTGTGTCGGGTTGTGGTGTGTGTGTTACAGTGTGTCGGGGTTGTGGTGTGTGTGTTACAGTGTGTCGGATTTGTGTGTGTGTTACAGTGTGTCGGGGTTGTGGTGTGTGTTACAGTGTGTCGGGTTGTGATGTGTGTGTTACAGTGTGTCGGGGTTGTGGTGTGTGTTACAGTGTGTCGGGGTTGTGGTGTGTGTGTTACAGTGTGTCGGGGTTGTGTGTGTGTAACAGTGTGTCGGGGTTGTGGTGTGTGTTACAGTGTGTCGGGTTGTGGTGTGTGTGTTACAGTGTGTCGGGGTTGTGGTGTGTGTTACAGTGTGTCGGGGTTGTGGTGTGTGTGTTACAGTGTGTCGGGGTTGTGTGTGTGTCACAGTGTGTCGGGTTGTGGTGTGTGTGTTACAGTGTGTCGGGGTTGCGGTGTGTGTGTTACAGTGTGTCGGGGTTGTGGTGTGTGTGTTACAGTGTGTCGGGGTTGTGTGTGTGTGTTACAGTGTGTCGGGGTTGTGGTGTGTGTTACAGTGTGTCGGGATGTGGTGTGTGTGTTACAGTGTGTCGGGGTTGTGGTGTGTGTTAGTGTGTCGGGGTTGTGGTGTGTGTGTTACAGTGTGTCGGGGTTGTGTGTGTGTCACAGTGTGTCGGGTTGTGGTGTGTGTTACAGTGTGTCGGGGTTGCGGTGTGTGTGTCGGGGTTGTGGTGTGTGTTACAGTGTGTCGGGGTTGTGGTGTGTGTTAGTGTGTCGGGGTTGTGGTGTATTTTAGTGTGTCGGGGTTGTGGTGTGTGTGTTACAGTGTGTCGGGGTTGTGGTGTGTGTTACTGTGTCGGGGTTGTGGTGTGTGTGTTACAGTGTGTCGGGGTTGTGGTGTGTGTTAGTGTGTCGGGGTTGTGGTGTGTGTGTTACAGTGTGTTGGGGTTGTGGTGTGTGTGTTACAGTGTGTCGGGGTTGTGGTGTGTGTTAGTGTGTCGGGGTTGTGGTGTGTGTGTTACAGTGTGTCGGGGTTGTGGTGTGTGTTACAGTGTGTCGGGTTGAGGTGTGTGTTACAGTGTGTCGGGTTGTGGTGTGTGTTACAGTGTGTCGGGTTGTGGTGTGTGTTACAGTGTGTCGGGTTGTGGTGTGTGTCACAGTGTGTCGGGTTGTGGTGTGTGTGTTGCGGTGTGTCGGGTTGTGCTGTGTGTTACAGTGTCGGGTTGTGGTGTGTGTTACAGTGTGTCGGGTTGTGGTGTGTGTATTACAGTGTGTCGGGGTTGTGGTGTGTGTGTTACAGTGTGTCGGGGTTGTGGTGTGTGTGTTACAGTGTGTTGGATTTGTGTGTGTTACAGTGTGTCGGGTTGTGTGTGTGTTACAGTGTGTCGGGGTTGTGGTGTGTGTTACAGTGTGTCGGGGTTGTGGTGTGTGTTACAGTGTGTCGGGGTTGTGGTGTGTGTATTACAGTGTGTTGGGGTTGTGTGTGTTACAGTGTGTCGGGGTTGTGGTGTGTGTGTTACAGTGTGTTGGATTTGTGTGTGTTACAGTGTGTCGGGTTGTGTGTGTGTTACAGTGTGTCGGGGTTGTGGTGTGTGTTACAGTGTGTCGGGGTTGTGGTGTGTGTTACAGTGTGTCGGGGTTGTGGTGTGTATTACAGTGTGTCGGGGTTGGGTGTGTTACAATGTGTCGGGGTTGTGGTGTGTGTGTTACAGTGTGTCGGGGTTGTGGTGCGTGTGTTACAGTGTGTCGGGGTTGTGTGTGTTACAGTGTGTCGGGTTGTGTGTGTATTAGTGTGTCGGGGTTGTGGTATGTGTTACAGTGTGTCGGGGTTGTGGTGTGTGTTACAGTGTGTCGGGGTTGAGGTGTGTGTTACAGTGTGTCAGGGTTGTGGTGTGTGTTACAGTGTGTCGGTTGTGGTGTGTGTGTCACAGTGTGTCGGGCTGTGGTGTGTGTTACAGTGTGTCGGGTTGAGGTCTGTGTTACAGTGTGTCAGGGTTGTTGTGTGTGTTACAGTGTGTTGGGGTTGTGGTGTGTGTTACAGTGTGTCGGGTTGTGTGTGTTACAGTGTGTCGGGGTTGTGGTGTGTCTGTTACAGTGTGTCGGGTTTGCGGTGTGTGTGTTACAGTGTGTCGGGGTTGTGGTGTGTGTGTTAGTGTGTCGGGTTGTGGTGTGTGTGTTAGTGTGTCGGGTTGTGGTGTGTGTTAGTGTGTCGGGGACGTGGTGTGTGTTACAGTGTGTCGGGTTGTGGTGTGTGTTACAGTGTGTCGGGGTTGTGGTGTGTGTGTTACAGTGTGTCGGGTTGTGGTGTGTGTGTTACAGTGTGTCGGGTTGTGGTGTGTGTGTTACAGTGTATCGGGGTTGTGGTGTGTGTTACAGTGTGTCGGGGTTGTGGTGTGTGTTACAGTGTGTCGGGGTTGTGGTGTGTTACAGTGTGTCGGGTTGTGGTGTGTGTGTTACAGTGTGTCGGGTTGTGGTGCGTGTGTTAGTGTGTCGGGGTTGTGTGTGTTCCAGTGTGTCGGGTTGTGCTGTGTGTTACAGTGTGTCGGGTTGTGGTGTGTGTGTTACAGAGTGTCGGGGTTGTGGTGTGTGTGTGTTACAGTGTCGGGGTTGTGGTGTGTGGTACAGTGTGTCGGGGTTGTGGTGTGTGTGTGTTACAGTGTCGGGGTTGTGGTGTGTGTGTTACAGTGTGTCGGGTTGTGGTGTGTGTTACAGTGTGTCAGGTTGTGGTGTGTGTTACAGTGTGTCAGGTTGTGGTGTGTGTTACAGTGTGTCGGGGTTGTGTGTGTGTTACAGTGTGTCAGGGTTGTGGTGTGTGTGTTACAGTGTGTCAGGTTGTGGTGTGTGTTACAGTGTGTCGGGGTTGTGGTGTGTGTGTTACAGTGAGTCGGGGTTGTAGTGTGTGTTACAGTGTGTCGGGTTGTGGTGTGTGTGTTACAGTGAGTCGGGGTTGTGGTGTGTGTTACAGTGTGTCGGGTTGTGGTGTGTGTGTTACAGTGAGTCGGGGTTGTGGTGTGTGTTACAGTGTGTCGGGTTGTGGTGTGTGTGTTACAGTGGTCGGGGTTGTGGTGTGTGTTACAGTGTGTCGGGTTGTGGTGTGTGTGTTACAGTGAGTCGGGGTTGTGGTGTGTGTTACAGTGTGTCGGGTTGTGGTGTGTGTGTTACAGTGTGTCGGGTTGTGTGTGTGTTACAGTGTGTCGGGGTTGTGGTGTGTGTTACAGTGTGTCGGGGTTGTGGTGTGTGTTACAGTGTGTCGGGGTTGTGGTGTGTGTATTACAGTGTGTTGGGGTTGTGTGTGTTACAGTGTGTCGGGGTTGTGGTGTGTGTGTTACAGTGTGTTGGATTTGTGTGTGTTACAGTGTGTCGGGTTGTGTGTGTGTTACAGTGTGTCGGGTTGTGTGTGTGTTACAGTGTGTCGGGGTTGTGGTGTGTGTTACAGTGTGTCGGGGTTGTGGTGTGTGTTACAGTGTGTCGGGGTTGTGGTGTGTATTACAGTGTGTCGGGGTTGGGTGTGTTACAATGTGTCGGGGTTGTGGTGTGTGTGTTACAGTGTGTCGGGGTTGTGGTGCGTGTGTTACAGTGTGTCGGGGTTGTGTGTGTTACAGTGTGTCGGGTTGTGTGTGTATTAGTGTGTCGGGGTTGTGGTGTGTGTGTTACAGTGTGTCGGGGTTGTGGTGTGTGTTACAGTGTGTCGGGGTTGAGGTGTGTGTTACAGTGTGTCAGGGTTGTGGTGTGTGTTACAGTGTGTCGGTTGTGGTGTGTGTGTCACAGTGTGTCGGGCTGTGGTGTGTGTTACAGTGTGTCGGGTTGAGGTCTGTGTTACAGTGTGTCAGGGTTGTTGTGTGTGTTACAGTGTGTTGGGGTTGTGGTGTGTGTTACAGTGTGTCGGGTTGTGTGTGTTACAGTGTGTCGGGGTTGTGGTGTGTCTGTTACAGTGTGTCGGGTTTGCGGTGTGTGTGTTACAGTGTGTCGGGGTTGTGGTGTGTGTGTTAGTGTGTCGGGTTGTGGTGTGTGTGTTAGTGTGTCGGGTTGTGGTGTGTGTTAGTGTGTCGGGGACGTGGTGTGTGTTACAGTGTGTCGGGTTGTGGTGTGTGTTACAGTGTGTCGGGGTTGTGGTGTGTGTGTTACAGTGTGTCGGGTTGTGGTGTGTGTGTTACAGTGTGTCGGGTTGTGGTGTGTGTGTTACAGTGTATCGGGGTTGTGGTGTGTGTTACAGTGTGTCGGGGTTGTGGTGTGTGTTACAGTGTGTCGGGGTTGTGGTGTGTTACAGTGTGTCGGGTTGTGGTGTGTGTGTTACAGTGTGTCGGGTTGTGGTGCGTGTGTTAGTGTGTCGGGGTTGTGTGTGTTCCAGTGTGTCGGGTTGTGCTGTGTGTTACAGTGTGTCGGGTTGTGGTGTGTGTGTTACAGAGTGTCGGGGTTGTGGTGTGTGTGTGTTACAGTGTCGGGGTTGTGGTGTGTGGTACAGTGTGTCGGGGTTGTGGTGTGTGTGTGTTACAGTGTCGGGGTTGTGGTGTGTGTGTTACAGTGTGTCGGGTTGTGGTGTGTGTTACAGTGTGTCAGGTTGTGGTGTGTGTTACAGTGTGTCAGGTTGTGGTGTGTGTTACAGTGTGTCGGGGTTGTGTGTGTGTTACAGTGTGTCGGGGTTGTGGTGTGTGTGTTACAGTGTGTCAGGTTGTGGTGTGTGTTACAGTGTGTCGGGGTTGTGGTGTGTGTGTTACAGTGAGTCGGGGTTGTAGTGTGTGTTACAGTGTGTCGGGTTGTGGTGTGTGTGTTACAGTGGTCGGGGTTGTGGTGTGTGTTACAGTGTGTCGGGTTGTGGTGTGTGTGTTACAGTGTGTCGGGGTTGTGGTGTGTGTGTTACAGTGTGTCGGGTTGTTGTGTGTGTGTTACAGTGTGTCGGGGTTGTGGTGTGTGTTACAATGTGTCGGGGTTGTGGTGTGTGTTAGTGTGTCGGGGTTGTGGTGTGTGTTACAGTGTGTTGGGGTTGTGGTGTGTGTGTTACAGTGTGTCGGGGTTGTGGTGTGTGTGTTACAGTGTGTCGGGGTTGTGGTGTGTGTTACAGTGTGTCGGGGTTGTGGTGTGTGTGTTACAGTGTGTCGGGGTTGTGGTGTGTGTGTTACAGTGTGTCGGGGTTGTGGTGTGTGTTACAGTGTGTCGGGTTGTGGTGTGTGTTAGTGTGTCGGGGTTGTGTGTGTGTGTTAGTGTGTCGGGGTTGTGGTGTGTGTGTTACAGTGTGGGGGTTGTGGTGTGTGTTACAGTGTGTCGGGGTTGTGGTGTGTGTGTTACAGTGTGGGGGTTGTGGTGTGTGTTACAGTGTGTCGGGGTTGTGGTGTGTGTGTTACAGTGTGTCGGGTTTGTGGTGTGTGTGTTACAGTGTGTCGGGTTGTGGTGTGTGTTACAGTGTGTCGGGGTTGTGGTGTGTGTTACAGTGTGTCGGGATTGTGTGTGTGTTACAGTGTGTCGGGTTGTGGTGTGTGTTACAGTGTGTCGGGGTTGTGGTGTGTGTTACAGTGTGTCGGGGTTGTGGTGTGTGTTACAATGTGTCGGGGTTGCGGTGTGTGTGTTACAGTGTGTCGGGGTTGTGGTGTGTGTGTGACAGTGTGTCGGGGTTGTGGTGTGTGTTACAGTGTGTCGTGGTTGTGGTGTGTGCTACAGTGTTTCGGGTTGTGGTGTGTGTGTTACAGTGTGTCGGGTTGTGGTGTGTGTGTGTCACAGTGTGTCGGGCTGTGGTGTGTGTTACAGTGTGTCGGGCTGTGGTGTGTGTTACAGTGTGTCGGGTTGAGGTGTGTGTCACAGTGTGTCGGGGTTGTGGTGTGTGTGTTACAGTGTGTCGGGTTGTGCTGTGTGTTTCAGTGTGTCGGGGTTGTGGGGTGTGTGTCATAGTGTGTCGGGTTGTGGTGTGTGTGTTACAGTGTGTCGGGTTGTGCTGTGTGTTACAGTGTGTCGGGGTTGTGGTGTGTGTTACAGTGTGTCGGGGTTGTGGTGTGTGTTAGTGTGTCGGGGTTGTGGTGTATGTTAGTGTGTCGGGTATGTGGTGTGTGTGTTACAGTGTGTCGGGGTTGTGGTGTGTGTTAGTGTGTCGGGGTTGTGGTGTGTGTGTTACAGTGTGTTGGGGTTGTGGTGTGTGTTACAGTGTGTCGGGGTTGTGGTGTGTGTCGGGTTGTGGTGAATGTGTTACAGTGTGTCGGGGTTGTGGTGTGTGTGTTACAGTGTGTCGGGGTTGTGGTGTGTGTTACAGTGTGTCGGGGTTGTGGTGTGTGTGTTACAGTGTGTCGGGGTTGTGGTGTGTGTTACAGTGTGTCGGGTTGTGGTGTGTGTGTCGGGGTTGTGTGTGTGTGTTAGTGTGTCGGGGTTGTGGTGTGTGTGTTACAGTGTGTCGGGTTTGTGGTGTGTGTGTTACAGTCTGTCGGGGTTGTGGTGTGTGTTACAGTGTGTCGGGGTTGTGGTGTGTGTTACAGTGTGTCGGGGTTGTGGTGTGTGTTACAGTGTGTCGGGTTTGTGGTGTGTGTGTTACAGTGTGTCGGGGTTGTGGTGTGTGTGTTACAGTGTGTCGGGGTTGTGGTGTGTGTGTCACAGTGTGTCGGGTTGTGGTGTGTGTTACAGTGTGTCGTGGTTGTGGTGTGTGCTACAGTGTGTCGGGTTGTGGTGTGTGTGTTACAGTGTGTCGGGTTGTGGTGTGTGTGTCACAGTGTGTCGGGCTGTGGTGTGTGTTACAGTGTGTCGGGCTGTGGTGTGTGTTACAGTGTGTCGGGTTGAGGTGTGTGTCACAGTGTGTCGGGGTTGTGGTGTGTGTGTTACAGTGTGTCGGGTTGTGCTGTGTGTTTCAGTGTGTCGGGGTTGTGGGGTGTGTGTCATAGTGTGTCGGGTTGTGGTGTGTGTGTTACAGTGTGTCGGGTTGTGCTGTGTGTTACAGTGTGTCGGGGTTGTGGTGTGTGTTACGGTGTGTCGGGGTTGTGGTGTGTGTTAGTGTGTCGGGGTTGTGGTGTATGTTAGTGTGTCGGGGTTGTGGTGTGTGTGTTACAGTGTGTCGGGGTTGTGGTGTGTGTTACAGTGTGTCGGGGTTGAGGTGTGTGTTACAGTGTGTCAGGGTTGTGGTGTGTGTTACAGTGTGTCGGTTGTGGTGTGTGTGTCACAGTGTGTCGGGCTGTGGTGTGTGTTACAGTGTGTCGGGTTGAGGTCTGTGTTACAGTGTGTCAGGGTTGTTGTGTGTGTTACAGTGTGTTGGGGTTGTGGTGTGTGTTACAGTGTGTCGGGTTGTGTGTGTTACAGTGTGTCGGGGTTGTGGTGTGTCTGTTACAGTGTGTCGGGTTTGCGGTGTGTGTGTTACAGTGTGTCGGGGTTGTGGTGTGTGTGTTAGTGTGTCGGGTTGTGGTGTGTGTGTTAGTGTGTCGGGTTGTGGTGTGTGTTAGTGTGTCGGGGACGTGGTGTGTGTTACAGTGTGTCGGGTTGTGGTGTGTGTTACAGTGTGTCGGGGTTGTGGTGTGTGTGTTACAGTGTGTCGGGTTGTGGTGTGTGTGTTACAGTGTGTCGGGTTGTGGTGTGTGTGTTACAGTGTATCGGGGTTGTGGTGTGTGTTACAGTGTGTCGGGGTTGTGGTGTGTGTTACAGTGTGTCGGGGTTGTGGTGTGTTACAGTGTGTCGGGTTGTGGTGTGTGTGTTACAGTGTGTCGGGTTGTGGTGCGTGTGTTAGTGTGTCGGGGTTGTGTGTGTTCCAGTGTGTCGGGTTGTGCTGTGTGTTACAGTGTGTCGGGTTGTGGTGTGTGTGTTACAGAGTGTCGGGGTTGTGGTGTGTGTGTGTTACAGTGTCGGGGTTGTGGTGTGTGGTACAGTGTGTCGGGGTTGTGGTGTGTGTGTGTTACAGTGTCGGGGTTGTGGTGTGTGTGTTACAGTGTGTCGGGTTGTGGTGTGTGTTACAGTGTGTCAGGTTGTGGTGTGTGTTACAGTGTGTCAGGTTGTGGTGTGTGTTACAGTGTGTCGGGGTTGTGTGTGTGTTACAGTGTGTCGGGGTTGTGGTGTGTGTGTTACAGTGTGTCAGGTTGTGGTGTGTGTTACAGTGTGTCGGGGTTGTGGTGTGTGTGTTACAGTGAGTCGGGGTTGTAGTGTGTGTTACAGTGTGTCGGGTTGTGGTGTGTGTGTTACAGTGGTCGGGGTTGTGGTGTGTGTTACAGTGTGTCGGGTTGTGGTGTGTGTGTTACAGTGAGTCGGGGTTGTGGTGTGTGTTACAGTGTGTCGGGTTGTGGTGTGTGTTACAGTGTGTCGGGGTTGTGGTGTGTGTTACAGTGTGTCGGGTTGTTGTGTGTGTGTTACAGTGTGTCGGGGTTGTGGTGTGTGTGTTACAGTGTGTCGGGTTGTTGTGTGTGTGTTACAGTGTGTCGGGGTTGTGGTGTGTGTTACAATGTGTCGGGGTTGTGGTGTGTGTTAGTGTGTCGGGGTTGTGGTGTGTGTTACAGTGTGTTGGGGTTGTGGTGTGTGTGTTACAGTGTGTCGGGGTTGTGGTGTGTGTGTTACAGTGTGTCGGGGTTGTGGTGTGTGTTACAGTGTGTCGGGGTTGTGGTGTGTGTGTTACAGTGTGTCGGGGTTGTGGTGTGTGTGTTACAGTGTGTCGGGGTTGTGGTGTGTGTTACAGTGTGTCGGGTTGTGGTGTGTGTTAGTGTGTCGGGTTGTGTGTGTGTGTTAGTGTGTCGGGGTTGTGGTGTGTGTGTTACAGTGTGGGGGTTGTGGTGTGTGTTACAGTGTGTCGGGGTTGTGGTGTGTGTGTTACAGTGTGGGGGTTGTGGTGTGTGTTACAGTGTGTCGGGGTTGTGGTGTGTGTGTTACAGTGTGTCGGGTTTGTGGTGTGTGTGTTACAGTGTGTCGGGTTGTGGTGTGTGTTACAGTGTGTCGGGGTTGTGGTGTGTGTTACAGTGTGTCGGGATTGTGTGTGTGTTACAGTGTGTCGGGTTGTGGTGTGTGTTACAGTGTGTCGGGGTTGTGGTGTGTGTTACAGTGTGTCGGGGTTGTGGTGTGTGTTACAATGTGTCGGGGTTGCGGTGTGTGTGTTACAGTGTGTCGGGGTTGTGGTGTGTGTGTGACAGTGTGTCGGGGTTGTGGTGTGTGTTACAGTGTGTCGTGGTTGTGGTGTGTGCTACAGTGTTTCGGGTTGTGGTGTGTGTGTTACAGTGTGTCGGGTTGTGGTGTGTGTGTGTCACAGTGTGTCGGGCTGTGGTGTGTGTTACAGTGTGTCGGGCTGTGGTGTGTGTTACAGTGTGTCGGGTTGAGGTGTGTGTCACAGTGTGTCGGGGTTGTGGTGTGTGTGTTACAGTGTGTCGGGTTGTGCTGTGTGTTTCAGTGTGTCGGGGTTGTGGGGTGTGTGTCATAGTGTGTCGGGTTGTGGTGTGTGTGTTACAGTGTGTCGGGTTGTGCTGTGTGTTACAGTGTGTCGGGGTTGTGGTGTGTGTTACAGTGTGTCGGGGTTGTGGTGTGTGTTAGTGTGTCGGGGTTGTGGTGTATGTTAGTGTGTCGGGTATGTGGTGTGTGTGTTACAGTGTGTCGGGGTTGTGGTGTGTGTTAGTGTGTCGGGGTTGTGGTGTGTGTGTTACAGTGTGTTGGGGTTGTGGTGTGTGTTACAGTGTGTCGGGGTTGTGGTGTGTGTCGGGTTGTGGTGAATGTGTTACAGTGTGTCGGGGTTGTGGTGTGTGTGTTACAGTGTGTCGGGGTTGTGGTGTGTGTTACAGTGTGTCGGGGTTGTGGTGTGTGTGTTACAGTGTGTCGGGGTTGTGGTGTGTGTTACAGTGTGTCGGGTTGTGGTGTGTGTGTCGGGGTTGTGTGTGTGTGTTAGTGTGTCGGGGTTGTGGTGTGTGTGTTACAGTGTGTCGGGTTTGTGGTGTGTGTGTTACAGTCTGTCGGGGTTGTGGTGTGTGTTACAGTGTGTCGGGGTTGTGGTGTGTGTTACAGTGTGTCGGGGTTGTGGTGTGTGTTACAGTGTGTCGGGTTTGTGGTGTGTGTGTTACAGTGTGTCGGGGTTGTGGTGTGTGTGTTACAGTGTGTCGGGGTTGTGGTGTGTGTGTCACAGTGT
This sequence comes from Squalus acanthias, assembly GCA_030390025.1. NCBI lineage: Eukaryota > Metazoa > Chordata > Chondrichthyes > Squaliformes > Squalidae > Squalus > Squalus acanthias. Next base: position 1,717,404 of record CM059450.1, read on the forward strand.
GTCGGGTTGTGGTGTGTGTTACAGTGTGTCGTGGTTGTGGTGTGTGCTACAGTGTGTCGGGTTGTGGTGTGTGTGTTACAGTGTGTCGGGTTGTGGTGTGTGTGTCACAGTGTGTCGGGCTGTGGTGTGTGTTACAGTGTGTCGGGCTGTGGTGTGTGTTACAGTGTGTCGGGTTGAGGTGTGTGTCACAGTGTGTCGGGGTTGTGGTGTGTGTGTTACAGTGTGTCGGGTTGTGCTGTGTGTTTCAGTGTGTCGGGGTTGTGGGGTGTGTGTCATAGTGTGTCGGGTTGTGGTGTGTGTGTTACAGTGTGTCGGGTTGTGCTGTGTGTTACAGTGTGTCGGGGTTGTGGTGTGTGTTACGGTGTGTCGGGGTTGTGGTGTGTGTTAGTGTGTCGGGGTTGTGGTGTATGTTAGTGTGTCGGGGTTGTGGTGTGTGTGTTACAGTGTGTCGGGGTTGTGGTGTGTGTTAGTGTGTCGGGGTTGTGGTGTGTGTGTTACAGTGTGTCGGGGTTGTGGTGTGTGTTAGTGTGTCGGGGTTGTGGTGTGTGTTAGTGTGTCGGGGTTGTGGTGTGTGTGTTACAGTGTGTCGGGGTTGTGGTGTGTGTGTTACAGTGTGTCGGGTTGTGCTGTGTGTTACAGTGTGTCGGGGTTGTGGTGTGTGTGTTACAGTGAGTCGGGGTTGTGGTGTGTGTTACAGTGTGTCGGGTTGTGGTGTGTGTGTTACAGTGAGTCGGGGTTGTGGTGTGTGTTACAGTGTGTCGGGTTGTGGTGTGTGTGTTACAGTGGTCGGGGTTGTGGTGTGTGTTACAGTGTGTCGGGTTGTGGTGTGTGTGTTAGTGTGTCGGGTTGTGGTGTGTGTTACAGTGTGTCAGGTTGTGGTGTGTGTTACAGTGTGTCGGGGTTGTGTGTGTGTTACAGTGTGTCGGGGTTGTGGTGTGTGTGTTACAGTGTGTCGGGTTGTGGTGTGTGTTACAGTGTGTCGGGGTTGTGGTGTGTGTGTTACAGTGAGTCGGGGTTGTGGTGTGTGTTACAGTGTGTCGGGTTGTGGTGTGTGTGTTACAGTGAGTCGGGGTTGTGGTGTGTGTTACAGTGTGTCGGGTTGTGGTGTGTGTGTTACAGTGGTCGGGGTTGTGGTGTGTGTTACAGTGTGTCGGGTTGTGGTGTGTGTGTTACAGTGAGTCGGGGTTGTGGTGTGTGTTACAGTGTGTCGGGTTGTGGTGTGTGTTACAGTGTGTCGGGGTTGTGGTGTGTGTTACAGTGTGTCGGGTTGTTGTGTGTGTGTTACAGTGTGTCGGGGTTGTGGTGTGTGTGTTACAGTGTGTCGGGTTGTTGTGTGTGTGTTACAGTGTGTCGGGGTTGTGGTGTGTGTTACAATGTGTCGGGGTTGTGGTGTGTGTTAGTGTGTCGGGGTTGTGGTGTGTGTTACAGTGTGTTGGGGTTGTGGTGTGTGTGTTACAGTGTGTCGGGGTTGTGGTGTGTGTGTTACAGTGTGTCGGGGTTGTGGTGTGTGTTACAGTGTGTCGGGGTTGTGGTGTGTGTGTTACAGTGTGTCGGGGTTGTGGTGTGTGTTACAGTGTGTCGGGTTGTGGTGTGTGTTAGTGTGTCGGGGTTGTGTGTGTGTGTTAGTGTGTCGGGGTTGTGGTGTGTGTGTTACAGTGTGGGGGTTGTGGTGTGTGTTACAGTGTGTCGGGGTTGTGGTGTGTGTGTTACAGTGTGGGGGTTGTGGTGTGTGTTACAGTGTGTCGGGGTTGTGGTGTGTGTGTTACAGTGTGTCGGGTTTGTGGTGTGTGTGTTACAGTGTGTCGGGTTGTGGTGTGTGTTACAGTGTGTCGGGGTTGTGGTGTGTGTTACAGTGTGTCGGGATTGTGTGTGTGTTACAGTGTGTCGGGTTGTGGTGTGTGTTACAGTGTGTCGGGGTTGTGGTGTGTGTTAGTGTGTCGGGGTTGTGGTGTGTGTTACAATGTGTCGGGTTTGTGGTGTGTGTGTTACAGTGTGTCGGGGTTGCGGTGTGTGTGTTACAGTGTGTCGGGGTTGTGGTGTGTGTGTCACAGTGTGTCGGGGTTGTGGTGTGTGTTACAGTGTGTCGTGGTTGTGGTGTGTGCTACAGTGTTTCGGGTTGTGGTGTGTGTGTTACAGTGTGTCGGGTTGTGGTGTGTGTGTGTCACAGTGTGTCGGGCTGTGGTGTGTGTTACAGTGTGTCGGGCTGTGGTGTGTGTTACAGTGTGTCGGGTTGAGGTGTGTGTCACAGTGTGTCGGGGTTGTGGTGTGTGTGTTACAGTGTGTCGGGTTGTGCTGTGTGTTTCAGTGTGTCGGGGTTGTGGGGTGTGTGTCATAGTGTGTCGGGTTGTGGTGTGTGTGTTACAGTGTGTCGGGTTGTGCTGTGTGTTACAGTGTGTCGGGGTTGTGGTGTGTGTTACAGTGTGTCGGGGTTGTGGTGTGTGTTAGTGTGTCGGGGTTGTGGTGTATGTTAGTGTGTCGGGGTTGTGGTGTGTGTGTTACAGTGTGTCGGGGTTGTGGTGTGTGTTAGTGTGTCGGGGTTGTGGTGTGTGTGTTACAGTGTGTTGGGGTTGTGGTGTGTGTTACAGTGTGTCGGGGTTGTGGTGTGTGTCGGGTTGTGGTGTGTGTGTTACAGTGTGTCGGGGTTGTGGTGTGTGTGTTACAGTGTGTCGGGGTTGTGGTGTGTGTTACAGTGTGTCGGGGTTGTGGTGTGTGTGTTACAGTGTGTCGGGGTTGTGGTGTGTGTTACAGTGTGTCGGGTTGTGGTGTGTGTGTCGGGGTTGTGTGTGTGTGTTAGTGTGTCGGGGTTGTGGTGTGTGTGTTACAGTGTGTCGGGTTTGTGGTGTGTGTGTTACAGTCTGTCGGGGTTGTGGTGTGTGTTACAGTGTGTCGGGGTTGTGGTGTGTGTTACAGTGTGTCGGGGTTGTGGTGTGTGTTACAGTGTGTCGGGTTTGTGGTGTGTGTGTTACAGTGTGTCGGGGTTGTGGTGTGTGTGTTACAGTGTGTCGGGGTTGTGGTGTGTGTGTCACAGTGTGTCGGGTTGTGGTGTGTGTTACAGTGTGTCGTGGTTGTGGTGTGTGCTACAGTGTGTCGGGTTGTGGTGTGTGTGTTACAGTGTGTCGGGTTGTGGTGTGTGTGTCACAGTGTGTCGGGCTGTGGTGTGTGTTACAGTGTGTCGGGCTGTGGTGTGTGTTACAGTGTGTCGGGTTGAGGTGTGTGTCACAGTGTGTCGGGGTTGTGGTGTGTGTGTTACAGTGTGTCGGGTTGTGCTGTGTGTTTCAGTGTGTCGGGGTTGTGGGGTGTGTGTCATAGTGTGTCGGGTTGTGGTGTGTGTGTTACAGTGTGTCGGGTTGTGCTGTGTGTTACAGTGTGTCGGGGTTGTGGTGTGTGTTACAGTGTGTCGGGGTTGTGGTGTGTGTTAGTGTGTCGGGGTTGTGGTGTATGTTAGTGTGTCGGGGTTGTGGTGTGTGTGTTACAGTGTGTCGGGGTTGTGGTGTGTGTTAGTGTGTCGGGGTTGTGGTGTGTGTGTTACAGTGTGTCGGGGTTGTGGTGTGTGTTAGTGTGTCGGGGTTGTGGTGTGTGTTAGTGTGTCGGGGTTGTGGTGTGTGTGTTACAGTGTGTCAGGGTTGTGGTGTGTGTGTTACAGTGTGTCGGGGTTGTGTGTGTTAGTGTGTCGGGGTTGTGGTGTGTTACAGTGTGTCGGGTTGTGGTGTGTGTGTTACAGTGTGTCGGGTTGTGCTGTGTGTTACAGTGTGTCGGGTTGTGGTGTGTGTTACAGTGTGTCGGGATGTGGTGTGTGTTACAGTGTGTCGGGTTGTGGTGTGTGTATTACAGTGTGTCGGGGTTGTGGTGTGTGTGTTACAGTGTGTTGGATTTGTGTGTGTTACAGTGTGTTGGGTTGTGTGTGTTACAGTGTGTCGGGGTTGTGGTGTGTGTTACAGTGTGTCGGGGTTGTGTGTGTTACAGTGTGTCGGGGTTGTGGTGTGTGTATTACAGTGTGTCGGGGTTGTGGTGTGTGTGTTACAGTGTGTCGGGTTGTGTGTGTGTTCCAGTGTGTCGGGTTTGTGGTGTGTGTGTTACAGTGTGTCGGGGTTGTGGTATGTGTTGCAGTGTGTCGGGGTTGTGGTGTGAGTGTTACAGTGTGTCGGGGTTGCGGTGTGTGTGTTACAGTGTGTCGGGGTTGTGTGTGTTACAGTGTGTCGGGTTGAGGTGTGTGTTACAGTGTGTCGGGGTTGTGGTGTGTGTTACAGTGTGTCGGGGTTGTGGTATGTGTTGCAGTGTGTCGGGGTTGTGGTGTGAGTGTTACAGTGTGTCGGGTGGTGTGAGTGTTACAGTGTGTCGGGTTGTGTGTGTGTTACAGTGTGTCGGGTTTGTGGTGTGTGTGTTACAGTGTGTCGGGGTTCTGTATCTGGTTGCAGTCTCTGGCTGTTACTTATCTGTTATGGTTTTTACTGCTTGCTTGATTCTGCTGGCTATATTTAATGATGTGCTGCTGAGTCACTGACTGTAAATTCTCTCTGTGTTGCAGCGCACTGGAGCATGGTTTTAAGGCACTGACTGATCGTTCAGTCATGGCTGATAAAAGGAAATTACAAGGTAAGAGATTGGCCTGGGAATAAGAACATAAGAAATAGGAGCAGGAGTCGGCCATTCGGCCCCTCGAACCTGCTCCGCCATTCAATAAGATCACGGCTGATCTTCTACCTCAACTCCACTTTCCTGTGCTATCCCCATATCCCTTGATTCCCTTAATATCCAAAAATCTAGCGATCTCTGTCTTGAATATATTCAACGACTGAGCCTCCATAGCCGTCTGGGGTAGAGAATTCCAAAGATTCACCACCCTCTGACTGAAGAAATGTCTCATCTCAGTCCTAAATGGCCGACCGCTTATTCTGAGTCTGTGACCCCTAGTTCTAGACTCCCCAGCCAGGGGAAACATCCTCCCTGCATCTACCCTGTCAAGCCCTGTAAGAATTTTGTATGTTTCAATGAGATCACCTCTCATTCTTTGAACTCCAGAGAATATAGGCTGAGTCTACTCAATCTCTCCTCATAGGACAATCCTCCCATCCCAGCAACCAGTCTGGTGAACCTTCGTTGCACTCCCTCTATGGCAAGTATATCCTTCCTTAGGTAAGGAGACCAAAACTGTACACAGTACTCCAGGTGTGGTCTCACCAGGGCCCTATATAATTGCAGTAAGACATCTTTACTCGTATACTCAAATCCTCTTGTAATAAAGCCCAACATACTATTTGCTTTCCTAATTGCTTGCTGTACCTGCATGTTAACTTTCAGTGATATGTGTACAAGGACACCCAGGTCCCTCTGAACACCAGCATTTCCGAATCTCTCACCATTTAAAAAATACTCTGCTTTTCTATTTTTCCGACCAAAGTGGATAACTTCACATTTCCCCACATTATATTCCATTTGCCATGTTCTTGGCAACTCATTTAGCTTGTCTATATCCCCTTGAAGCCTCCTTGCATCCTCCGCACAACTTACATTCCCACCCAACTTTGTATCATCAGTAAACTTGGATATATTACATTTGGTCCCCTCATCCAAATCATTGATATAGATTGTGAATAGCTGAGGCCCAAGCACTGATCCTTGCGGTACCCCACTAGTTACAGCCTGCCAACCCGAAAATTCCTACTCTCTGTTTTCCGTCCGTTAACCAGTCCTTAATCCATGCGAGTAAACTACCCCCAATCCCAGGAGCCCTAATTTTGTTTAATAACCTCTTGTGTGGCACCTTATTAAATGCCTTCTGAAAATCCAAATACACCACATCCACTGGTTCCCCCTTATCTATTCTGCTAGTTACAACCTCAGAAAACTCTAACAGATTCGTCAAACACGATTTCCCTTTCATAAATCCGTGTTGACTCTGCCCAATCCTATTATTATTTTCTAAGTGCCCTGTTACCATGTCCTTAATGATAGATTCTAGCATTTTCCCTACTTACTGATGTCAGGACTAACTGGTCTGTAGTTCCCCGTTTTCTCTCTTCCCTCCTTTCTTAAATAATGGGGTTACATTTGCTACTTTCCAATCCATGGGAACCGTTTTAGAATCTATGGAATTTTGGAAAATGACAACCAATGCAACCACTATCTCTGTAGCCAACTCTTTCAAAACCCTAGGATGTAGGCCATCAGGTCCAGGGGATTTATCGGCTTTCAGTCCCATTAATTTCTCCAGTACTTTTTTTTACTAATACTAATTTCTTTCAGTTCCTCATTCTCGCTGGACCCTTGGTTCTCCACTATTTCCTGGAAGTTTTTTGCTTTTTCTTCCGTGAAGACAGACACAAAGGGCTGGATTTTGAAACTGGGGTCGGGTTGGTGTCGTGAATCCCACATTTTGGGTTGTAAACCCGCCTCCATCGAGATGTGGCCAACCCACTGTATTTTTCCTTGATTGACCTTGTTGAGCCCGCCCAGTGGGCTCAGCAGGCCAATTAAGGGCCACCCGGCAACAGGTGACGTCACAGATTGACATTTCATCTGTCAAGAGCTTTTGACAGATGAAATATCAGCGTTTGACAGCTCTGTGAAGCTGTCAAACACTGACAATATGATTTCTAACTTGAGTCCTTCCTCTCAGGCTGAGTTAGAAATCATTCCACCACAGAAAACAGAAGGCTGCAGTTTTTGACAGTACCACGGCTTTTCTGCTTTCTGTGCCTGTGAGATTTCTGACTCCCGAGAACTGAAGGGCTGACACCTGCAGGAGGAAGTTAAGGTAAGTAAAACTTTTTCCCACACTTAGCACTTACCTTACACACTTACCTCTGCACACATGCACCCATCACTCACCTGCCCACCGGACATATTGACCCCTCCAACCCCTGCAGACCCACGGTCCGCCCCGATAACTTGGCGTGGTTGCCACCTGTTGGGAAGCCCACATTTCACCTTTTAAAATAGGGATTAGGCAAAAAACTGCCTGTTAACTACCTGTTAACAGGCAGTTAATTGTCACTAATCCCTTCCCGAAACTGGCATGGAGGCGGGATGGGGTCGGGACCCCCGAATCTGCAACTTTAACCCCCCCCCGCCTCCAAACCCGACTCCACGGGTCATTGAAAATCCAGCCCAAAGTATTTGTTTAATTTCTCTGCCATTTCCTTATTCCCCATTATAATTTCTCCTGTCTCAGCCTGTAAGGGACCCACATTTACTTTCGCTAATCTTTTCCTTTTTACACACCTATAGAAGCTTTTACATCTGTTTTTATGTCTCTCGCTAGTTTAGTCTCATATTCTATTTTCCCTTTCTTTATCAATTTCTTGGTTCTCCATTGCTGAATTCTAAAATTCTCCCAATCCTCAGGCTTACTACTCTTTTTGGCAACATTATACGCCTCTTCCTTTGATTTAATACCAGCTTTAACTTTTCTTGTTAGCCACGGTTGGACCACTTTTCCAGTGGGGTTTTTGTGCCTTAAATGAATGTATATTTGTTGTAAATTATGTATTAATTCTTTAAATACTAGCCATTGCTTGTCTACCGTCATACCTTTTAATGTAGTTTCCCAATCTACCTTAGCCAACTTGCCCCTCATACCTACGTAGTTTGCTTTGTTTAGATTTAAGACCCTAGTTTCGGATTTAACTAAATTACTTTCAAACTCAATATAAAATTCTATCATATTATGGTCACTCTTCCCTAAAGGCCCCTTTACTACAAGGTTATTAATTAACCCTTTCTCGTTGCACAATACTAGATCTAAAATAGCCTGTTCCCTAGTTGGTTCCTCAACATACTGATCTAGAAAACTATCTTGTATACATTCATGAATTCGTCCTCCACACTATTACTGCAAATTTGGTTTGCCCAGTCTATATGTAGATCAAAGTCCCTCATGATTACTGGATTACCCTTGTTACATGCGCCTCTAATTTCCTGATTTATACTCTGCCCTACATTACAACTACTGTTTGGGGGCCTATAAACAACTCCCACCAATGTTTTCTGCCCCTTGCTGTTTCTTAGCTCCACCCAAACTGATTCTACTTCTTGATTTTCTGAGCTAAGATCCTTTCTCTTTACTGTCTTTATCCCATCCTTTATTATCAGGGCTACCCCTCCTCCTTTTCCATTTTGCCTATCTCTTCTAAAAGTTAAGTACCCTGGAATATTTAGTTCCCAATCTTGTCCACTTTGCAACCACGTCTCTGTAATGGCTATTCGATCAAACCTATTAATTTCTATCTGCGCTATTAATTCAGCTATTTTGTTGCGAATAGTGGCATTTTTTGGGGAGGTGAGGGGGATTAACATTCATGGTTGCAGCAGTATGCTTTCCTGTCACCCTGATCTGGTCTCCCTGATTCATAGAATGGTTGCAGCACAGAAGGAGGCCATTCCGCCCGTCAAGCCGTTGCCGCTCTGCCAGAGCACTTCAGCTAGTCCCACTCCCCCGCCCTTTCCCCGTAGCCCTGCAAATTTTTTTCCTTCAGATACTTATCCAATTCCCCTTTGAAAGATTGGGGTTGGTGTTGGACAAGCACCGACAGGTCGCCAGTAACTGCAGTGTCTCTGTTCCTCCATCCCCACTCCGTGACTTCCCCTTGGGATTTTTGCTGCACGTCATCCGTTTGCAGCTCTTCCCCACCCCACTCACCACTCCTGCTCTGCAGTGAGCTGGATTTGGTTCCCTCTAATTAAAGGATCAGTAACAGTGAGTGAAAAGTTAATTTAGGCTGGTTTATAAAACACCACCGCCGATTCGAAATAGATGTAGGCGATGAGATTCCCAGAGCAGCAGCTTTATATTTTCAGGTCTAGATTTCAAGTTCCATGTTGGTTACCAGTCTACAGATCGACTCATTTTGCCAGTGGGTTTTACCGCACTTCTGACAGAGTGTGCAGCTAATGTGCTGATTAGTTTTAATTCAGCATTGAAATGGTGACCTAACAGCAGGCTCAGTGATAATCCACGGTGGTTTTGTATTGACAGTATACAGTGGGTGCCAGGTGTGTGCTACTCCCTCTGCAAACATTCAGTATGAAGAAGGCACCCCAAACACTGAATTTCTGAGTCCCAAATGTGGGCATTGGAGGCAATGGAAAACAGAGAGTTCGAGTAGATCCAGGGGCTCTGAGAGGGAAAGGAGCGGGGACTGAGCGGGAGGAGTGGGGACTCTGAGCGGGAGGAGTGGGGACTGTGAGCGGGAGGAGTGGGGACTCTGAGCGGGAGGAGTGGGGACTCTGAGCGGGAGGAGTGGGGACTCTGAGCGGGAGGAGTGGGGACTGTGAGCGGGAGGAGTGGGGACTCTGAGCGGGAGGAGTGGGGACTCTGAGCGGGAGGAGTGGGGACTCTGAGAGGAGGAGCGGGGACTCTGAGCGGAGGAGCGGGGACTGTGAGCGGGAGGAGTGGGGACTCTGAGCGGGAGGAGCGGGGACTGAGCGGGAGGAGTGGGGACTGAGCGGGAGGAGTGGGGACTGAGCGGGAGGAGTGGGGACTCTGAGCGGGAGGAGTGGGGACTGTGAGCGGGAGGAGTGGGGACTGTGAGCGGGAGGAGCGGGGACTCTGAGAGGAGGAGTGGGGACTGAGCGGGAGGAGTGGGGACTGAGCGGGAGGAGCGTGGACTGTGAGCGGGAGGAGTGGGGACTCTGAGCGGGAGGAGCGGGGACTCTGAGCGGGAGGAGCGGGGACTCTGAGCGGGAGGAGTGGGGACTGAGCGGGAGGAGCGGGGACTCTGAGCGGGAGGAGTGGGGACTGTGAGCGGGAGGAGCGGGGACTCTGAGCGGGAGGAGTGGGGACTGAGCGGGAGGAGCGGGGACTCTGAGCGGGAGGAGTGGGGACTCTGAGCGGGAGGAGTGGGGACTCTGAGCGGGAGGAGCGGGGACTCTGAGCGGGAGGAGTGGGGACTGAGCGGGAGGAGTGGGGACTGTGAGCGGGAGGAACGGGGACTGAGCGGGAGGAGCGGGGACTGTGAGCGGGAGGAGTGGGGACTCTGAGCGGGAGGAGCGGGGACTCTGAGCGGGAGGAGTGGGGACTCTGAGCGGGAGGAGTGGGGACTCTGAGCGGGAGGAGTGGGGACTCTGAGCGGGAGGAACGGGGACTGAGCGGGAGGAGCGGGGACTGTGAGCGGGAGGAGTGGGGACTCTGAGCGGGAGGAGCGGGGACTCTGAGCGGGAGGAGCGGGGACTCTGAGCGGGAGGAGCGGGGACTCTGAGCGGGAGGAGCGGGGACTCTGAGCGGGAGGAGCGGGGACTCTGAGCAGGAGGAGTGGGGACTCTGAGAGGAGGAGCGGGGACTCTGAGCGGGAGGAGTGGGGACTCTGAGTGGGAGGAGCGGGGACTGAGCGGGAGGAGTGGGGACTCTGAGTGGGAGGAACGGGGACTGAGCGGGAGGAGCGGGGACTCTGAGCGGGAGGAACGGGGACTCTGAGCGGGAGGAACGGGGACTCTGAGCGGGAAGAGTGGGGACTCGGAGCGGGAAGAGTGGGGACTCGGAGCGGGAAGAGTGGGGACTCGGAGCGGGAGGAGTGGGGACTCGGAGCGGGAGGAGCGGGGACTCTGAGCGGGGACTGAGCGGGAGGAGCGGGGACTCTGAGCGGGAGGAGCGGGGACTCTGAGCGGGAGGAGCGGGGACTCTGAGCGGGAGGAGCGGGGACTCTGAGCGGGAGGAGTGGGGACTCTGAGCGGGAGGAGTGGGGACTCTGAGCGGGAGGAGCGGGGACTCTGAGCGGGAGGAGCGGAGACTGAGCGGGAGGAGCGGGGACTGTGAGCGGGAGGAGTGGGGACTCTGAGCGGGAGGAGCGGGGACTCTGAGCGGGAGGAGCGGGGACTCTGAGCGGGAGGAGCGGGGACTCTGAGCGGGAGGAGCGGGGACTCTGAGCGGGAGGAGCGGGGACTCTGAGCGGGAGGAGCGGGGACTCTGAGAGGAGGAGCGGGGACTCTGAGCGGGAGGAGTGGGGACTCTGAGTGGGAGGAGCGGGGACTGAGCGGGAGGAGTGGGGACTCTGAGTGGGAGGAACGGGGACTGAGCGGGAGGAGCGGGGACTCTGAGCGGGAGGAACGGGGACTCTGAGCGGGAGGAACGGGACGGAGCGGGAGAGTGGGGACTCGGAGCGGGAAGAGTGGGGACTCGGAGCGGGAAGAGTGGGGACTCGGAGCGGGAGGAGTGGGGACTCGGAGCGGGAGGAGTGGGGACTCTGAGCGGGAGGAGCGGGGACTGAGCGGGAGGAGCGGGGACTGAGCGGGAGGAGCGGGGACTCGGAGCGGGAGGAGCGGGGACTCGGAGCGGGAGGAGCGGGGACTGGGAGCGGGGACTCGGAGCGGGAGGAGTGGGGACTCTGAGCGGGGACTGAGCGGGAGGAGCGGGGACTGAGCGGGAGGAGCGGGGACTCGGAGCGGGAGGAGTGGGGACTCTGAGCGGGAGGAGCGGGGACTGAGCGGGAGGAGTGGGGACTCGGAGCGGGAGGAGCGGGGACTCTGAGCGGGAGGAGCGGGGACTCTGAGAGGCGGAGCGGGGACTCTGAGAGGAGGAGCGCGGGGACTCTGAGAGGAGGAGCAGGGACTCTGAGAGGAGGAGCGGGGACTCTGAGCGGGAGGAGTGGGGACTGAGCGGGGACTCTGAGCGGGAGGAGCGGGGACTGAGCGGGAGGAGTGGGGACTCTGAGAGGGAGGAGCGGGGACTCTGAGAGGAGGAGCGGGGACTGAGCGGGAGGAGCGGGGACTGAGCGGGAGGAGTGGGGACTCTGAGAGGAGGAGCATTAGGAAAAGTATAACTAGTTACATCTTCCAATAAAGAGGAGCATGGTGAGTGGAAGAGGTGATACCTGATATTATACCCTGTGCAATTCTGTGTTGCCTGGGGGTGATCTGGAATACGCCTGTGCATCTAAACTTTCAGAATGTCCTTCTGTGCTGTTCTTTGATTAAAATGAGTAACTGCACCCTCGTAATGTTGCTGTGTTTATCTGAATGCGTTCATTAAGGGTTTGATTGGAGATGGGGTTTCTTTCTCAAGAGATTTTCCATCAGTTATAAGATTAATTTAAAATAATTGGCTTTTACCAAATGGACACAGCGATTCAAAAGAAACGTTAATTCCTTCAATTTGCTGTTCTGCAGGGGAAATTGACCGCTGTCTGAAGAAAGTCAGTGAGGGTGTAGAAACCTTTGAAGACATCTGGCAAAAGGTACAGTTGGTAAAAGCTGGCTGCCTCCATTTTTGTAGCAGGTTGAGATCAGGTTCCTCTGGGTTATTCACAGACTGATACACTAGTTCTCTGTTAACCTGTGATCATTTCCATGCCTTCCCATTTTCAAACTAGGAACAAATGATTACTAAAGGTTTTGCATCTCTCACTGCACTCATGTGCCCATCCCCAGTCACCTCTGTCCATCCCCGGTCACCTCTGTCCATCCCCGGTCACCTCTGTCCATCCCCGGTCACCTCTGTCCATCCCCGGTCACCTCTGTCCATCCCCGGTCACCTCTGCCCATCCCCGGTCACCTCTGCCCATCCCCGGTCACCTCTGCCCATCCCCGGTCACCTCTGTCCATCCCCGGTCACCTCTGCCCATTTCGCGGTCACCTCTGTCCATCCCCGGTCACCTCTGTCCATCCCCGGTCACCTCTGTCCATCCCCGGTCACCTCTGTCCATCCCCGGTCACCTCTGTCCATCCCCGGTCACCTCTGTCCATCCCCGGTCACCTCTGTCCATCCCGTCACCTCTGTCCATCCCCGGTCACCTCTGTCCATCCCCGGTCACCTCTGTCCATCCCCGGTCACCTCTGTCCATCCCCGGTCACCTCTGTCCATCCCCGGTCACCTCTGTCCATCCCCGGTCACCTCTGTCCATCCCCGGTCACCTCTGTCCATCCCCAGTCACCTCTGCCCATCCCCGGTCACCTCTGCCCATCCCCGGTCACCTCTGTCCATCCCCGGTCACCTCTGTCCATCCCCGGTCACCTCTGCCCATCCCCGGTCACCTCTGTCCATCCCCGGTCACCTCTGCCCATCCCCAGTCACCTCTGCCCATCCCCGGTCACCTCTGCCCATCCCCGGTCACCTCTGCCCATCCCCGGTCACCTCTGCCCATCCCCGGTCACCTCTGCCCATCCCCGGTCACCTCTGCCCATCCCCGGTCACCTCTGCCCATCCCCGGTCACCTCTGCCCATCCCCAGTCACCTCTGCCCATCCCCGGTCACCTCTGTCCATCCCCGGTCACCTCTGCCCATCCCCGGTCACCTCTGTCCATCCCCGGTCACCTCTGTCCATCCCGTCACCTCTGTCCATCCCCGGTCACCTCTGTCCATCCCAGTACCCTCTGTCAATGCTTTGTGAAAGATTATGAAATTTGAATTTTAATAAATATTTTATTTTAACAAATAACCACTTACACAAACCACAGGTTCCAACACTTGGTTATTTCTGTTCTGTAACGACAAGGTGCAAAATATGAATTGTTTTGTTTGTTGCAAAAAATGAGGAATTAAAATTGCACCTGAGAGACATTTTTCATTAAAGAAACTAAACTGAATAAAAAAGGTGGAGGGGGGGAACCCTGTTTGAAGGAACCTCTTATGTGGCTGTAAAAAGGAAATTTGGCTGTATATAGATCTCAAAAGCTGAGGTGGATTTCAGCCAAATTTAATTTGACGAGTGATAAAATTGCGATGGCCAGAATGCCTGGCGAGTATCCCAGCCCTGTCGCCTGTGCTTTGCCTCCGTTACATTCTGCAGTTGCCCTGTGATGATCAGATATTGCGCTTAGAGGGCAAAGGGCACCGTCATTGGAAAGTCCAGGTTTTCCTGATCTCCCTGTCTTCCTTTTCTCCTCGCCTTTTTTTTTTCCATTTCTCTTAAACCTCTACTCTTTTCATTCTTTCTTTTTACTTCACCCTTTCCCCTCTCCCACCTGGACTTGACATTACGGTGTGGGACCTTACCCGATGACGGTGAGATTATGAGATCTGAGGGCAAAAGGAATAGAATGAAAGGTTTGCATTCTTAAAACTACATTTTGTTTGTAGCCGTTGAATCCTCTTTTTAAACTACTGTATAAATGTTAATGTCGGATTCCTGCAGGCGTGCTGCTGAGCTGGTGGTCCTTGACTAGCAGCTTTCTGTTACTGTATTATGGTATTCTAGGGTTCTTTTCCCTTTTTTAAACTCTTTCTCGTATAATTTGCACATTTTATAATTCCTGATTATTTTATTTTTACTTGCCAACCGAAGTAATTTCCCAAATCCTCACTATTTTAAGTGTTCTAAGTTTATGTCCGTCCAGCTGCAGATGAAGATAGTGCCTGGTGTGGAATGAAGTCTGTCCTCTCCTGTCCTGTACAGTGTCAAAAAAAACCACAAACAACACTGAAGTAAAGGCAGGCAAGTGATAGTGAAGGGTAGCTCGGGGATGCAAAGCCCACGTCTAGGGTTATAAATACTGGGATCCCATTTATTGGGTGGCATTTATTGCCATAATTGGGAGGGAGCAAGAGGGGACCAAGGGGTATGGATATCATAAGAAATGTTCCTTCGAAGCAGTAAGGCCAGTGAAATAATCTAAATCCAGCTGTCAGGTACAGAGGATATTAGCAGTTTATACTGCAGAGTTAGCGAAATAATCAGCAAAGGGAGCACTGATGATACAAGGCTGCACGCTACCATCAGTGTAGTGATGGTTAGGTTAGCTCCCAAACACAGTAAATGCTGTCAGTCTGGACAACTTAGTGTCAGTTAGAGGGCCTGCTGTGAGTGCCAGACTGAAAAACACAGTTTGGAGAGGTCGGCGGAGCGGGTAGCGGGTGGGAGCCGAGCTGGAAAGTGTTGAACTAAACGTTTGTTACAAGGGGTATTAGCTATTACTAAAGCACGCAAATTCTTTTAAACTCAGTTTCTTAAATACACTTGCTGAGGTTTTATTTAACCGCAACACAGACTAAAACACAGGAAACTGGGTCGGCCACTGCAACACTTTTTTCAGGGAAGGTGGGTTATCTTCTCCAAGCAGAGCCTTGATGGCATGACCTGGATTATCAAGGCTGCTGTTTAGCTGTTCATAGTTCCTGGAGCAGACACAAACCCTGAGCGAGTGACACGCGGCACTGAGGGTTATGTGAGCAATGACAGCAGCACCCATCCTAACGGAGTCTTCTTGTAATCAGGTTCACAGCGCAGCAAACGCAAATCAGAAGGAAAAATACGAAGCTGACCTGAAGAAAGAAATTAAGAAACTACAGGTGAGAGAAAAGGCCCAAAGCAAAGGCCTCTGCTGCTCATACGCAGGGCAATGCGATTCCACCACCCGGAGTAGTGTGCAGGTTGCCCCCTCTCTCGTTTCCTGCCCTCTCTGGTGGTCACAGGATTTGGTTCAGCACCCCATGGCTGAAGAGTGGAGATCACTAGTGTGAGTAGACGGACTGTGCATTTACTCAGCTGATCTCTGTCAGCCGTGGCACAGTGGGTCACACTCTCGCCTCTGAGTCAGAAGATCGTTGGTTCAAGTCCCACTCCAGAGACTTGAGCACAAAAGTCTAGACTGACACTCCAGTGCAGTACTGAGGGAGCGCCGCACTGTCAGAGGGGCAGTGCTGAGAGAGCCCCTGCCGCACTGTCAGAGGGGCAGTACTGAGGGAGCGCCGCACTGTCGGAGGGGCAGTACTGAGGGAGCGCTGCACTGTCAGAGGGGCAGTACTGAGGGAGCGCTGCACTGTCGGAGGGGCAGTACTGAGGGAGCGCCGCACTGTCGGAGGGGCAGTACTGAGGGAGCGCTGCACTGTCAGAGGGGCAGTACTGAGGGAGCGCTGCACTGTCGGAGGGGCAGTGCTGAGGGAGCGCTGCACTGTCGGAGGGGCAGTGCTGAGGGAGCCCCTGCCGCACTGTCGGAGGTGTTGTCTTTCGGATGAGACGTTAAACCGAGGCCCCGTCTGCCCCCTCAGGTGGACGTTAAAGATCCCATGGCACTATTTCGAAGAAGAGCAGGGGAGTTATCCCCGGTGTCCTGGGCCAATATTTATCCCTCAATCAACATAACAAAACAGATTATCTGGTCATTTATCACATTGCTGTTTGTGGGAGCTTGCTGTGCACAAATTGGCTGCCACGTTTCCTACATTACAACAGTGACTACACTTCAAAAAGTACTTCATTGGCTGTAACGCGCTTTGCGACGTCCGGTGGTGGTGAAAGGCGCTGGAGAAACGCAAGTCTTTCTTTCTGTGCGGCTCAATGGAAAAGATTATTTTTTCCCGTTAAATTTGGTGCCTTCACTTCCAACTTGTATGTTGGAGAAGGTTAAATTATGCAGCAGCTGCGAGACTCCGCTACTTTCAGAATCCTTTCCACTCTTCATATACAATGGATTACATTGAAGTGTTTCGGTAAATGCAGCCGCTGGTTTATGCACAGCAAGATCCCAACAAAGACAGCAATGAGGTGGGATGACAAGCTGGCAGAGTTAAACGGTCTCTTTTCACATGGAACAGATTTCATTTTCTAGTATTTTCTTCCTGTTGCACAATGCCAAGCGGCACCTTTACGCTGTTCAGCAATGCTGATAAGGATGAACAGGAGGAAAAGCTGGGCAGGAGAGCTCAGCAGTGAGACAAACCACTGTATACATCACAAACGGGATTCCTGGGTTAGAGTGTAGCAGAGATTCAGGGTTCTGATGAGAGTATGAATGGCTTGACCTTTGCCAGAAGCTGTGAATTGTGACACAACAGAACAGCCTCGTACCATTCTGTCGTTCTCTCTCTCAGACTCAGTGTCTTCATGTGTATCTGTGGCTGATGAGTTTTGCTGAGGTGCTGCGTTTGCAGCATTGCAGGCCTCACCCTTGTGTGTTGAAGCCACTCGGTGGCAGGTCACATTATTCCGAGGAGTTAGAATCGATTCGGAGATGCATTTGATAAACAGGTCAGATAATGACTGGATGATCTTTCGAATGTAGCATGATGAAACGAGTGAATTTCGGTTCAAACCAAATCACTAATCCGATTTCAGCTTCTCGTATAACTTCCCTTGCATCAAAGGGAAGAATAAAACGTAGGGTTTGAGGAAGTCCTTTTCAAGTTTGAACCCATTTGAAACCTTTCAAACTAATGCTGGCTCTAACAGTTGGTGGTTACACAGGGCAGAGGAGAATCTGACCTCTCAGAAGTAGTTTTGGTTCATGAAATCCTGCTGTTTTTAAATATGTCTGTCATGTTTAACTGAACTAGAGGAGATGCTGTATTTTTGAGTTGAATTCCCACTGTCTGCATTAAAATAAATGGGATACTGGCGACATTGAAACAGCACAGCAGAAATATTTGTGAGCGTGTTAACAGGTTTGATAAAAATAGCATGCAGAGGGAATTATTGGCATTCAAACAAAAATACAAATCAGGAAACTTTTAAGAAGTCATGCCAGTAGAGAATTGTCATCCCAGGAACCCCCAGTGTTGGAACCAAAGCAATTTCACCGGATTTCTTGTTAAGCTTTAAAGTCCTGATGCAGTGCCTATATGGACTTTGCATTTCTCGAGCGGGCCCAGGATCAATCTGCTGTAAATATTGGTTCCGATACAAGAACAGCACATTCTGTTTCATTGGTTTAAATTTGTTCTCTTCTGTCTGCAGAGGTTGCGAGACCAAATAAAGACATGGGTGGCCTCCAACGAAATCAAAGACAAGAGGCAGCTACAAGAAAACAGGAAACTCATTGAAACGGTAATGTACCGCACTGCACCCTCGCAGTGCCGCTGCTGTGCTGTACAACTCTATCGCATCATTTGTAGTACCTCCTGATACCATTCTGTACCACGCTGACATCACACGGTGTATTCTCATGTTCTGTACAACAGCATGTCCTTATTCCACTACCAGTATTCAGGACATTTTCCACCAGGTCTTCCTGTCGCTTTGCTGGGATTTTCGTGCACCTCAGAGTAAGGGGTAGACTGGTTGGTTGGTGCAGACGAGCTCCGACCAAATTCCTCTATGCACAGTTTTAATGCAGGTATTAAATTTGGTGTGACGCACTAAGCATTCAAATGAGCACAGCACCAACCAGCAAATCTGCTGCTTTCTCTCTGCTCTGGACATTGTAAATTCTGTCCTCGCTTTTCTGCTGTTGCGGACAAATACCTTCCCTTTGGTTCCGCTGTCTAGTCTGATAACGGATCATATTGTGTGATTGTTTCACTATCCTCTGTAATACTGGGCCACATTTTGTGCGTTTTCCCCACTGTCCTATTTAACATGGATCACCCTGTTCAAAGCCCCACTTCCTGCCTATTCTCTGCAGAATCATACAGACAATCCTCTTGCTCCTGCGCTTTCATATAACGTACAGTGAAGGAGAACAAAACAGAAACTGAAACAAGGGAGACTGTGGTTTTATTGTAGATCTCAGTGAAAGTGTGAAAAATACCCAGAAACACTTGGCTGCTGAGTACTGACAGCAAAGATGTGTGTGCATGACATGATTGGATGCTGAACTTTGATGGCCTTAACTATGACTGGGAATTCTTTCATTTCTGCATGCATTTTAACGCTTACTTTTTATTGAAGGAAATTATTAGTTTGACGTGTTACAGTGATGATAATTGATGTATCTGTGCCGAGGGTTTTAGTCCAGTACAGGCAGGGCCTGAATGGGCTTTGTGCACTTCCCGTGTTATCCAGGGGTTTCAGGTTTGAGTGCCGGGCCATCCTGACACTTGAACCTGCCGGCCTCAGTTATTGGGAGTTTGGTGAGTTCTCCTGTGTTGCTTTGTGATTATTGAGTCTTCCACCCGAGAGAGTGAGAGAAGGAAAACTGTCACCTCGCTGCGAGTGTAGCTCCTGTCAGCCAGTCACGGAGGAGTCTGTGGCTTGTCTTGGTCAGCTGAAGGAGGTTTGATCGGAGGCAAGCAAGCGGGGCTAGGGTGTAGAGAATGCAGAGTGCGATTTTTAAGTCTAAGTTTGCGGTTCAAGTATTTAAATCTTTTCTATAAAGCAAATGGAAAGGTTCAAGATAGTGGAGAGAGAAACAAAGACCAAAGCCTATTCTAAAGAAGGGCTGGGATCAGCGACGAAGGTGGATCCCGCACAGAAGGAAAAGGAAGAGATCTGTCAATGGCTGACGGTAAGTGAAGGCAGTGCAGTCCAAATGCTTTCCAGAGGCACAGTGCTGTTTGCTGCATCAGTGCTGACACAGTTCAGGCCAGCTCCAGAACTCCTGCTGCTGCTCCCAGAACTCAGCACACTGTAGGTGAAAGAGGAGAGTAAGTGGTGAGTCGAGGACTCCTACCTCACCGGGAACACTGCTAGACTCTCTCCCTGGTTTTTCTTCACTTATTTTTTTGTATTTTTTTTTAATTCATTTTTATTCTCCATTGGTACTATTGTATGAGAGTTGCTCCCTTTCGCATTTCAGTTTTGTTTATCCTTGTTTTCCTTTATTAATTATTTTTTTCTTGCAGTGTAAGTTTCTCCTGCCTAACTGTTACCTCCCACCTGCCTGGGACGTTTTACTACGTTGCAGGTCGCTATATAAATGCAAGTTGTTGTTGTTTATGCGCAGGCCTCATTGCAGATCCTGCTGATGTTGGCAATGCAGCAACACTGTCACCCCTGGGGCACTTCATTTGCTGCTGTTACTCAGAAAGTCTCCACCTACGGGTTTACTCACTGGAAACAGCCACACTGTGTCTTCCCACAAGTGCAGCTGCAGAGGGCAGTGACCAGGAAAGAGGGTGTGCACAAAGGATGTGGGAATGGAATATCAGTCAGGGGCCGGGGGAAGACTTTGGGTGTATTCAGGTGCCTGAAACTGTCGTGGAATATCTCGGGATCTGAAGCCTGGCCCAGCAGGAGTTCTACCTACAGTACGACAGACTCACAGTTAAATGATCCGTGTCATTATTGTGTACCTTCCAAATAGCTGGAACTGTTAAAACAATATAACTCAAAAGAAATGGCAAGTTTAAGACACTAACTCCACAAACCAGGGATTGGAGGGGGCAGTCTGAGGCTTGTTGGCCTCCAATCCGCTGATTCCCTCCGTGGTGGTTCATGTCTAGCTTGGGGTGTTGGGTTAGTGCTTTGTTATGACCGTGTTGCAGATATGTCCCTACTGATTGATGGCCCAACAGCAGATTGACAGCATGAGCTGCTCCCCTCCCCTCCGCCACACCCCATCACCTTCTAACAAGGGCTTTTTGAAGACAAGCAGCCCTGTGAGCAAAATATATAAAATTTTGACATTTTGAAAGTGATTCTAATTAATCGTGTACACCTATTTTTTTTTCATGATCTGTCTTCTTCCATTTCAGAATACGATAGACACTTTAAATATGCAGGTGAGTCCCTGTGGCTGATTTTATTTGGAAATGTTTTTTAGCGTAGTAATTATAGTTGATTTATTTTTGAGCCTCATTCTGTGCCATGCGGATCAGTGAAGGTAATCATGTTGCTGTTCCCAGGTCGATCTCTTTGAAAGTGAAATGGAAACTTTGTCAGCAGTGACGAGGAAAAAGAAGGGTGAAAAAGAGGTAAGAATAAAGTGCTTTAGTACTCAGCCCACAGGCATAGCCCTGATTGTACGTGCCTGTTCCTGTAAAACCCTGTGTATACGTCTCACGCCTGTTAGTGTAAAACCCTGTGTATACGTCTCACGCCTGTTACTGTAAAACCCTGTGTATACGTCTCACGCCTGTTAGTGTAAAACCCTGTGTATACGTCTCACGCCTGTTACTGTAAAATCCTGTGTATACGTCTCACGCCTGTTACTGTAAAACCCTGTGTATACGTCTCACGCCTGTTACTGTAAAACCCTGTGTATACGTCTCACGCCTGTTACTGTGCAACCCTGTGTATAAATGCCACCTGTGAGAATGTTGAACCTACACACCAGGCTTGCTGTTCATTCACTTCCTATCTCCAGTATTCTTCACCTTGTTAACTGTGGTCATGTTAACTAAAGGGGATTTCCTGTTTATTCAGCAAGTGACAATTGCCACAAGAATGTATTGTTAATGCGTCACAATTTCCTCCAGTTAAACATTGGGAAGACTGAAGCCATGGTCTTCGGTCCCCGCCACAAACTCCGTCCCCTCGCCACTGACTTCAGCTCCCCCTTTCCGACCATTGTCCCAGACTGTTTGCAATCTCGGTATCCGATTCAACCCAGAGCTGAGCTTCTGACCCCAGATACTCTCCCTCACAAAGACCGCCAACCTCCACCTCCGTAACATTGCCCATCTTCCACTGAAACTCTCATCCATGCCTGTCATCTCCAGACTTGGCTGTTCCAATGCTTGCCCCTCCCACCCTCCACCCTCCATAAACTAGCTGATTCAAAACTCTGCTGCCCATATCCTATTCCTCACCAAGTCCTGCTCACCCGTTGCCCCTCTGCTTGCTGCCCTACATTAGCTCCCGGTCCCCCAGAGCCTCATGTTTATAATTCTCACCCTTGTGTTTAACTCCCTTCATGCTTGCTGCTCCCTATCTCTCCAGCACTGCCCACCCCCCACCCCCGCCATACCTCCCTCTCCCCGCCTCGGCAACCCACAACCCCCCCC